>JAKUBI010000012.1:0-393495 GCA_030563165.1 Teunomyces stri
CCGATTTCTAATATTGATATTTAGGACATACGCGTATTTCGTCAAGGAAGCGAGCCAGCTATCTGTGGTGTTGCATGGAGAATATCTACGTTATGAGTGAACAACTCGCAATACTAACCATGTATAGCATTAATATTGGCCGATTTCTAATATTGATATTTAGGACATACGCGTATTTCGTCAAGGAAGCGAGCCAGCTATCTGTGGTGTTGCATGGAGAATATCTACGTTATGAGTGAACAACTCGCAATACTAACCATGTATAGCATTAATATTGGCCGATTTCTAATATTGATATTTAGGACATACCCCTATTTTGTCAAGGAAGCGGCGTTGAAATCAAACCTTGAGAGGTGTGGGGTTAATCCAAGCAGTCGAAAATGAAATGTTGGTTGCTATTGAAAATGCGCATATTACTAATTAAGGATTAAGGTATTGGTAATCATAATTTGTGAATTTAGTGCTCGTCAGATAGTCTAAAAGGTTATTTGATTAAGAATGCTACAATATACTGATGAGCTGGCTCAATAGTTGGATATATAAGTTTACATAAGTTTCCAACTTCTTAGTTTATTTGAAAAAAATATTTCTATTTAATTGGAGTTATAAAAAAGTAAATCATCAACAATGTCAGTGTCCAACGACCCTATTGCGTACCAGAGACAGTTCGAGGTATCACTTCAAAATTGGGTACAGTAAATTTCCTTCATTTTCACACCCCTCCTAAACTGTTGGTATTTGCCCGGATTATATCATGCAGGAGATCCGGTATTGACACTTCTCTTCTTAACAGTTAACACTTGTACACCTCGATTTTTGATACTAGATGAATTCAATTTTTGACATAAATTTCTAAGAAATGTGCACACATGAATCAGATAAATCGCATACTGGATATGACCTGTAATATGTGCATTGAAATTATCTTAAACAAGAGTGTAGTATTTAAAACAGAAAAGAAATACGAATTCAAGCCATGGTCATAAATAAATTCGAATGCCTTAATGACTCTATGAAAACCAGTATCTTGGGAGTTTAGAATACAAATTGGGGGATGAAAAATTGTTTTGATAGGGTGTGCAAACCAATAAATTAGTTATGGGACAACAGATACAGATGGCTACATCATGGTTCCTGATGTAAATTACCTGATTCATGTTTGCACATTTCTTAGAAATTTATGTCAAAAATTGAATTCATCTAGTATCAAAAATCGAGGTGTACAAGTGTTAACTGTTAAGAAGAGAAGTGTCAATACCGGATCTCCTGCATGATATAATCCGGGCAAATACCAACAGTTTAGGAGGGGTGTGAAAATGAAGGAAGTTTACTGTACTACGAGTAAAACAAGAGACATTTATCATTTATCACATGTCAATGACTGGTTTCACTTAATAGAGGTGCAACTTTACTTGAAGTAAACTGTAAAATATAAACTGTATAATTAATTTTAAAATGATGACATTTTTATCATTACATAATACAGTTTATCTCAAGAGAAAAAGAACCGCGCAATCATATTTAGAGGGTACATGATTAAGTTTTACTGTTTATGATCCAAGGATAAATTGCGTACGTCACGGTTTTTTCGGCGCTAACCCCAGATTTTTGTTATCAAATCGTAGATGTGGAAATTGATCCACAAACACAGATATATCGGCTTATGAGATAAGTAAATATACTCAGCACCAAATAGACATAGACCTAACAACCTTGAATATCATACTATGAGGGGCTTTATCTCATTATGCTATACGATCATATACTGCGTTGTGGTCGTGAATACATTGCACATCCCAAGATGGGATGTTTTGGCGTTACAAAGACCATCTTGGAATCTACCTTGGTTTCAAACATACCTGCAAGTTATCCTATCACTGATCCAGAGAATCGATTACAATTATGATTTAGAGAGTTGGATTCAGAATCAAAGAGAAATCTCGTTTCAATGTATTTTAAATAACATTGGGGGAACAAGTGAATATTTAAATGAAACTGAAGTCACTCGCGGTTCTGTTATAGCTTCACCATCCAAGTATAAGCCTGACTACTTCTATCAATGGACACGAGATGCAGCGCTTACAATCAAAACCTTGATATACTATATGAAAGATAGAAGTTTCGAAAATGTGACCCTTTTTCAATCGACTGTTGAGTCATACATTGAAAATTGCTATTATATCCAAAGGTTACCGAATAGATCTGGAAACTTTGGTGATTATGATAAAGGAGGTTTGGGTGAGCCAAAGTTCTTTGCCAATAATTTACCATTCAACATGGAATGGGGCAGACCTCAGAGGGATGGACCAGGTCTCAGAATTATTACCATTTCGACTTATCTTAAATTATTAGATCTGTTTGATAAGTCAATTCAGAATCGGTTTTTGAAATCCGGGGAATTTGTTTATCATGAAATTGTCAAACCTGATTTGGTTTATATCAAAAAAAATTGGATGAAGGAGGGGTTTGATTTATGGGAAGAAGTTAACAGCCACCATCTTTTTACATCGCTCACTCAACTTAGGGCGATTAAGGAGGGTATATTCTTATCAGAAAAATTTGATGGGGTTGAATCAGAATTTCTTGAGGAACTAAAGTTAATTTTTGTAAAATTGTCAAATTTCATCAAATTTGAATCTGGATACAAAAGAGATGGTTTTCCTTACCTTATTGAAACACCTTCATTATTGCAACAAGGAAAACGAAGTGGATTAGACAGTGCAATTCTTCTTGGTGCACTTCATTCACATAGCAGTGAGTTTGGAGATTATCATGATATTCCGTACGATGTAAAAGATGGCTCCTTACTAAATACACTCAGTGCACTTGTATCAGACATGAGATATAGATATCCAATCAACCATCTAGTTAAAGAAGGACTAGGAGCTGCAATCGGGAGATATCCAGAAGATGTTTATGATGGGATTAGCACTTCAGAAGGGAATCCCTGGTTTTTGGCAACTGCTTCGGCAGCTGAAGTTATTTATAAATTCATTTATGAATTGAATATCCAGAAGAAAGACTTGATTATCGAAGACAGCAACAAGCAATTTTTCATGGATTTTGTTGACTTCGGGGGACATACGGATCGGCTTGTCATTTTCTATGATTCGGAGGCATATCAAACGTTACTCTCTAAATTGTTTAACTACTCTGATTCCTTTTTGGAGGTCATAAAACGCCACGTTGGGAATGATGGGAGTATCTCAGAACAGTTCAACCGGTATCATGGGTTTATGCAAGGTGCTGAACAATTAACCTGGAGTCATAGTGCGGTTTGGAGTGCTTTTAGATGGAGGAAAAGAGCAATGCAATTTATTTAGAGTTAATATACATACGTCCAGAATAGCAATAACAGCATTATTTATCCATGTTGTTCATCGTTTCAAAGACGGTAATATTTTCATACTTGATTTCAGCACTCATATAGTTATCTTGTGAGCGATCAGTGAGTTCGTCAATTTCTTCTTGCGTCAAAATACGAGACTCAGAGTCATAATCTTCGTCAAGGTCAAATTTTATTCTTGATTTATTAGGTCCGTAATTGGTTGAAGCCTCAACCCTTTTCTGTTTGGGCTTGTTCATATTTGATGCAGAATATTTGGTTAATTCCATCAAATCATTGGTAGTTAAATTCACATTTGACCCATCATCACTTTCGTTCATGAATTTCCGTAGTTTATTGAATTTAAATTCTCCCATTTGAATAACCAACTTCTCCAAAAAACGTTTTGAAGATGACTTGCTTATTAATATCTCCTCGATGGAATCATTGACCACAAACCGAAATATTTTTACAGGCTTAGTTTGGCCAATTCGGTGAACTCTATCAATAGCTTGCAAATCCATCTGTGGGTTCCAATCACTATCAAAAAGAATAACTGTGTCGGCTGCAGTTAAATTAATACCTAAGCCGCCTGCTCTAGTTGATAATAAAAAGACCTTCCTTGCTTTGTGTTCATTAAATAGCCTAATTTCTTCATTTCTTTCATCATGATCAACACTTCCATCTAATCTGGAGACCTGGATTCTATTATAGATAAACCAATCATGTAACAAATCCAACATTCTTGTAAATTGGGAAAATATCAATACCTTATGACCTTTTTGGAAAAGTTCAGTGCATAGTTGATCGAGGGCCTGCAATTTGCCAGAATTCTTAAATAGTAATCTCATAAATTGTGCTTCAGAATCTCTTTCAGATGAATGCTCAAAAGGCTCATAATATATATATGGAGAATTGCATATATTCCGTAATTGCATCATCATGTTTTGCAAAGACAAGCTTCTTATATGTTTTGTAACCTGTTCATATAATATTTCAAGAAGCTTCTCCTTACGTTTGTGCTTAGGAGACACATTTTTTAAAACATCTTCTATTGTGTGGTTAACAACGATGTTCTGGGTTTCTTCAATCAGTTCACTTTCAAATTCATCGTCAGATTCTGCCTCCTTGTAACTCAGCTTTGATTTCAAAGACTTGAGTGATTTCTTCACGTCGTTAAACTTATGCAGCAAAAAATCATCAATGAATTTATAGTCAGTTTTGTTCTTAAATAAATTCTGATGATTATAGTGTATCAACTCTTTGAGATATACTTCCATCAACGTAGAAGAGAGTTTTCCGTCAACAGCATCAAAATACAATTTCTTTTGTAATTTTGTTAATGGAATGTGTACCAAGTATTCTTTCTTGGGAGGGAGGTCAGAGATGACGTCTTTCTTTAACCTGCGCAAGATGAATGGCTTGAGAATAGTATGCAAGTTCTTAATTAAATTCTGTTGTATGTTTGATTTAATTAGTGTTCTAATTTGTTCATCATCAACACCATCATCTTCGTCATCATCATCGTTGTCGTTTGACCCATCATTTGTATCTAATTTTGTAATTTCATCAAAATTAAACCACTGTTGGAATAATTCTAAATCATGAAAGATATTTGGTAAGATAAAGTTTAGTAGAGACCATAATTCGTTCAAGTTATTTTGCAATGGTGTACCAGTAAGGATAAGTCTATTTGAAACATCGAGCCTTTTTAAAAATCGGATCAAAGCACTATTGTTGTTTTTCAATCTATGGCCTTCGTCCACAATGAGATATTTCCATGAAACCGAATGTAATTTGCTAAAGTCTCTTATTGAATAATCATACGTTGTTACCACAATATTATACTTTTTGAATTGTTCTGCTCGTATTCTTGACCTCTTGCTTTTTTCACCTTTGTAGCTCAATACCTTGATACTTGGTGTAAACCGTTGAATTTCATTTACCCAATTCGATAAGGTTGACAAAGGAACAACTATTAGAAAGGGACCCTGTATTCCTTGCTCTATCAAAAAACTTAAGAATGCGATACATTGTAAAGTTTTTCCCAATCCCATTTCATCAGCCAATATACCATTCAAACCATTTTCAAAGAGGGTAATGAGCCACTGCAAACCATCTAGTTGGTAATCTTTCATTGTTCCACCTGAGACAAGCTTAGGCTGTTGCGTTTCATGATTAGATTGAGATTGTTCTATTTCTTGTTTGGTTGAAACAGTTGACTCAGATATTTTGGTTGATAACATTGAAGTGATGTCTCTATTAGGCTTAGTCCTAGCCGACTTCCTTCGTTTGGTCTTTGGCTCATCAGAAGTGGATGGAACCGGTGGTTTGTTTCGTTCTTTCGATAAACTTGATTGTAGAATATTATCAGCTATGATTTGGGAGTATACCTGAGACTTTTGAATAAGCGTGTTTAGTCTATTCAACTTACGGCTTTTCGATAGCAGATTAAACTCAAACTGTTCCTTTGATTCTTCATATTTTTTTTCATGTTCATGTATAAGAAGTTGATAATCCTCACCTGCCATCAGTGCATGGAGCTGCTCTGCTATCTCTCTGTTCCCAACCCAACAGATTCAGATCAATAATTCAACACGCGTCATCGAGTTACCCGGAACCAACAAAACCCGGGCGCATCCATGCATGCTTACAGTTTGAGATCACAGGCTAAGCAAATGTACGCCTTCATTCTGTGGCTCTCATCGTTGACTTGTAAACAACAAGTAATAGATAAAATAATATCACATTTGCTTATCCCAGCCTATCCGAGCCTGATGTGGGTCTTGAGTCTTGAGGTACCCAATTGGTATGTGTCAGGTTCGATTAGGGAATATTTGTTGGTTTGCAGGTTAAGTATGACCTAAGGCCTAAAATGTAATAATTAGTGCAGATTATCAGTGATGTTTGAGACAACATGTAATATCTAAATCTAATCGCACGGAGGATTGACATATTTCGGGACATATTGCATATTTTACTACTCAAAAGTCCAACTACTTTTGAGTTAGCTGTTTTTCCGATATCCAATATTTAAAGAACCAAAATCCAAGGTGTTATCCAAGGTCTTCTCCCAAAGGAGCCCTATTAAGTCATTTTGGTCTCGCTCGATTCACCGCACTGGTATAAATATGGGTAGAGAAAACATCGCTAAGTATCATCTTGAGCATAACCAAGATTCCGACAATGCCACTAGTCCATCCAACACGGAAACAAGGGCACCATTGAGAAGAAATAACCAATCAAACCACTCGAATTTTCCTTTCACATTATCTAAGGATTCCACTAAGGCCGATTTCTTACACAACAATCAGTTCTACGTCGATTCGATAAAGCATAACCACTCCAATCACATTTTCGATTTGAACTCCAAGGGTCAATCTCCACATACTCTCTGGATTGGATGCTCCGATTCAAGAGCCGGTGATTCATGTCTCGCCACACTCCCTGGTGAACTTTTTGTTCATCGTAATATTGCCAATATTGTCAATGCAAATGATATTTCTTCACAAGGTGTGATTCAATTTGCAGTTGATGTCTTGAAGGTTCGCAAGATCATTGTCTGTGGCCACACTGATTGTGGTGGTATTTGGGCTTCGCTTACCTCCAAGAAAATTGGGGGTGTTCTTGATTTGTGGTTAAACCCAGTTAGACAAATTAGAGCATCTAACCTTGCAACTCTTGCAGAATTCAACCACGATCCAAAGTTGAAAGCAAGAAAATTGGCCGAGTTGAATGTGATTGCTTCTGTCACTGCACTCAAGAGACACCCATCGGCCTCAATGGCATTAAAGAATAAGGAAATTGAAGTTTGGGGCATGATTTACGATGTTGCAACCGGTTTATTGTCTGAAGTTGAAATCCCTGACGATGAATTTGAGGACTTGTTTCATGTCCATGATGAACACTTGGATGATGAGTACAACCCACATTAGTTATTGGGATTTTATTTATTTTTTTATACGTTGTATTTGTATAAATTATAGACCTTCTAGCACAGAGCTAATCGCATTAGATGAATTGAACAAATCACTTGAATAAATAATTATTAGACATCAAACAAAACACATCCTCTCAAGTACTTTCCCAGTTCAAGTTGTATCTTCCTTCAGGGATCTCAAAGTTATCAATGGCTGCAAGCACTTCGTCGATGGTATTTGCTACTTTAATAATGGATCCGTTGTTGCCACTCACAAATTGAAAGTCAATAGCATCAGAAATGAATTTAATAAAATTATTGTAAAAGCCATTCTGGTTAAAGATAACAATTGGCTTGTTATGGATACTTAATTGAAACCAGGTAACCACTTCCATCAACTCTTCCAAGGTGCCATATCCTCCTGGTAACGCAATAAAAGCATCTGCTTCTTGGCCCATCAATCTTTTTCTTGTGTGCATATCCTTCACCAACGTAGTCTTACCATACTCTTTAGAGTCAGGAATTGGAGTGAGACCTGTGTGGTTGTCAATTGATTCTTTGATCTTCTTGTTCAACTCATCGGAACTTTCTTCAGTTCTCTCACGGGAAATCAAGGCTTCAGGGATGATACCATGGACATAACCGCCATTGGTGGCACAACCTTTCGCAACAGCTCCCATGAGTCCAGTTGAACCACCACCATACACCAAACCCCAGTTTCTGCTGGCCAATTGTTTACCCAACTCCGTTGCCTCCTCTGCGAAGCTTGGCTTGCTGCCAAAAGATGAGCCACAGAACACACACACAGTTCTAACAGGATTGGTCATTGTAGATTAAAGATTGAAGATTCTTGATTTATATTTATTTTTATGAAAAGATTTACCACTTGATTGCAATGCTTTTTTTAGTTGGGCTAAAGGAGACTTAGATGCGGGACTCCTGCCGAATTTATCTAATAACGGTGATGATTCATAAGTGCGAGAAACTAAACTGCAAATGCCAATCAGTAGAAAACTCCGCGGAGTCTCCGGTATTTATGCGAACCACGAAATCGGAGACCCCGTTGGAAGGTAAAATAATTTTAGTATACTCAAAGGCTAAAAACAAAAGATAAGCATTTATGACCCTACATAACACTGCATCTGGCGTGGTGTATCAATCGGAATGTCGGTTAAACTATTTTTACAGATGTTGTCTACTCTTCGGTATATAGTCACAAGATCGAATTAGAGGTACATAAAGTTACACGATGTTACATGTTACCACCTTCGTTCGGAATGAGATAGGACGAGGAAACAAAGAACTAAAATGCGACCAATTTGGAAGTTAGCCGCAATTTCAGAAGCTTATTTTCGCCCAACTTCTTTACAGAAATTCATCTTGGCGACTTGTGTCCCCTTGTTCCTGTATTCATGTACATACTCACCTCAGCCCACACTCTACCTTCTTACTTGAGGAATGTTTTATTATTCATTAATGTTCAATCTTTAGATAAGCATACTAACCAAACCAGTAGTATATAAAGGGATTTAGCGGCTCAGACTTTCTTCGAGACGTTTGAATGACTATTTTATGATGAAAGATGTTTTCCATTAATGCGTAGAAAGCAGAAATAAGGTTACGATAGTCTCCTAAAACACGTAAACATCCAAACAAAGATACGCGTGGGATCCTCGTCTCGTCTCGTTTTTGTGTCATTTTTATGCACCCTTCAATTCGAAATTTCTACAACTACTTTTATAAACAGGTTTCGACAGTTCTTTTTCAAACGTGTTATAGACTAATTACTTAGCGAAACATTCAGTAACCAAACATACTAACTCCAAAAAATTGACAATTCCCCTCATCACTGAAAGGTTTGATTCATCACCCACATAATGAAAGCTTACTTACTGCAGAAATTCAATGAGTTGGATTTCAATATTGATTTAGATGGAGATGGAGTTGGAGAGGGAGAGGGAGAACAGATCTTGGAACCATACGCTTCAGATGAAGAGACAACAGCCAGCGTCATAGATCACATATTTCTGAGAAATAACAGTACAAAATCTTCACATACAATTGGCTCAGTTGACTCGCTAAGCTCACATCGCTATGCCAGCTCAATAAGGACAGAAATAACAATTCCTGAAAACAACTCTGGTCATAGTAAACAAAACATAAGGGTTCTAAACAACTCAAGCTCCAGTGTTGGTCTCAATAAAACTTTGTCATCGATCAAAAGCACATCTCTCCAAATTCCGACGACTCAAAACACGGTTCCACAGCCAATAATACCACTTGAAAATAAACCAAAGAATAACAAAAATCTTCATAGACATATCTCAGAGTTATCAAACAATCTCAATAACGTTTTGGATTACTTGGAAGACATGGTAGCCTTTGAAGCAGATATCATCATGAATGAACTCCAAAATTGTATACTGGAGATCCAGCTCTCAGTACCTAACAATACAACTATAATCAAAAACTTTGAAATACACCCTAATAAAGACAAAGCAAAATACAATACTCAAAAACCGGTATCTCAAGGATAAATGATGCATTTCCGGAACGGACTCAAAAGTTATGATACCTCATGTGACCCTTCAGTTCCAATTACTTAATTTTCATACCATTTTCCTTCAGTTCGCATTTAGTATAATTATCCCAATCATTTAAATATGTATTAATAATATATTAACACTAAAAGAATCTCTAGTTTTTGAATGCAAAACTTGATAAACTAGATGAAACTTTTTGACTTCTAATATGCTGTCCTATATTTTGGTGTACACCGGAAATGCCTTGGCTAATGCTACCACCAAGCCCAACGGTGCTATTTGAATGACTTGAATGGCCAGTACCACTACTAATACTTGTGCCTTCATTATTATGGTGTGACTGGACCACTTCTCTGGGCTCCAAGTTCAAAGACAATTGGTATTGTTCTTCAATGGTAGGACATTTATCTAACCACGAATCAAGATACTTTTGAATTTCAGGAACTTTGTGGAAATTGAAAGCCGTCGTTTTGAATCTATCAATTCCAGACACGATTTCACTCGTCTTAGCCCGCTTGGCAAAATTGATCATACGAGCACGATTCATCAATACATCAGGATTTCCATGATAAACAAAAGTTAGGTCACTCAAGTAGACACCAAAAAATGGAACGCATGGCTCCGAACCGACAAATTTCAAAACATCACGGTACTCGTTAAAATTTCTTGACGAGTTCATCAACTTGTTCATGTTCTGTAAATGCGCCATCGTATCTAAACTTAAATACTTCCAAGTCTTTTTAAGTCTGTGAATTGGTGACGAGTAAAGCGCAGAAATAATGGCCGTCATAGATGAAAAGTTGTTATACTGACGACACTTTTCTGCAACTTGAACAAAATACCTAATAATCTGGACTCTCTTTCTAATATCAGATTTCCGTAGAATCATGTAGGCAACGTAGTTTGTCAATTGGTTTGATGCCTTTATAAAAGCAGCAATGCTTTCAATATTTTCATTTAATCCTGACTTCTTCCCCCAGACTTTAGTAAGACAGGAAAATTTGGTTATCTTTGAGTAGAGTGTAAATTCCCTTAACGTCAATTGTCTTGCCAACTCAACATAGTCTATATCCAATAGTTTTATCTTTTTCATCAAGGAAGATCCTTTTGTCAATGGAGCTGGAGGTTTCGTCAGCGATGCCACTGGTTCTCTCTCGGTGAATACAGTTTCACCCCTCAACAACTTCGATAAGTCATTGGTCAATTGCTTTCCAATTGAGTATGATTGAACAGTGGGTGATTGTGCAAAGGTATACCATTTCTTGAGAATCGATTCTTCGTGATAGGATTTCGACCAATGCTTTTCAATTAATAGCTTCATTATGTTCATCACACGAAGTCGAATTGGGTTTTGTTTCTTTGAAATCCAGATGGTGTATTCCTCGTAACTTAATCCCTCTGGTGCCTCGATGTTGAACCTATTAATCAACAAGCCAACAAATTGCCCTAGAGACATAATAGAAGCAAATGTCAACAAGAATGCGGCATTAAAATTACTATCAAATAGATCATGGTGAGTTAAATGAGCAACCAACGCCTCTTTTGTCCCACCTTTTATGTTTCCTTTTAGATCTAATAATAAATCATATTCTTCGTCACCATCTAGATACCAAGGAACATCATTTGATTTCTTCTGGCCACCACTATAATACGAATGGCCTTCGTCAGATTTCTCGGACATGACAGTATTGTTTCTTTCCATAACCAACAATTGTACATTGAAATCGTCATGCATGACTCTAGTGGCATAATTTAAAATGGTTTCACGTTCATCAATCAACTGTTGAATTATGGTTTTCAAGGTATTAAAAAACTTGATGCCATCTTTTAAGTATTTTGACATCAAAGTATCTGGATTAAGTGATATTGAATTTCCATTTGGCTCATTGAGTTGATCCACGAGAATGTTATTCAAGAGAAGAGCTGCCTTTTCTGTTGGAATCTTCAACACGTCTCGGTTATAAAAGAGTGGATCGGCGTCCTTAATCCCTTTGAATACCTCGGGATCTTCCAATGTGAGAGACTGAGTTGCCATCACAATCTTTGCAATTAGATCATGAAAATATTGCTTAAGTTGAAAGAACTCCAAAACCACAGGATAATCAAATGTTAAGTTGGATGACGCGATGTTCTCTTCTCCAGTTTTTTCGTTCAATTTTTCTTTAAGCTTATCTGGATCATCTTCCTGATCAGAGGAATACCTCTTTATCAAACAAAAGACAGTGAAATCAAACGACTCAATTAGATCGATCATAGAACTAGCGTGAAACAAATACTTATAGATCAACCTTAAAATATGCGTGTTTCTTTCACCTTTTAAGCTATCATTGTAATAAATATTCTGTACCTTAGGATCCAAGTAATCCAAGGTTTCCTTACTCAATTTAACCATTTCCTCGGTGAAATGTACCACGGACTCAAATGCCATTTGGTCAATTATTATTTTGGAATGATATCTATTTTTAAGATCATCGCCACTGACATTAAGAATAGGGTTATTGGTGGTAAAGAATGGATTACACCAATTTCCTCCATTGAACTCGTCACTCAAAAATCTGGGATAAACTTGAGGCAAAATATTATAGCAAGCCTCACCTTCGTCATCAGAAGCATCAGAGCTATCATAGTCTGAACGCTTTACCCTTTTTTCTCTTGTCAAACGAAGGAATATCTTTGTGAGAGAATCCATATTCTTTTTCAAGTTTTCAACCTCGTGTTCGATCTGCTGAAAATATGGCACAAATTCTTCAGAGTTTTCATTATCATCGCCAACAGTTAACCTCTGAAAACTATTTGCTATCAGGTTCAGGTTACTTTCGTCAGAATTTTGACGCATTGTTGACACGGAAGATGTTGCAGTTTGAAGTTCGCTAAAAGCCTTAGTTGTGGACTGATTAAGCTTTGAAAGATCATATTTAAATAATTGACTTTCACTTTTGGGCTGGGAACGATGCATCACACTAAGATGTAATATTCCGTTAATGTAGATCTGAGCAAATGAACTGGCAATCGTTTTCAATTTTTTCCGTATTGGTTTTTCGTATTTGGTATCAACAAAATCATCCTGAATCAATCTAGAAGCTGAAAATGTAAACGAGATAACCTTATTGAATCTAGCAAAATGAGTGCTAAACAATTGTTTGTTATAATCTCTTAAAGCTTTAAAGGATAAATCCAATAAATAGTGGAAAGAATCCCTCAACTCACTCCAGCGTGATAAATCTGAAGGATGTTTGTAAAATAAATCATTCATTGCAAAAAATGGCTGTGAAAAGTGATGATACGAGCTGGCTGAGTTTTGTGAAACGGATGATGCACTGGAATCCCTCTTCAAAGGATCAAAAGATGAGTTTGATATGGAACGACCACCGAGTACAGTGTCGGGATTGTTCGCGCCGGAAGCACTATCTGTTAGAATCGACTTCTCAAAAATCGCTTCTTTTGTTGGGAGGATAATCGATAATGCTTCTGAACTAGAATCAAATGTTACGTATGGCATGGACTCGCAATATAAATCCAACTGCTCACAATAAAACACATAATCTCCATTTGAAGTACTTTTTGGAATCCAAGCAACTACCTGTTTATGTTTTTCCTTGAACTCTTCGGCCAATTTTTCTGCCTGTTCTACATCTGTAAACTTGATGGTTTCGTTTTGATCTATGGTTGATACAGAATGGAATGCTGATCTTGTCTGAGGTTCAGTGTTGGGTGTCTTGGATGGAGAAGTCATCTGACTGTATTTTGGGTCTGATGGTATACTTGTTTCCGAGCTGGCAAAACTTACCACGGAGTTTTTTCTGGAGCCACCGGCTGGACTATTTCTTTCCGAATCTATTAGATTCTTCTGCAAAAGGTTAGTGAAAGAGGGGATTAAAACATTGGCTGCCGTGTTTGCCGCGGTAATGGAGTCAATTTCTTTATTGCTCTTCAATTTGTTAAGAACAGGCTGAACATAATTCACAGAACGAACATAATTATTGGGGAACCAGCCTCTCTGTAACTCGCCATTCGTGCAAATAATGACACCATCCCACCATCCTGAGTCAGATTTGGATAACACGTAAATGGTATCTCCTAAGCTTAGCGGTAAATGCGAAGGCTGAGTACCTGGAAAATCATATAAAGCAATCACGGTATCTAAATGCTTTAATGGTTGGTCTGAAGAAGCATTGTCATCTTGGGGAGATATAAAATCTGGTGCCACTTCATCTATGTATGACATTGTGTAGATTGTTTGTAGTAGGCACAAAGATGGCTTTTCTGAAATTGGCTGAGGAGTCTGGGGCTAGTGGACAGAAGTAGCAATGTTAGTTGGGTTGTTTTTTGATTTTATTACACTCCAAACAGTTGTAATAGCTCAAAAGCAGATACCACGTAGATATACAACTTGTGTACAACTGTAATTTTGTAATGGTAGTTAGACTTTCAATGAAATGAGTTCTAAGTTGATAAAGTAATGAAAGGTACCATAGTTTTTTGAGCTCAAAAGGGAATATGCGGTAAACTGTAAAGTACAATCTGCAAAAACAACGGTAAAGGTTGTGTACATATTTTTGATTTTATTGGGGTGAGAAAAAAAGGATCGAAAATAATTACGAATACGGGATCTGATTACAAGTCTAAGGCGAATGGTCACGTATTACATAAATTATGCAGCTTATTTCCGATGAATGATCTGTGGCGTATTTCAATATATCATCAAAATTGTACCTTTCTAAGTGAAAAAGATAAGGTCCAGTATTGGTTTCTTAAATGTTCGCATATTGAGTTAAGAGTAATAAAATTTGACTAGAAATTTTTATACATATCTGGTAAGGATCTCTCTCGTTTAGTAGTAAGGTTTGTTGAGGAGCTGCTAAAGTTCAAATAGTGTTGAGTTTGTTTCCGATTTTGTTTTACAAGGCAATTTACCTTCAGTCCGGAAGAAAGGGTGCGGGGATGTATGACTGAAACCTGTGTAAATTAGATTTGGGGGGTGGTGGTGATATTTTTCTTTTGCAACTATTCCGTTCATCCAAGAAAAGAACACCGATGGTGCCCCATAATATTGATGAATGATTAGTTTACATTTCTCAGGTTTTCTCCTTAAGCAGGACCATGACAAGGATACATAAACGCGTGATCGGAGAACGTTTAGTCTAGATTATAGATAACTAAATTTTATTAGGTCTGTAGTATGCTTTCTTCCCTAAAAGAATGAACTTGGTCATATTGGTTCATTTGGTTAGGAAGTTTGCCTTAGATGATAATATTTTAAAATTACAACCATAAATGTTTTGGATTCGACTTTTAGCTACAAATTCACCAGCAAAAGATGCTTGTTGGTGAAATTAAAACGACGATATAGATGATAATCTTGTAAAAAGCGAGTTGAATTGTAAGAAATGTAATTTTACTAGAATTTTGCAAATATCTTCAATACTAAATAAATACCAAAATAGATAATATGTCTTTGAGATCACAAAAGACATTTAATAATCCACATTGATTAAACAATTCTATACAATTACACCGCTCAACTTTCCACTATTGCGTTTGTATGTAGAAGATTTATAGAAACACACAATATTAGTTGGCTATAGTTACATAAGATATGACTAATCTAGTCACTTAAAAGTGAAGGGTGTCACGTGCTGAATACAAAATAAGACCTCCTTTCGTCCAAACCCCCTAACATGTACCCTGTGGCAATCAGAATGATAAAAAAAGTGGTCAGATATATGGGAAAACATACAGAGGTACATGAGTTATTAATTGGCCAGGATCATGATAAGTACCTAAATTAATCTGAAGGTTCGCCCCATATTTTATGACCTGTCTCCTGCACCTTGGTTTTCGAAATTTGTCATACTAACGCCTAATCATTGAGTTAACCGAATCTTGTTATAAAGAATTAAATCCATTGACATTAATCGACAAGTTGAAACCTTCGTTCCTATATATATATACAAATCTCAACTAAAGCTAGATACCGAACTTCAACTATGTCTTTATTTTTCAAAGCTCCTTTAGACATTGAGATTAGATTAGAGAACGAAGACACACGGAAACACGTCGAAGTGAAGAATCCTCATGGTAGATTAGAAAAATTGCCTATTTATAAAGATGGTGAATCTGTCAAGGGTGAGGTTACAGTCAGGATAAAAGAAGGACGGAAAGTGGAACATTTAGGAGTTAAGGTTCAGCTCTTTGGATCAATCGAAACCAACATTGACGGATTAATTTCGTCTGACTTCTTATCATTGGCAACGGAATTAGCTGCCCCAGCACAGTTATCGCATACAGAAACATATCCATTTGAATTTAAAAACGTGGAGAAACAATATGAAAGTTATCGTGGCAAAAACACTCGTTTAAGGTACTTTCTTAAAGTAACCGTATTACGCAAATCATCCTCAGAGATCAGAAGAGAGAAAGAGCTATGGGTATATCAGTATGTTTTATTGCCACCAGTCAATCCAAAAGATAGCCCAACAGTTAAGATGGATGTGGGAATAGAAGATTGCTTACATATTGAGTTTGAGTACCTGAAATCAAGATTTTCCTTGAAGGATGTTATTGTTGGCAGGATCTACTTCTTCTTGGTAAGATTGAAGATCAAACACATGGAATTGTCTTTAATCAGAAGGGAGACTGTCGGTGCCCCTCCAAGCCAGATAACTGACAGTGAAACTGTGGTACGTTTTGAAATAATGGATGGAGCACCAGTGAAGGGGGAAACAATCCCCATTAGATTATTTTTGGGTGGTTTCGATTTAACTCCCACATATCGTGATGTGAATAAGAAGTTTTCTACGAGAACATACTTATCTCTAGTTTTGATTGACGAGGATGCCAGAAGATACTTTAAACAAAGTGAAATCATTCTTTATAGAGAACCCCCAACAGATGTATAATAGTATTGAATATATATAAGCATCTTCTGTGAATATTAAACTGGATAAGTCGGAACCAGGGCAAATTTTAGATAGACGTTGGATCAACGCATTTTAAAGTGCATGCGTAAAAAAAAGCTAATCGAACAGAGGCGTTGATAAACAAGAGGAATTTAAAGACGAATAATAAAGACTTGATTTTTGGAAATTTCAGGCAACTACCACAGAAATAAACAAGATATCTATAGCAGTTACCAGAAAGGAAAATTGTATACTAATGACTGTGTAATGGCTCATTCTGATTCGATATCGTCACGTCTATGGCACGATCCAATCTTGTTAGACACGCATAATGGAGACCACGAGTCTTCCCACAAAACTGTTAAAAACAGCAACCAGACAGTTACGGTATCTACGGCTGGTATACGTGCCATCATCTATCAACTCCAGGCCCTTTATTTGAGAACACCAGTCAAATTATTCCGTCCTTCCAGATTCGACTACCTTGCTTATGTCCGCGAGTTAGCCATAAGACATGACAATATTCACGAAAAGCCATGGTCGTTTCGGACTCACTCTTCCATAGGAATGCTTGTGAATGTGCTAAGGAAAGAAGGGTGGAAATTCATTCCAGAAAAAGTACTACCTCCATTGTTAGCCAACTCGGCTACAGGATTGATCCTTTATGGGACATATTTATCTGCATTGGATCTGTTTGATAAACAGCATCACAAGGAATCCCGCACTGACTTTTATTACTCCCCAATCGATACATGGAAAGCTGGTTTTATTGCAGGTGTGGCTCAATCGCTAGCTGCTGCTCCAGTTGACGCTATATACACCAGACTGTCAGCCGCAGAAATGCTAAATGGCCAGTATCAAAATCTTTGGATTTATGGCATTAACAAATTAAAGGAAGTCGGGCTCGTTGGTGTTTTCGCTGGTTATGGGTTTTCCTTATTAAAGGAAAGTCTTGGCTTTGCCTTCTACTTTTCTACATTTGAGATTGTCAAAACTCAAGGGTACAATCTCACATATGCCATGATCACAAGTTACAGGCGATTGAAGGTATCGGTGAAGAATAAATTAAGTTTTTTTGGAAAGAATACCCAGAAAATCGAGATAAATGAAAAATTGATTAGACTAGAGGAGAACAAAATGACAAAAATATTGAAGTCAAGTTTTATATTAATAGCAGGGGCTTCTGCTGCATTTTCATTGCTAGCAGTCCAATATCCGTTGACGAAGATGCAAAAAATCCATTTGTCTAGACTTGAAGCCTTGGATGTGTACAATGCAACCTATACAAAGTCCAGACCATTTATCAAGCTATACTATAACTCTTATATTGATACGTTTTATCAAGTTCAAAAAATGAAGCAAAAATCTAAGCATACTTGGTTTCAGTTAGGCTATAAAGGATTTGTACGAAATGCGTTGACAACGATTCCAGCAACATCGGTAGGGTTGCTTGTTTTTGAAATAATGAGAACCAAATTAGCGGATAATTTGGAAGAAGATGTATTAGGACCAACATAGACATGTATATACGAAATTGATTACTTTTTTATAATACCAAAGGCAAAAGGCCATTAGGATTGGGTTTTCTGCAAGTACGCATCCCAACCAGCATCTCTGTACCTTCTACCTTCCACCTCAGGGTCTCTACCCTTACCAAACAAGCCTCTACCGACAATTATAATGTCTGTACCGGTTGAAACAACCTCATTCACGGTTCTGTATTGTTGACCCAATGAATCTCCCTTATCATCTAAACCAACTCCTGGTGTCATAATGATCCAGTCAATTCCTTGGTCTGCACCACCCATTTCTCTTTGTGCAATAAAACCAATGACAAACTCCTTGTCTGATTTGGCTATTTCAACGGTTTGCTTAGTGTACTCTCCGTACGCCAACGCACCCTTTGAAGATAATTCAGCCAACATTAACAAACCTCTTGGTTCATCTGTGGCTTCAGCAGCAGCTTCCTTCAAGCCTTTAACAATACCAACACCAGTAACACCATGCGCATTAGTGATGTCAGACCATTGGGCAATCTTGTAAACCCCGCCAGAATATTGATGTTTGACAGTGTTTCCGATGTCTGCAAACTTACGATCTTCAAAAATCATGAAATTATGTTTCTTTGACAATTCAATAAGTGGTTTGATAGTACCATCAAATGAGAAGTCATCAATGATGTCAATGTGAGTCTTAACCAAGCAGATATATGGCCCCAATTTGTTAATCAAAGACAAGAATTCAGCAGTGGTGTTCACGTCAACTGAGGCACATAAATTGGTTTTCTTCGATTCCATTAATCTAAACAAACGTTTAGCAACAGGCGACTGATGTGTTTCGGCTCTTTGTGTATATGTTTGAGTGTTAACCATGCTTGGGTTCTTATCTATTTCCAAGTTGAAATATTTTACTTTTTTTTTTCTGGAGATGCAGCACCCGTTGATCTACGCACAGACAACTTAACTGCCATCAACTAGTTTATTCTAAACTACTTCTATTCATTTTTCTCTTCTTCGTCAGGGACACTTTCAGCTTTCAAAGCTTCAGTAGCATCTTGTCCCTGAATAGGCTCTTCGGGAATTAATTCTTTCTTCAAACCAGGATTTATTGAATCAATCTTCTGCCATGAGAGGTTCCAAAGCTCAACCTTCTCTGCTGTCAAAACTCCATCATTCTTTAATATCAACACCATATTTTTAATCAATTCAGGAGCAGATTCCTCATACAATTTATCATTTGGACTCAACTTCGTGCTTAACTCCTTGAAAGTAATAAAATGGTCCAATATGCCTAACCAAACACGGTCAATTTCTCCAAAGTTGAATTCTTTTCTGTAGTTTAAAAATATCTTGCTTGTCAAAGATAACGTTTCAATCTGTGACCTAACAAAACCTGTACTGTCTGTTTGCAAAACTTCACCTTTGGAAAGTTCGGTCAACAATGGGAAAATACCATACTCAAAGATCCCAAATGGTGTGAAGTCGTTCGTAACATTTGCAGACAAGATCGTTGACTGAAGTTGTCCAATTGCATGAGAACGCACTTCACGGCATGGATTGAAACATTGGTGAGCTAAAGCTTGAATCAACGAATAATTGGAATCTTTAGTGTTGAGACTTTTTTCATTCACAACCGTAGTCAAATCAGCTGTAATTGAGATAGATTTCTTGGCCAATTGGATGATATCGGTGTAGTAGGCCTTGTCTGCATCTGAGGCAATCTCATTATCTTGCTCCAACTGTGAGCCCATGGCACCTAAGGAGGAAATCTCATCCAATAAACCCAACAAGGACATGTAGTTTTGAGAAAGAATAGTTCCAGAAGGATGCGTCTTCAAACGTTCAATAAATGCAAGAATTTCAACTGCAAATGCCTGGTTTGAAACTAGCAATCTCAAAACCTTCCAAAAATCATCATTAACTAACATCTTTTCAGATCTCCACGAGTTTTCATCCGCTAATGTTAATAATGGTTGAAGCAACTGTGCACCTTGTTTACCTAAAAATTCTTTGTCAAATTTAGCCAAACTTTGCAAAGTCTCAGTTAATGCTTCTTCTGTTTCTAGGTGTCTTATCAATAAAAGCTTGTAGACAGATAACCGCAATTCACCATTTTTGGAAATGTTTAATGGGATTAATTTTTTGAAGACTTCAGCAATCAATTCACTATCCTCCAACAATAAAGAAAAGCAAGTAATAATTTCCAACAAGAATAAAGTTTCTGATTCAAAGTACCTCCTAGATTGCTCACTATACTCAGGCAACAACGTTAACAAAATATTGATAAACGACTTTAAATCGCTATGTGAGCCATTGAAGAGCATTTCAAACACACCTGGAACATTAATCGACCTCACACAATCGATTGTTGACAAGGTTGATTCGATTTCCTGATCAGTGGGTTCAGGTGGCTCATCTGAATAACCCTTCAAGAATGAAGAGAAGGTTGACAACAAACCAGAGTTGTTCAATGGTTTCACTCTATTAATAATGTAGCGAGGTTTAATCTTTGCAATTGGTGGTAATTTGATCTTCTTTTGGAAATCCAAGAACAAGTTAGGCTCAATCAAACAGTTTTCGAGAAGGGTTAACAAAACCTTGACAATTTTATCCCAAGATTCCGTTACCTTGCAATCGCTCTTCTTGATTAATCTGAAAAGAACAACAGTCGAGAGTTGTGCTTTGAAGTCTCTTCCAAACCATACAGCCATCTCACTGACTGTGATAGCATCTTCTTTCTTCTCAATCTTGATTTGAGTAATTGGGATTTCCTCACGCAAATTTTCACCAGAAGTAGAGATTCGGTCGTTTTTATCGGTCAAGGAGGTCATGACAGATAAAGATCCAATCAATTTGTCAACTGAACTATCTAAGTTGTAATATAAGCAAATGTTGGCACACTTATCGATAGTTGACATCAAACGGGTAATTATGTGGTCATCCGTAGCTTCCTTAAATACACTGATAAGAGTATCAATAATTTTATCAACCGTAGATTCGAATAATACCTTGTCAAATTGACAAAGTTCAACCATGGAATATTCAGACTTAACGCTCGATGTTAATGCTTGAGAAGAAATCATATTATGCCATGCGTCATCAAACCACTTGTTGGTACCATGATGCTCCTCAGGCATAATTATTTCACGATCTTTAATCGATTGATAGATCTTAGAAAGATACCATTCTGGGAAATCTTTCCCATTATAAACACCACGCAAATTACGTTTGTAATCATCCAAAAGCATTTGTTTCTTAACTTGTGGATTATGCAAATCAGTGTTCAATAAAATAATGGAGTAAGACAAGACGAATACAGAGTCACGGTCTGGCCTTACCACTTCTTCTGCATTTTCATTTTGTTCCTCGGGTCCCTGAGAGGTGACATATCTGTCCGCAAAAGTTTCCACAATTCTTTCAATTTGTTGAGATTCACCTGGAAGTCTAAACTTTTTCAATAAGACTCTCAATGCCTCATCCACTCTCAAATCAGTAAATTCAAACAAGTGAATAAACTTCTTCAATAAATCAGAATTAGAAGGTTTAGCTAAGTATTCACCAAGAACCTTTTTATTCAATCTTCCCGCTCTGTTGAAGAAGAATTTTGCAACCTCGTCTTGATCATTGGAATCTTCCAAGAAGCCATTTTCTTCTAACGCTTTAATACCGTTCTTGGGTTTCTCGTTGAGAATATTAGCACATTTAATAAATGATGTTTTCTTATGTTTATCCTCTACCAAACTTGACAATGGAATCTCTCCTGAATTTTTGTCCAAGCTCTTGATTCTATCATTAATGCCACTAATGAATGACAACACACTCTCAAGACAGATAGGAGGAACACTTTCAGTCGTGGTCAATGCTGATTCAGGCAATGACAACTCACAAAGAAATTCAAGGGCCTTGGTAGCTAAGTCAGACTTTTCAAAATCACAATCATAATCAATAAATAAACGGGTGAAGAAAATGGGCGATCTCGTCCACAACAACGAGATCGACTCAACAAGCATTTCCTTGGAAATTGGGGTCCTGGATAAAACATTGGCATCGTTAATTGTATCATTCTTCTTATTAGTAGTTGTAGGCAACACGGATTGAAAGATCAACGTAAGAGTCAATTCAATCTGAGATTTCAACTGTGGACCTAAGACAATAGCCAATGTTGAGAAAACTTGTAAGGATGCTTGTAATAATGCTGGAGAGTCAGTTGTAGTCATGATTTGTAATGTATGCTTTGAAATAGGGTCTGCAACAAGACTGAACAACAGAGGATGCTTAGCGATATCCAATCCAGCTACCTCAATGGCAGTACCGATCAAAGATAATGCAAAAACTCTTGTACTCTCCATATGTTGGTATTGATTTGATGGGGAAATCATTGAAATCAAGATACCAAGAAATTCGTTTATGCAGACAATTCCGAAAGGTTCTTCTAAATCTAACCCGTCGCTAGATTTCAAGTTTTCTTTCTGAGTTATAACAACATTTTCGGTTGAATCCTTAGGAGTAGCAGCAACAGAGGGTTCAAGATCAGTACCACCTATGATATCTTCTGGTAATTGTGTGTCTTGGAAGTTAGTTTGCAAATCATCGACATGTTCAGTTTCCGGTTCGATATCCCGAAGTTTATTAAAAATCTTGAAGGTTATGGAAACCATTGCCATTTCACCCGCTCTTCTTAAAACCTCACTTCTCTTTTTATTGCATGCCAAAGACAAACAAGTCTGTATAACTTCTGACACAACTTCATCGGGCAACAAGCTAGATAATGGACATTCAATAATGACCTCCAATAATCTCAATACTTTCAACAAAACGGCATCGTCCGAGTTCTGATCAGCTGCTTCAAAACGGCAATGAGTTAATGAAGAGATGATTTGGATGAGTGTAGACTGCAAATTCTTAGACTTGAAGGAGATAATTTCATAGTTGACAAATTTAGATACCGAGTTCAAGGCCAATGCAGTAATATGACCAGACGTGGATGAAGATTTAATTGCCAATAAAAATGGTTGTAATAAAGTCAAACTGTCGATGTCATACAAGTCACTAGCTTCGGTCAATATGGCTCTTAATTGCAAAAAGCTGGAAAATAACGGGTTATCATTGGTTTGTCTATTTCCATTGTTGGATGAAATGTTTGATGCAAATCCCAAGTTGGAAGTCAAGGGTTCGTCGTCTCCACCGAAAATGTCACTAGCACCCAAGATGGCTGCTACTCCACTCTGTGACCACCTTGTCATTTTCCTCATGGCTGATGATAAGATCATACATTCATTGATCATTAAGGTTATTGGATCGATTGCAACTTGAACTGGCCTATCTAACGGACCAGTTCCTAGAAATGGCGTGGGAGAATTGGACAACATGGCTGCCACACGTATTTTTCTGATCCACTACCGTGTTATTAATCGATGAATCACGTTCTTTTCAAGAACAAAATTGATATGATTCGAGTAGTGATACTCTATAAAGAAACAGATACTCCCTTGCAGATATAACACGAAAATAATCTCTCACAAAATTTACCACTAAAATGATTCTAAACTGTTAATATCACGGTCTGGATTGGTTGCTTTGTTGAAAAGAGAATCGAGTTTAGTTTTTTCCAAATTTCCACGTACACGACTTTTCGTCAGAGACCGCGTCTTATTCCTACAAAGGCATCAAAGATGAATCTTCAACAGGACTTGTTCTATATATACAGGTTGCAGCTACTGAAAATAGTTGGAATGAGAACACTTATATCTTTCTTTGATAATAGTTCTTAAAGGATGTCCATGGCAACCTCCATTCTTTTTGTTGGAGCTTAGGGTTAAAGATATCAAAGTCGTGACTCTCTAACTTCTTCAAGTATAAAGTAGTGGGAATCGCTGTCAAAAATGGGGTGAAAATGACGTCTGGAATATTTTTTTTCCAACGCCTGGAATGCTTTTGTAACAATTCATCGTTGTTATTTTCATGAACAATCTTAACTACATCAGACCTAACAGAAGCCAACTTATTCCTGGCCGATAATATGTGGTCATTGGCAACGGTGGCAGTTTCAAAAACAATATTCTGAAGTTTCTCTCTTATTTCTTTTCTTTGTGTCTCGTCTTCAATGTGTCCCTGCGTAATACGCAATGCTGATTCTTGTGACAAGTTGAATTTTGTCATTAAATCCACAGGTAATGTAATTTGATTCCGTGTCTTTGAGTAGTAGTCCAAACCCAAGATCATGGAACTGATGGAAGTGGCTTGGCCAATATGGGCTGCAATGTCACTTACTTCTGATTGCAAAGAACTAGAATATTCCAATAAACTGATAGCTGATGGAGAAATCGATGGTGACAATAGTAAGGCCTGGGTAAGATAATTGATCTGCGAATATGTTCCTTCTCCATACGAACAGATATCATCAGTGGTTTGAAACGTTTTATGCTGGAGAAAATGTCTGCGTGTTTGCAAGAACCGTTGAAAGTACGAAATATCCAAATTGAAGTCTTTACGCAATGCATCCCTCAATAACAAAGCAATTGGTTCACCCAAATCTTTATTTGAAAATGGATCTTCGGTAAAGACTTTTTGTAACATATCGCTCCAGAATTTGAACTTAATATCTGCAGTGGAAAACCCAAGTGAACTATTCAATTGATTTGCTGCGTTTGAAGCCACTGAACCAGATCTATTTCCACCATCGTTAATTTTATTCACCTCCAAACTGAAAGCCCTGATGGCCAAGAAGGCGTTCCGAGCTGGCTCTGGAATATACTGTGCAAGAATATACGATGATCGATCATGTGTTTCCAATAACGTATTTATGTTTTCCTGAGCTTTATGGATTTGAAGTTCATAGCTCATCAACAGACGATTACTTGAAAAGGCCCTAGTACCTCGCTGACAAACCACTCTGGTTGCTGAAAACATCGTACTGTCTTGATGATTAAAGCTTGGTGCAAGGGAATCCGAATTTTGATCGTAGTCTGCAGGAGAACGTGATTCAATTACTCCTTTCGAAACACCATATTAGGAAAAGTCCCCAAAAAAGAATAAGTTAACAAGAAAGTCAACTTTACGAACGGCGCAATCTTTGTATCTTGCATCTCTCTTACAATGTTTTCGAGGGTGGGGTTTCTGTTAAGAGCCATAGGTTGACCATTGTATTACTGTACTTGCTCATTGTACGCACGTGATTTTATGGAAAAATCATCATCACCATCACTCGCCTGCGTATAAACAGTAGCCAGAGGATCTTCAGGTGCTTTATTCTCTAGTTTGCAAGGATGAAGGTTGAAATCATAAGGCCATATGCATTTTTAGACATCTCTATTGGAAATGAGGCAGTTGGAAGAATAGTTATTGAGTTATACGATGATTTAGCACCATTGGCTGTAAAGAACTTCCAGGAACTCTGCACGTCTAAATCACCATCTTACCACAATAATACTTTCCACAGAGTATTGAAAAACTTTGTAATTCAATCTGGAGATTTGGAATTTGGAGTCTTCAATAAAGAGTGTTATCCATCACCAAATTCTGGCAAGGGAAATCAATCAATTTATGAAAATGGCGATTTATTTAAAGGTGAAAATATGGAACCTTTAGATGAGCCATTCTTGTTGTGCCTGGCAAACCATGGCGATAAAGATGCCAATGGATCTCAATTCTTCATTACCACATATCCACTTCCACATCTTACGGGTAAGCATTCTGTGTTTGGAAAAGTTATCCATGGGAAAGCAGTTGTCAGAGAAATCGAAAGAGTTAAAACAGACAAGAACAATACTCCCGTACTTGAAAACGTGGTGGTAATTGAAAAATGTGGAGTGTGGGATGAGTCAATGGCTGTCCCAATACTCAATGCTAGTTATGACACTCGAGGTGGGGATATTTTCGAAGAATACCCTGATGATGACGAACACATAGATAAGGAATCGTCAGAATCTGTCTTTATAGCATCAACCAAGATTAAAGAAAGCGGTACATTGCTTTTCAAAGCTGGTGAAAAGAACCAGGCCATGTTCAAATGGATAAAGTGCTTGAGGTACGTCATGGAATATATACCTGATGAAGATCAGGAACCAGAATGGTACAAAAAGTATGCTGAGTTGAAGAAGAAATTATATTTGAACTTATCTTTGGTTTACTTGCAGCTCAAGAAGTACCAAAGGACAGCCGATTATGCCGATTATTTATTGAACTTGGACGGCGTAACATCGGTAGACAAGGCAAAGGCCCATTTCAGAAAGGGACAGGCATTAATAGAATTGAAGAAGTATAAGCCAGCATTAAAAGAGTTGAAAGCTGCTCAGGAACTCGCCGCCAGTGAAGATGTTGCAATTGAGAGAGAGCTTGCAAGATGTGAATCCTGCTTGGAACAGCAGAAGGCTGCTGAAAAGGCAAAATATTCAAAGTTCTTCAAGTAATGAACCCCAAGAATAGTGGAAGATTAATTACTGTCTATGTAATGCAAAAAAGAAAAAATGGATATGTAAAAAAAGGGATAAATAATGATCATCAAGACAGGGTATCTTCGTTTCCAGCGCCAGGCTCAGCGCTGTTGGTGTTGGGTCTAGATGAATCGCTATTTTCTGGAGTCAGTTCTGGAGTTTCCTGGACTGGGTCAGGGTCAACCAAACTTCTCAAGTTCAAGAAGTCTAATATCTCAGATTGAGGTCCGGTCTCGACAGTTTCAACTCCGTCTGGTGTCCTTCTACTCGAAACACCAGATGTAAAGAACTCCGATGCTCTCTGCATTCTGTATCGTCTAAGATAATCATAGATATACGTAAATGCATTGTGGTCAAAACCATCTGTTTCAGAATGCTGGTCCCCTTCAGCAACCCCTGAGCCAGATCTAAGAATTCTTCGCAAAGGACGGTTACCGTAACCACCACCGAGTCCAAAGTAGTGGAATCTGGTACCTTCGGGGCGTGTGTTAGCGTCAGGAGGAGTTGCCGTAACACTGGGTGCCTCATCGGCAGTACTTGGTAAACTAGATGGGATATTGATCGTGGTTGGTGTGGTACTTTGCCTTCTCTCAGTGGGGTCTGCAACAGATGATCTACATAATGGACATGTTGTGTGGTCCTTCAACCAATGAAATAAACAATCTTTTCCAAAGATGTGACCACACGGCATCTTTACAGATCTATGCCCAAATTCACCAGTGTATTCGGATAGTAATTTGTGTGACAAATCGGAATCAGAATTATCCGACGTGGCAGATGTGTCATTGGCCCTTCTTGTATTGGAGTCAAATTCCGTTGGTAATCCTTGATTTGCTGTTCTTCTCTTCTTGATAGGAACTGTTTCTTCCTTTTCTCCCATCAAATCTTTCTGGATTGGGGTATGCATTACTTCATCAAAGGCCTCAAAGCAAATAGAACAAGTTTGGATATCGCCCAATTCGGATGGAGATACCTCGGGGAATGAGTTGAATTTTCCAACAGTAATGCCCTTTTCCTTTCGCAACCCGTTAATTATGCTAGAGTAAGCCATGTGGGTGGCGAGTTGGATAAATTCTTGTATCACTCTTGGGTCTCTATTTGAAGAGTTATTGGGCAACGACATGATCAAAGAGCCGGATCTATTTGGGTTCCGGGGATTTTCTTCATCTGAGTAAACATAATTCACGGTGATTATAATAGCTCTGCTGTTGTCGTTGTCGGCTGTTGCAGTTGTATCCGAGGCTGCAGAATTGAGAGGAGACAGTGATGGAATCGGTTCGGAAGTAGCAGGTTCGCTCGGGGGTGTTGTAGAGTTCTGGTTCTGTCTCTGAGTGGTGGCTGGTGTCTGGGAGCGATTATGGAAGCGGTTGATTCCTAAAAAGTTGTCCATGAAACGTTCAAATATTCCCAACTCGGCTCGAGGTGCTTGTGTGGTGGTGTTTGTCTGCGCGTGATTGGAGTGGTTGGTGGACTGTGAAGTTCCGGGACCAGATGATCCATCAGACTCATCGTTGCTTCCGGGACTCGACTGGGACGGAGGAGGGTTATTTCCGTGATCAGGCGAGCCAGAATTGTCGCCGCTGTTGGGGCTAAAATGTTAGTTGGGGATTCCCACTGAGTGAAAAACAAGAGCCAAGCAATAGCTGTGTTTGGTTATTATACATACTTCATCGAGGTGTCTGCTGCTTAGAGACTGTATATGCTGCTGAATTCGGGGAGGAGAAGTGTTGGTGGTTATCGGCGCCTAAAAAACTGGTCAATTTGTCTTAATAATCACAAGGGTACTTGATCGGGATTTTCGTTCCTGGATATCACTTTCCACAATTACATAAGCAGGAATATTTAGACCAAAAAAAAATGCCTCCAATCTTTATTTTTTTTTCTACTTTGCTTTTTTGTATTTGTATTTGTATTTGTAATTATTTTTCGTTTTCGTTTTCGTTTTCTTTTTTTGCTCGTTTTATTAAATAATGATTACCGGTGGTTCGACTGGTAACAACCGGAAACAGGGAAAACGCAAGGATGGCCTTTCTCTTCTGTTTATTAAAAAAAAAAGCAGTCTAAATTTCTATCACTCCTATAAAAGGAAAACAGAGGCGGAGATGGCACATAATCCAAACGCAAGCAATCTTGAAACACCAAAGGAAGAAGCAGCATTCTTATTTCCTGAACCGGAACCGGAACCACCTGTGCTGCTGCTACGAGCAGATCTGGTGGTTGAGGTACCACCCCTCGTTGCGGACAAGTTACCTGGCTTGTATGTAACCGTACCTGTAGCAGAAGCTTCGGCCCCAGACGAAACTGCGGTCGAACTGTAGCCGGCGGCCTGCACCGCGTTTGGAACCGATGAAGAAACAACCTCGATGTTTTCTTCATTGGTATACTTGACTTGAGCAATAGAAATCTCAAAGTCATCCAAGTCATATACAACGTAGGCATTTCTCAAGACATTGTCTCCAAACAAAGCGTAGTTCGATCTGCCTGATTGAGCAACAATACCCAAGAAACACTGAGACAGCGTACGGCCTGGAATTAACAAGTCGCTCAATGGCACATCGATGGAAACACCACTAAAGGTGAAGGTGACCTTGACATTAGGGTCATTAGTACATTCGACTTGGTAGTAGCCATATGTCGATGAATATTTACCTCCCAAAGCGTTCGCAAGGTTGCTCAACATCGCCTGGGGCAAGTATGATAACGTAGAACCAGTGTCCAAAACGGCCCCCACCGGGTTCTGAGCAATCTGCACTGTTTGGTCAGAACTGTTCAAAACAACCAGATTCAACACAATCTCAATTCTGATAGCCTTACTGTAGCCCATATTCTTACTGCTGTTGATAATTGGAACCGTCTGCAAATTGCCCGAGTACTTGGCATTGTCGACAGCACCAAACAAGATCGAACCATTGGATGCAGACTGAGGACCCAAGTACAACGAGTAGAGGTTCTTGTTAATCTTACCCTGGTTCTTCAACTTGAGTGGCAAATTTTCGTACTGGTATGGGCTGCTAATGTAAGCACTCGAGTATGTACTTTCCAATCCGGGTAAACCGATACCCAAGACCGAAACATCAGAACTGGTTTGGTTGACAACAGCAAACGTCAAGTTTTCGATAGACAAGTCTCCAATCTGAACAGTATCGTAGCCCCAAATACCAAGAGCTTCGGTACCGTCAGCATAAGCAATTTCAAATGGAGGAGCGGTTGAGTTTTGTTTCCAGGAGGACGAGTCGCCGGTGCTGAAGGATCCATATGTGGTACAGGTGTTGGTAGACCCGGAACCGGAACCAGAGCCTGATCCAGAACCAGAACCGGAACCAGAGCCTGATCCGGATCCAGATCCGGAAGGAATTGGAAAAAGACCAGAAGGAAGGCCACTTGGCAAGGAACCGCCTGGGCCGACGGTGAAGTAGATTGTGGAGTAAGCTTCCTTGTTGGCGGGAGATGCGGCTTCATCCTCGTCATCAGTGGTAGGTGTAGCTATCTCTTTAATATTCTGTTCGTTATTTGGAGCAACTCTGGAGCCGACAATCACGTCTCTTTTATTCTTTCCACGCTGGCAGCTGACGTCGTGAGACATCACCCACAAGTCGGATGAGCCGGTATCGACCAAGGCACCGACCTTATTCTTCTGAGAACCAACCTCAAGCGTAGTCAAGTAGAAAGTCTGTTGGTTTTCAAGAACCATTTCCGAAGAGCCATCTCTCTTGACAAAATGTGGGTGGTTATTTTCGTATGATGAAAGTTCTGTCTTGGAACTTCCTCTGCGTACATCAAAGTCCAATTTGTATACTTCGGCAGTAGCACTGGCAGATGCAGCAAGTAACGGAAGCACGGTCCACTTCATTGTTCGTGTGTAAAAAGGTTGAAGAATATGGCGTGGGACTCGGGCTTAAAAAGGTAAAGAAATTGTGCCAAAATATATTAATAAAACTCGTGCTGCATATAAGCTGTTGCAGATCGCACTGCCTGCGAGCCAAGCCCGCAAGCTTGAAAGGGGGGTGACTATAACGATCCAGTACAAGACAATTGTGGTCACGTTAAAGTTTAGAAGTTAATTAAAGTAGTATGAACGTGTATTCTACAATAGTGTAGAGGAAAGTAATGAGCATTGGTAACGTAGTATTTATTGGCAAAATTCCAACAATCAAATGGGATATATTGCTCGAAAACTATGTTTTTGCGGACTCTTTTTTTTTCCACAAACTCACTAATTATTTCTCCCGCTTCATTTTTTTTACCGTGTTTTTTTGGACTCCTGGTTCTGTTAAAACTGCCAAATTTACCTGCTAAAACCCCCCGTCCGCGTCTCGTCTATGGAGTTTGCTGGTTGTGAATCTTGACATATCTCCAGAAAACAATTAATGGTTCTAGGTTTCTAGGTTTTGTAAATGCATGGTTTGACACGTGTTTCAGACGTGAAACACTTTCTGGGGTCTGCATCCACACACTTCACGGACCACAAGTAACCTTTTTGTTGTACATATGGGAATTGCGAAAATTTAAGGATTATCTCTATTGTTTAATTAGTATGTGCGTATATATACAATAATACTCTCTAAACATGCACTGGATTAAATTTGATTTCATTCTTCGTTAATATGCTTGTTCACCACAGTTCTAATGTAATCCTCCACTGTCTCTGAAGTAAACACGAATCCCGTAAATAAATTACTACTGTCCTGTATCACCTCATCACTGAAACTGACGGTAGACGTGACGGGTATTGGCTCAGCACCATCATTCTCAACTTTTAAGTAACCTAACATCTCGTAGAGCTTCTCGATATACCTTCCAAGATTGTCCTTTGACCCAAAGAAGTAGTTCAACAAAAGATCTTGACTCACTTCTGAAACGCTCGTCTGTAAATGCACCGTCAGTGCTACTGGATCACTCCCCAACTCCATTGGCTGCTTTTGCACATTCACATATAGCTCCTCTATAAGCGCAAGTATTTGTCGAAAATGCTTCACTATGTTAAGGTTCTCCAGTAAGAACTTACTTTTGACAAACTTAAAGTACGTCATCTCAAACCGTACCCAGAGCGTATCAAAAACCCACTGTAAATTAATACGGAACTTACTGTGATGACTCAACATATCCTTCATCACATGAAGTAAAATGATATCATAAAAGAGGGCATAATAAAGCGGCTTAATAAAATTATATGACCGACCCTCGAGTAAATCCAATAACCCTCGTTTACCATTTGAATTCTTAGCTTCCACTTCATCCAAAAAGTTAAAATAGTTGAAAGCGTTCAAAATTGTGGTTAGATAAGAAAGAAACCTCAACGATGGGAAATATGATGACTCAATCCGTATGAATGTCAACCACCGAGTGAACAGGAAGATGGCAGAATGGTTATTGAGCAAGAGATCAATATGCTTTGGCTCCACCTTTGTCATAATTCCTTGGTCATATTCGGCTTTGACCTGTCCAAATCTTTGCACACTCAATTCTAAAACATTGGAGTACAAATTGAGATAACTTCGGATGATTTCTTGAATAGATTTGGGAGGAGGGTTGGCTCTCTTGTAATACATTATCAAAACCTCATAAAAATATTTGATGAATACATCCGGAAGCCCGTGTAGATGCGGACCATAAAGGGAAGTTAACAATTTTGCGTCAGGAACAATGGTGTATTTCAATTGGTTTGAGGACATGGACGACCCCTTGTACTGGAAGAATGCAAACTCAAGTTCAGTCAATCTGATTTGAATCCAAAATTTGGCCATAAGTTGAAACTCGGGATTCTCCGGATACTCATAATCGCCATGCTTGGACATGGTGGTTTTGGAAGATTGTGCTGTTGCTGAGATCGATTTGGAATCATCATCTTTTTCTGGATCCTCAATCATTTCCATAAACTTGTTGTTCAATACCACGTAATTCAACAAGGTGTTGTACTCCAAATAATTTTCCACAATCATGTTATCATAGGTATAGTAATTCTTGATCTTGAAATAGAAAAGCATCAAGTATATTATGTCTGTCATTGTTTCATATCGATGGACTTTTTCTCTCAAGAACTTGGCAATTTTTATCCAACTCTTCACAATGTCTTCGCGTGGGTTGAACATGGAACGTTCAATCAAAATATTCTTTAAGCCATCCCTCTCAAACAACAACCCACCTGCACAGACTAAGAAAACCAAGCTTAACGTTCTCAATTCTACCAAATTGAAGGTGTACATTTTGCTAATATCCTGATCGTCAAACGAAAGAATTTTATTGTACACAATCAAGAATTTTTGGCGAAGTTCGCCTTGGGGGCTTAACTCTATCAAGCGTTCGTTTTCTGACTTTATGTAGTATTGCTGCAAGACATCAAATGTGGCAAAGCTGCTGGGTAAGAGGCTCTTGATTCTTCTTAAATCAATTGCCGAAATTTCTATTATTTCATTTTCATCTTCTCGCAACTGTCTGTCGATGCTATCATCGTTCGACTTGCTGGCATTTTCTGTTGGTGGTGGAGTGGACATGTTTATGGGAGTGGGTTGATAAGCTGGAGTTAGGGGTACATTGTGTTGAATTGGAACGTTGGAGGGTAACCCGTTGGGGGGTAAGTATGGTTGGCTTTGATGCTGGTGGTAGATGGGATTTGGTAAAGAGGGAAGCATGTTGTTGACTGGATATGAGTAACTTCCCTGTAACATCCCGGTGTTGACGGGGTATTGACTGAAATAATGTGGTATAGGCATAGGAGGAAGTTTGGGGTATTGGTAGGTGTTGGTGAGATTGTTGCCTGGCAAATGACCATTGTTGCTGTAGTGTATTTCGGAATAGTTTTCGCTTGAATCTTCATCGTCACTTTCTTCTACGTTGTTGAGACGGTTCATCTTCTTGTTAATCGATCTGTTTCTTCTTTGTTGAATTTTGTTCATCTCTTCCAGAGATGGTGGCCTTGGAGGGTTTTGAAGGCACTTTCCAATCCGTTTGAATTTGATGCATGAAGAACAGGGAATCTGGAGATCGCACTTGATTTTCAAGAGCTTGCAACAGCCACAGCTGTAGCTCCTCCTTTGCCTCTTCTTTTTGAATGGGTCCATTTAATGCGATGACAAATAAAAGAAAGCAATGATACCAGGTCTAATTTGTTTTAAAATATGTTGATCGGTGCGTGAGATTTTGGAGGTGCGCAAGTTTTTGTCAATTCACAAATGGTGTATAAAGAGATGGGTTAATGTCAAATAAAAAAACGGGATTATGACTGGCCTGGTTTAACAAAGGTGGTCCGTCAAGAGAAAAGAATGGTAGATAAAAGCAGTTTTTGAAAGAAGTCTCCCGGTCAAGAAAAAAGTCCTCAAAATACTTTGAAATGAGTGCTATCCGGAATTATCGAACTTTCAGCTACATAAATAATAATAATATCTATGGGTAAAAAAAAATAAAAGCCCAGATATAGAAGACTGGCGGAGACATGGGACATCACAAGGGGTGATATAGTGCTTGCCTGTGAAAAAAAGTGACCGTTGGCTTAGTTAAGAGGTGGAATCTAGCATGTCACTAAAGAGGAACGAGTAAACATGTGCCAGAAAAAATGATTTTTCACTGGGAATGGTGTTTACAAAAGCTAGCATTTTTAGTAGATGGATAAAATACCGGTTTTTGATTGTCTTTTTGAGCAACTTTATTTAGCCATTGAAACGCACCATCGATAAAAATTTTTAAAGATACATTAAAATAAAAAGGGTCTCACAGAGACAAAAATAACGTTAGATGTCCCCAATCGTATTCCAGGACGAACTTCTTCAGATTCTGGGCATCCGCGCAAAACCTAATATCAATAAGATTCTCAAAGCCCCTATTCAATTCCAGTTTGGTATGACTAAACACCCTGCCTGTTTCTGACCCCGCTAACTTTATTCTGGTCTTCTTTTTATGTAGAGGTCATGACATCTGAATAATAAATCATGCCAACGCCTTACGTAAGGCGTTATTTTTTTTCGGAAGAGGAAAGGAAATGAGGTTCTTTTTTTCCGATATTGCATGAAAGTGATCTAGAACGCCGTATACAGCCGTGGGCATGCATTGGCATGAAATCGGATCGTAAACGTACATTTATTCGGACAAATCGAGAAACGCTAATTCAGGAACAATTATCGTTTCTTAAAGCTCTGGAATGATACGGACCAAGAACAATAAAAGAAGATTTCCGTTTATTTTTGTCTCTCACCTTACATGATGTACTCTCGGATTTTACGGGGAATTATTCCATGTTACATTACATTTCAAAAGTAAGAAAAAATAAGAGACACCTTACATCATATGTGAAACAAACCTTTTTTTGACGAATTAACTATACAATATTTAGGTCTGCCTTTTTTTGGATTTAATATCCACGATTTCCTGGTGTATCACTAAATCTTGATCATTATTATATTTTCTTTCTTATTTTGACGTCCTTCTCCAGTCTCTATCGAAAGCGCGCGCACACATGGTCGCGTACCAGTCACGTTCGGGTTCGTGTATGGCGAACCACTCGCACTCGCACTCGCACTCATAGAGGGAAAAAAAGCTACGTCGTGTGTCACGCACGACTTTTAACAACCAATTGCGTTCACAGAAAATAACGATTACTCAAAAAAACTTCTCAGAAATCAGTGCTCATTGTACGCAGAGTCAGCTTGTGCTATCATCTTGAATTCACCATCTATATTCTGTTTTGAGTATCTGCACATGCTTCCAAGAACATTAAAAACTGCATCGGGCAGACCCGTCATCGGACTCAGAGCTACTGCCAGACTCTCGAGATCCTTCACTTCGTTCTCCCCATTAAGAAATGAAGAGTTGGTCGACTTATCTAAGTTACCCAGAAGAAAACCAACCGACATTCACGTTCCTTTGGTAAACCCCACTGAAAAATACAAGGTCCAAATTGAAGAATTGCACAAGTTCGGTACTTACATCATGGCTTGTATGCCAAAATACATCCAACAATTCTCAGTCTGGAAAGATGAATTGACCATATACGTAGCGCCATCTGCTGTCAGACCTGTCATGGTTTTCTTGAAGAACCACACCTCGGCCCAATTCAAGTCGGCTGTCGATGTCACCGCCGTCGATTACCCATCAAGAACTCACAGATTCGAAGTTGTCTACAACATGTTGTCTGTGCGTCACAACTCCAGAATCAGAGTTAAAACGTACGCCAGTGAAACTAGTTCTGTTCCTTCCATCGTACCAATTTTCCAAGGTGCCAACTGGTTTGAAAGAGAAACATACGACTTGTTTGGTGTTTTCTTTGAAGGCCATCCTGACTTGAGAAGAATTATGACCGATTACGGTTTCGAAGGTCACCCTTTGAGAAAAGATTTCCCAACTACTGGTTACACGGAAGTCAGATACGACGAAGAAAAGAAGAGAGTTGTCTATGAACCATTAGAATTAACCCAAGCCTGGAGAAACTTTACAGTGGGTTCCTCTGTCTGGGAACAAGTTGGTGATGGTAAAGACTTTACCCCAGAGAACTTCAAGTTACCTACCCCTGAACCAGAACCAACTGAAGAAGAAAAGAAATAATTCTTCTATTGCATTTTCTTCCATACTATTTATCTTACTTATAGTTATAAAAATAAGAAGTTACCGATTTTCAAAACAGAAAGGTAATAGAATATATAATAAGCTTCTAGCTCAAGGACTGGATTTCTTCATTCAATTTATTCAACTCACTGTTCTTTTGACTCAAAAACTCTTCCAATGTCAGCACTTGTTGTTCAATCAATTCAATGTCATTTTTGACACTAGATAAGTCCTTTGATCCGTTATTCTTGCCACTATTGTTCAACATATCTTGTTTATATTTCAATAACTGTTCAAACTCGTACTTTATTATCGATAGCTGGTTGTTCTTCTCTTTCTTGCTTCCATTCTGAACCTTTTCCAATAAACTTTCCATGTCAGTCAACTCACGTCTCAATCTCACTTCCTCCCAGTCCACACCTTCCGTGGCTGAAAAGTCGGTACCTCTTTCTTTGTTACCCAGTCCAATCTTGTTTAAGTAGTCACTGGCAAACGACTTTTTAGAAGGTGTACTTGAAACTGCCTGTGGTTTGGGCTTGACGGAGTTCAAGTCATAGCTAGGAGCTTCCTTCGAGAAAGTTGCTCTCAACGAGGCAGGAACTCCTCGTGGTATTCTTTTGCCGTTTTCTCTCTGGTTCAAGATATGTAAGAAAACCAACACCTGGTCTTTATCGATAGTCTCAAACGACTTTGGATTAACCAAGTTCCAGGCCGATGATATGTCGCTCTTTGGAACCTTTTGCAATGAGTTGTAAAGGGAACTCAACGAATCGAATCTGACTCTACCATATGAATCGGAGTTCGAGTTATAAATGGTTTCGTAAGTAGCCTTATCTGTAGGAGAAATGTACCAATCAAAGTCATCACTTAATCCATCTTCATCATCTTCATAATCAAACCCACTGTTCGACTTGCTATTGATTGCTTGGTTAGCCTGAATCAAGTGTGCCTTGGACGACGGAATCAACCAGCCGGGCAATTCGCCAGGAATTGACGTGATCGATCCATTCACCAAGTCAAAAATAAGTCTCATGGTGATACAGAACTCCTCGAAATCCAACTTTCCGTCGTTGTCAATGTCACTCAACTCCCAAATCTGGGACAACTGTGAGTCCTGAAGTCGAGAGTTCTTCAACACCGGCGACACCTTCTCGCCCGTCAACTTATTATCAACTGGACTCAAACCTTGGAATATCTCCCAATACTTCTTAATTTCCCATTCTTCTAAACGTGGCATTGTTGTTGTTCGGGGAAAGCTTCTCAATCGGTATCTAGAGAATTAATTTGTTCCTCAGTTTGGGATTTTGTTCGCGAAATTATCGAAACATGGTTGCGGTCCTGGTGATATTACCTTGAAGCTTTAGTTTCTTATTATATTAATGCTGTTTACTATAAAAAAACTCAAACTGCTGGACCCTAATTGAATAAATTACCAACACTTTACGTAGGTAAGCAAAGAATTTACCGTCATTGCTCTGCATATTTTCCAGTAATTGTGAAAAATATTAAACAAAAGTAGAATTTTGACAATGGATAAGATTCGGTCCAATTACACCCAAAATCCTGTAAGGTTATCCAATTACGCATCTCAAGTGTTTTGGGTTAATATTCTCGCTCAATATATATATATATATATATAAAAGTAATCAACCAAGAAGGTTAAACTCATGATGATAATTGAAGAGTTAATTAGCTATAAACTTTTAAAATACAGTTACTCTTTTGAAATCAAACTATTTTAAAGGCCTATTCATATATACAACGGGGTGGTTAGTGTAGTGGTTATCATTTCTGCCTTCCAAGCAGGAGACATGGGTTCGATTCCCGTACCACTCATTTTTTTTTTTTACAATTTTTGTATTGAATCTTATTTAACAAACTTATCTTTCGTGTAGAAAGGGTACTTTGATGTTATCTGTATCGGAGCCAATCTATCTTGTGTGTACTGATAAATATATATGTACAATGCATTTAGAGTGATGATCGGGTCTTACTCTAGATCATCATACTTACCTTCCAAGATATCATTAAGACCATCTTGAATGTACGAACTTTCTTCATCCATTGGAATCTTACTCAATTGACGTTCGTTTTCGTAGCCACCCATTACTGTTTTCATTTTCCAGCCGAATTCCTTGAAGCTGGAAACGTCCATGATCCAGCACGAACCAAAAATGATCATCGACGAAACAGACCCACACAACATCGTGCCTGTACCTACTGCCACAGCAGCATCTGTAGTGAAGTTGTAACTTAATGGAGGTGAATGGTTGCCCTGAAACAAGGTTGGAACGTACTGCCTAGTGATGGTGGACTTGTAGGCGAATCGAGACACAAAGATAGTAAGAGCAGCAGAACTGAGAAACAAAACAGCCTGCTTCTTTCTCCGTTGAATATACTCAGCAGAAGCATCTGCTATCTTGAAATTATACTTTTCCAACGCCTTTAACGGTTTACTGTCGTCTGACATCGTTAGCTCGCACTGGTAAATCCTAATTGGCGATGGATTTCATACTGTCGAGCACACAGAAAAAAAGAACTTGAAGCTAAAATAATACATTCAAAGACATAAAAACAAGTAGTGAAAACAGGTGTAATAAGAAAAATGGTGATATAAAAAAGGGTTCAAAACGTGCACAAGAGAAGACACAGTATCTGTATATGCTGGTTGAAGAATTGAAATCTCTTTGATGACATCCCGTAGGTTTTTTTACAATTTTTTTTATAAAAAAAGCATAATCAGATTTCCTCTTTAAACAAGCCACCCTTGTTGGTGTCATTTCTGCTGATCGATAAATCATCGTCATATTCAGCAGCACTGACTAAGGACTGGGTGGCCGATGACTTGGTTCTCTTGGGTGCAGAAGTTGTTTCGGTAGGAATAGGCTTGGGACTGGAGATTGCAGGCTTGGAGGCTGGTGCAGCAGCAGCAGCAGGTCCAGGTTTAGGCTGTACTGCTGGTGCCTTGAAGAAATTACTCAATCTCCTCAATGCCTTCTTCAGCTTGGAGTTTTCATTACTTGCCTTTTTCACAGGTTCCACAACCTTAGGGACAGGAGCAACCTTAACCTCCTTCTTTGGTTGAGCCTTGGGAGCTTCTTCAACAACAGGAACTTCCTTATGCTTAGGTGCTTCCACTGAGAACAAAGAACCAGTATCCTTCAATTTGGATTCGTCAATATCTCTCTTCATGTGCTCAGGCAATTCTGCATTGATCTTGTGTTCCTCCTTAACCTTTTCATCGAGTTGTTTCTTGATTTCTGCCTTCTGGTCAGTCTTGTTGGTCAAATGCTCTTCCTTTTGCTTGGCCAATTGTTCAAACTCAGTATCAAGCTGCTTCACAGACTCTTCAGTATCCTTCAATACAGTAGCAGTCTTTTCATGCAACTCATCAACATGCTTGGAGGTTTCTTCGTGCTGCTGTTCAGCCTCAGCCAAGTCACTGGTGTATTTCTCGATATCCTTCTTCGTTTGTTCCAACTGCTCGGTCATTGTGGAAAACTTCTCTTCGTATTCCTTGTTCAACTCTTCAGCAGTAGTCACTTCAGTCTTTAAGGCATCTCTGGCTTCAGTAACTTCCTTCAATTTGGCATTTTCTTCTGCCAATTCGTCCAAGAGTGGTTTCAACAATTCATCCTTTTCAGCTTGGGCAGCTTCCAATTCTGTCTTACGGCCAGAAATAAGAGCTGCTTCTTCGGCATCAATACGTTCTTGGTTAGTCTGCTTTTCAGCCAACAAGGCCTCCTTTTCGCCAGCATACTTTTCTTCCAATTCCTTCAATTCTGTTTCCTTTCCGGTAACTTCTTCGTGTCTTTCCTTTTGGTAATCTTCAAACAAAGTGTCTTCAGCACGCTTTCTTTCTTCGTTAGCAGCAACTCTCTTCTGCTTAGCTAATTCCAAAGCAGCCTTTTCTTCACTCTTGGCATAAGCCTTCTCTTCTATAGAAAGGTGATAGTTTTTGGTTGCATCATAATGCTTCTTTTTGTTAAGGAAATCAATATCTCTTTGACTTTCAGCCTTTTGGTCAATGTCATTCAACACAGGTTGAACAATACTGGTGGCCAACAGATCCAATTCGGCCTGAGTGATGGTCAAACCACCACCCAAGTCAATGACACCGGCCTTGTTGTTTCTAATTCTTTCGTCACTGTTCTTTTGTGCAACAGCCAAGGCATTGGCATATAATTGAGCCTGGGCTCTCAAGTCCGCAGGTGTTCCTGAACTAATAGAGTTTAATCTTCCCTGAGCATTGGCGTTGGCAGCAGCCAACAAGTTAGCTCCCACAACGTCTCTAGCAGAAAAAGTCTGGGTTCTGCGCTGAGAAGAAACTTGGTCTGAGTAGCCAGCACCGTGCTTCAATGAGGCGGCGGCGCTGTTGGCAGCCAAGGATTCTTCGTCTTCAGTCAAGTATTCCGACTGGACCTTCAAACCGGATCTGTAGTCCAATTCCGGGTTGAATCTCGAGTTCAAAGACTTGGTGGAGTTCTTGTTGGCAACCTGCGAGATTTTGTTGATGTCAAAGGATCCGGAGGAGTTCTTGGTAACCAAGCCACTTCTCTTGACATCGCGATCAGGGTTTGTTCTTGAGGTCATGGTAAAGGTGGAGTTCTGGGAGGCTGCCTTGAAGATAGTGTCGCCTTTCAAGCCACCACCTATTCCAGTACCTACAGACAGGGTAGTAGCAGTGGACTTCATGGTGCTAGTTCTGGCACTGACTGCCGCAGCATCAGCATTGCTATCACGTTCTCTTGTCCAGGCCTGGATCTTTTGTTCCTTAGCTGCCAAGGCCGCAGTGTGGGCATCCTGGGCCACGGTTCTTTCGTACGAAGGCCTAACAGTCAAGTCAGCAGAGGCAGCAAGTAAGGCAGCGGTATCGGAAGCGTTGGAATTGACACCAACAGTAACAGCACTGGGAGATGTATAGATCCCTTGCTTCAATTTCTGCTGGTACAATGCCTGCTGGGATAAAGGCTTCCCATTCGTTTGGTATATGGAGCGGGACATGCTCGTGTATTATGTTTCTTTTATTTTTGGGGGGACTGGTGGTGATTGGGTGCTCAAGTGTCTCAATCGGGAAAAGTATATCAAAAACTTGATACTCTTATAAGCAGCTTGGCAATGATACGGCTAGTGTAAGTGGTACTACTTCGCTAGAATGACCTCCCTTATTCAACAACGAATTTCGCCTGAAATTATCGAAAACTGCAGGTAGAAAAATGGAAGGCTTTATCTACATGCAGGCGTCACGCGCACCGTCTCCCATAGAACCATGTTACTCCTTCCTATCTCGTCACACAAACAACAAAAGGGGAAACATTGCTGCGTCGAAAAAAATGGGGTGGCCCAATTTGATTATGTAGCAACCACACTCAGTCCGTTGGAAGGAGACGGCTAACGTTGTCACCTAACAACAAGAAAAAAAAATTGTGGACGTGACATTTACACTTCTTGGCTACAACCACATCAACCATAACTTGGTTAAGGATGATTGAAAGGTAATCCACACATTATTTTTATCGTACGTGTTTTGTTGCTGTTGACGCCTTACCCATACGTCATCGTACGTATCTGGAATAGTATCGTTTTAAGTTAAAGTACATTTGTACTTTAAAAAAATGGACGAGTCCGGAGTCGAACCGGAGACCTTTCGCATGCTAAGCGAACGCGCTACCAACTACGCCACACGCCCTTAATTATTATTGATTGCTGAATGGTGTAAGAACTGATAACATGAGATATACTATAAAGTGTAGCTACTACTACTACTGCTGCTGCTGCTTTTGTTATTGTTTCTTCATGCAAGTAGCATCACTATCAGGTAGTGTCTCTGTATATCTGAGTTTGTAGATAGGATTCTGATTTTGCAGCTATGGTAATTTAGGTGCAGGCAATGCTGGCTCACCTACGCAATTTATCCCTAAACGGGTAAATTACAAAAAAAAAGGTAAACATATAACAAGAATAAGGTAGTTTTGAGAACAAAACGAAAGCCAAACATCGTATTGCAGAAAGATATTGAGGATGGCTAGAGTATCGAGCAATGTGTCGGATGCACTTTTACGGCGGAGACAAGAGAGAGCTGAGGAGGAGGCTCGGGGACGTGTTTCACAGAGACCATCGGTACAGAATTCGCGTGTTTCATCAGTCACTCGGCAGCACGATGTGGGACTTTACAGAAATCAGCCAGGAGATCCACCACGGAGACGGAACGTGGTGGCTCCAGGACAGAAGAAACGGTGGCGGCCCGGGTCTGTTGCCATGAGGGAGATTAGAAGGTACCAGAAAACGACCGATCTCTTGATCCGAAAGTTACCATTTGCGAGACTTGTCAAGGAGATAGCCGAGCAATATATCGGAATAGATTATGGCATGAGGTGGCAGTCGAATGCAGTGTTGGCGCTACAAGAAGCATGTGAGGCATTCTTAATCCATTTGCTCGAGGATACTAACCTCTGTGCCATCCATGCCAAACGAGTGACCATTATGCAAAAAGATATACAGTTGGCCAGACGGATCCGGGGACAGATTTAGTGATTGCTGGTTGTTAAGGAACGGAAATGTAATCTATGTAAATTAATTTTAATTCAATCTTTTAATGTGGAATAATTCCATTGTTGTAAGTATTCGAAGATGAACATGAAGTGTAGAATGAGAAGATGTCTATAATAATAGAAAAAGAAAAGAATGGAAAAAGAAAAGAATGGAAAAAGAAAAAGAAAAAGAAAACAAATTATCAAAGAGCACTAGAGAAATCGTAAGATAGAGGATAAGGAACATAATTACCGAAGTGTGGCAGACCAAATCGAGTCAGAAATGGTACTGTATCGCGATAGGGTTCAGGGGAACAAGTAGATTAATTCAAAATTTTTTTTCTTTTATCTATTAATTTTTGCCAGTTTAGGAAATGCTTCGTCTAATGATCGACTCAGATTGGCTGGCAAGCACCACATGACAAGCTGCCTCATAATACCTAATTTAACCACGAATCTTTTTTTTATTATTTATTATTATTTTATCTAAAAATTAGGAAAAAACAAGTCCCGTATATTGACGATCCCCAACACAACGCTAAATCGACCACCGATATGGAGAATGCGCGGTGTCATATGCTGTGTTTTGTGGGCCATGATTGGAGGAAAAATTTAAATAAAAATGGAGGCAGTTTATTGTATTCCTCTTGACGATGACAATAGCGCTGTGGTTATCGTCCCCTCGTCGGTTAAAGAGGCTTGCTGAGACCCCTCCCAGGCTATTAATACTAGTGGAAATCCTGTCGTCACCAAACACCAGATAACAATTTCCGAGCCCATCTTTCCCCAGCTCAATTCCTCTCTAGACCAACCACCGTTCCATGTCCACCAGCGTGACAACGACAAAAAAGAAAAAATTGGTGTATAAGCAGGACCCAGACGGGGTTTTTCGCCTTATCAAGACGGACGCGACTGTGCCTGCTTCCGGTGTTGGCCAGACTCCATCACCACAAGCAATTGAGTCTGAACAGAAAAAGGTCGATGACTACATCAACGAGCTTGTAGACTGTTCGTATACGGTGAAGGCACCCATCACCAAGATGTTCTCGTTGCATTCGCCATCACATAAAGCTGCTGCTGCTGCTGCAACCGCACCAGTTTCTGCAGCAACCCCAGACGCAGGCGCTCTGCCCAAAACGGCAATTATTGAGAAAAAATCCTCCCCGAAACAATCTCCAAGTAAACAACCAGCATCCCCGGGTAATAATACGTCACCAGAATCTCCACAGCAACCACAACCACCGTCTTCATCTTTGTCATTGCCAGAAACATCCTCGTATTCAGGTCACATCAGATCATTTCTTATCAACATGGCCAGCCGTGATACCATTTCTCATATCAGACAGTTCCATCCTCAGAGCTTTGGGCTCGGACTCGTGGCTGCATGTATCGTTTATCGTCTCCAGCCATTACTTTTACACTACGCGTTGGTTCTGTTCAACTTGATCAAGTTTGGTCTTGTATGGGGTGGGATCATAGGTGGTGCATGCTGGTACTTGGGGATCATCAAGAGTAAGGATTCCGAAGCCATCACCCTCTTTGTCTCGAGACTCAGGTCTCGATTCACTGATACACCGGCACTGGCCCCGGACTCGCTACTCCGTCCTCGAAGCCAGTCCATGAGCCCCACACAGGTCGTTTCCGATTTTGGTAACCATAAAGATATCGAAGAACTCTCATCTTTTCCCCTCAAAATCGCAACCGATAAGCCTCCCGTGACTCCTACCGAAAGAAGAAATACCTTGACAAGAGTCACCCCGTTCAAGTACCTGCCGCCAGTAAAGCATCAGCATACGCTTGCTGGCAGAGGCAAGCATGCCAGCACACCTGATCTCCATGACCAAACCATCTTGCATACTCAGCCCAACGCACAGGCATCACATACACAACCCAAACTCCTTCGAATCAACACTGAGCCCAAGGAAATCCACAAGAAAAAAGCTTCTCCCGATAGAAAGCCCAGAACCAGAAACGGACTGATTGAATCGTCCGGCTCAGCAAATTCACGCGTTTCTCCCCGCAAGGAATTGCCTCCCCATCCACGAAATTACGAAGAATTGCCATTTATTAATGAGGTCCGGTTGGTCAGCAGCACAGACGAAGATCTCGACTCCATGCACAGACTGAACACGACTGCAAGCAAAAAGTCTGTCTTAGGCACAAGACAAAATTACAACACGTTTCTTGCCAACGTTGGCGAACGTGATTAAGTAGACTTTTGTTATGAAGAAATCCATGTCCATATTTTAATTTAAATCCTTTTATTTTAGCTCTTCAATTTTTTGCAGCTAAAATTTGTAGTGCGCGAGTACAAAAAAGTATCAACAAAAAATTCCAAAAACAAAAACCTTTTAGCGAAACCAACCACTTCCACAATTAAACATGCCTTTATACAAAGAAGAATCGTTTCTCGTGGTACACACTGGATCAGACCATACTATATTCAGCTTTGGTTTACAAGATTCATTGGTTCCACCTCAATTCAAAATTCCTTCGGTGGTTTACCAGGACCCAACAACCAAAGAGTTCAGTGCACAACAAGATGAAGGTTTAGTCGAAATCCGTCCAATAAAAGCATCAAAAATAGTCGATTTGGATGCATTCAACTTTTTGTTGAAAATTATCCTCCAGAGTATCATCAAGAAACACCCAATCATCACCATAAACCAGATCCCATTGTTACTTATAAGTCCATCCTTGACATGGTCTAGAAGCCAGATTGAGTACACCACCAAGTACGTGATAGAATCCTTGGAGTTTACCGCGTTCAACATCTTGGATATTGCTCTTGGTGCCACCTTTGGTGTTGGCTCCGCCACAAATTCGCTTGTCGTCAATGTTGGTAGAGATGCGGTACAAATTGTGCCTGTTTCAGGATATCAAACGGTCAAGTTTGCTGGGAAATACATCACAACATTGGGAGGAAAGACTCTCAACGAGGAAATAAAGAAGTTACTACCACACCTCACTGACCAACAGGTGGAAGACTTGAAGACTTCTGGAATCTACGAAGTATTGAACACCCACCAAAACTCGTTCTATTCGATGGATGACTTGAGCAAGATTGGTAAGGATGACGAAGATGAACAGTTTGATGTCGCCAAGTTGGTGACTGAAGGTGAAGCAAAACCAGAAGAAGAAGAAAAGCCAAACAGTGAAATCGAAACAAATACCTTCATTGACTCAAAGACAAATGAAAAGATATCTGTGGGTAAAGAGAGATTTCAAGGCAGCGCCAAGTTTGTCGAAGCACTTGCGGATGCCGTTTACGCAACCTTGAGTGCTGTGCCTGACTCCGAAAAGAGACAAGACTGCTACGATAACATTATCTGTATTGGATCAACGTTCAACATACCTGGTCTTAAGGAAGCTCTTTTGATCAAGCTTACTGAAAAGTACTTAGTGAGAGAGCCTTCGCAAGCGAAGGGCAAGACTGGTTCCAATGGAGTCAACTCAGCGATCTTGGCTTACCAACAAGCAGAGGAAATGACCGATACTGAGGGCACCAACACCTTGGCTCAAGTTCCAAGTTCTATCAAGCTTGCCAAGTACCCCGAATATTTCCCTGAATGGAAAAAGCCTCGGGAATCGGGTGTTGCCTGGAACGATGTATACTTTTTGGGTGCGGAAATCTACGCCAAGCAGATTTTCTCCAACAATTCCAACTATGGCAAGGAATTGTTTGTTGACAGCGACGTCTACGAAGAAACTGGACCCCAAAGTATCTGGAATGCCAACATATAGAGGAGGTTTTTTACTTTTTATGTATTAGTATGAAAAATATTATGTGCAGTATTTTACCCTGACACGTCCAACGCGTCTGACTCCAGATTTACGAACTCTTCAACCTTTATGCTACGAATCATCGGAACTCGAGTGTATTTTGGAAATCAACTATACTTGAAGATGGCACAACAACAAAGCATTGCACGGTTCTTTGGAGGTGGAAAGGTGGCGAGTCCTCCGAAGAAACATAGAGAATTTTCTACGTCGCCACCACCTCAACTGAAAAGACTCAAGGTTGAAGCAATAGATGAGTTGAAACCAGAACCAGAACAAGAACCAAAACAAAAACCAAAAACCGAAGAATGTCAGTCTCCTCAAAAACTGCCAGTTTCACAAGATGACAAATTGGCAGAAGCAACGGAATTGATAGAATTATCAAAGAAGGAACAGATCAAACATAAGGACGAAAAGGTAGGCAAGATCCCATATGCCAAAATCAGTGAAGTGTTTGAAAAGATTGAAAATGAATCGTCAAGATTAAAGATTACTGCCATTGTGGCACAGTTTTTCCTTGAGATCCTTCAGCAGTCAACTGTAGATAAATTGGTCAAGGTCGTATACTTGTTCATCAACCGATTGGGTCCAGACTACGAACCGGACTTGGAGCTCGGTTTGGGGGAAACTTTACTCATCAAGGCCATCAGTGAATGTTATGGAAGACCCGCAGCCAAGATTAAGAAAGACTACCAACATATTGGAGATTTAGGTATTGTTGCACAGAAGTCTAGATCAAGTCAACCAACAATGTTTAAGCCAGCACCACTCGATGTCGAACAAGTGTTTGAAAACTTGACCAAGATTGCCAAATCTACCGGCAAGGACTCACAAACCCGCAAAGTTGCTACCATCGGCAAGATGTTAACTGCATGTTCCGTCAAATCCAACGAAGCTAAGTTCTTAATCCGTTCCTTGGAAGGAAAATTAAGAATTGGGTTAGCTGAAAAAACAGTGTTGATAGGATTAGCACAAGCATTCGTCACTTGGGAAAGCGACAGCAACAAACGCATAAATCCAAATAGTTTAACAGAGGCTGAAGATATAATACGAGAAGCCTTTTCTCAAATTCCAAACTACGAAGTGATAATCAAGAATGCGCACACCTATGGAATTGTCAACTTATTGGACCATTGCCAGTTGACACCCGGTATTCCATTGAAACCAATGTTGGCAAAGCCTACCAAGTCTATCAGTGAAGTCTTGGATCGATTCCAAGGAGAGGAATTTACTTGTGAATATAAGTATGATGGCGAAAGAGCTCAGGTTCACCTACTAAGTGACGGTGAAGTCAGAATCTATTCACGAAATTCCGAAGATATGTCACAGAGGTACCCCGATCTTATTTCAGTGGTCAAAGATTTTATTAGTGAACAGAAAGGATTAGAAATTACTTCTATGATCTTAGACTGTGAGGCAGTAGCATGGGATAGATCAACAGAGAAGATTTTACCGTTTCAGATTTTATCAACTCGTAAGCGGAAGGATGTTGACGAGAAGGATATCAAAGTTCACATTTGTTTGTTTGCATTTGATTTGTTATACTATAACGAGAGTTCTCTCATTACCAAATCATTAAAAGAACGGAGAGAAATCATGTTTAACAATATGAGCCCTATTGAAGGCAGGTTTCAATTTGCAACCAGCAAGAACTCTTCAAATTTGGACGAGTTACAAAACTTTTTAGACCAATCAGTAAAGGATTCATGCGAAGGATTGATGGTGAAGATGCTTAATGGTTCAGAATCGTACTATGAGCCATCCAAGAGATCTAGAAACTGGTTAAAGTTGAAGAAGGATTATTTGGAAGGTGTGGGTGACTCCCTAGACCTTGTGGTTATTGGAGCTTACCATGGCAAGGGAAAACGTACTGGTGTATACGGAGGGTTTTTGTTGGCATCATATAATGATGATAGCGGTGAATATGAAACCACTTGTAAGATCGGTACTGGGTTTTCTGATGAAGATTTAGCGTCGATATATTCCAAGTTAAAACCAACCGAAATAACTCAACCGAAGCCGTTCATTGTCTATGATACCAACAACTCGAATGCCAAGCCTGATGTTTGGTTTGAACCTTCCATAGTATTTGAGGTATTGACAGCTGATCTTTCCTTGAGTCCAACCTACAAGGCAGGTCACCAAGAATATGGCAAGGGAATTTCACTCAGATTCCCACGTTTTTTGAGAATTAGAGACGATAAAGGTATCGAAAACGCCACAACATCTACCCAGGTTGCGGAATTTTATGAAAGACAAGCCAATGTCAACAATTAACACCAAAAGTATTTTTAGAAAACTATATTCATCAATTTCAAAATACTCCTTCGAGTATGTGCCCCCAAAACATACATAAACAGATACAGTCCGACATACGTAAGAAGTTTTAGACTTGAGCCTTTGTATCAATATACTTTATGTTTCAAACGTAACAAGATTAAAATAACATAACCTTAATGTACAAAATTCCGTTTTGATGCACCTCTCTTAAACTAAAATCTTATTCATGGCTGATTATTGCGCACCAGTGAAATGCCGCACTTATTATCACAACTGACCCTTCAACATCAATAAGACAAGTCAAGGATTTTGAACCTTAGTCACATCCAGTCTAGATACTGTTGGTTATCAACGTAGTTACATTTCAAGTTTACACGCTTCAATCACGTATACACTAAAAGAAAATACTTTTTTTTGTTTGGTAGAATACAAGAAAAAATCAAAGCGAAATTTCCAGTTAGCAAGCCAGGTCGCTGGAGAAAAATTCGGCCAGACGGTCGGTCTACAGGCAAAGATTAGCTTCACAAATTTCAAATAATGAATTTGGTGGGTGACTAATTTTTTTTTTGAATAAGTTGGAACTTTTCGTTGAGTGTCTATGAATCCTGGAAAACCACATCTGGTTCTCAACAAAACTGCCACTCTTGATTTTAGCACTATGAATTCTTTCAATACCAATAATATTAAGGACGTGAGTATAATCCACAACTAAGCATGAATTATTTAGAACAGAATTTTTTTCATCTCAGGAGGTACAAGTAAAGAATTCCCTTAAAATTATAGATAATAGGAATGTCCAAAGTATCTCTACTTCTGCTCTTCATGGTATTTCTTTTCTTATATCGATCAAGTCTGGAAATTCCAAATTCTAGAGAATACCAGCTTTAAATTTAAATATGCCAAGAGTGGATTTATTAAATGACATTTTAACAAGTGGTGCTGTTCCGTTGGTAATCTATCCGTCTTTCCTGTTCATGTTAACATTGAACGTTGTTCACCAATGAATATTCAATTTTTGGTATAGTCCATGTCTGAGTCTTTAAGTGCCTTGACAAATTGAATTTGAATATCCTAATGTGTTTCTTTCAAGACTTTCTCTTCTTGAAACATCAAAAGTAAAGTCCAATTGATTTTTAAGCGACCATGCATTGTGATCCGAGATTCACCGAATCCATTAAAATTTTCTGTGAAGGAATCTCTCATACTGCTCATAGGAATATCTACCTTAGCATTTTGCACAGATATTATGAATATGTCAGGTTTCTAAGCTGCGATTTTATTTTCCATCTTCGCCTCATTGTTTTGGAATTGATCCGTTGGATGTAGGGTGGTTATTGTGTTTGTAAACTACTTTGAACAATCCTTTATTTGATATTAGCACGTAATGCAGAAGGGATGTCTTTGAGATATTTTTTACACATTCCTTATTATTTTTTCCTTTAAATCATGATACTTTTGGTATTTTGTGTTGATTTGAGGTTCCTCTTCTTCCTGTTTAACTCTGATAATGCCGGTTCTTGGAGTGTCATAGGTAACTGAGTACTTTTTTTTGAATTACAAGTACATAATCTAAATACATAAAAACCCAAGGGGGAGGTAGGGCAAGCTTCTATATCAGCCTCATACTTTGTAAGTCAACTTCATAATCAGGGTTCCGGGTTCATAACAAGAATTATTGTTCTCAATGCGTTAGAAGTTAGAGTAAAAGAAGGGTTTAACTTTTCTCAAAACACAAAATCAAGGTGTTTACCAAAACAACACCACAAAAATGAGGTTATCGTTTCTGGTGTCACCTTCTTCTTTGCACATGAAACGTTGGATGATTCGCAGTGGACTTTATTGTAACGAAATTATTGTATAGAATTTATGTATTTGTGTGTAGACCCCCAATTGCTTTTCGTGCTAGAAAGGGAGATCTAAGGTTTCACATCCATATTGGTTAACAAGCTTTATAGAAAAATGCCAAAAATGAATTGAATAAATACAATCTTCTTGAAATTTAAGATGCAAAATGCGTTAAATGCCAACAAATTCTAGTGATGCGCTTCTATTTTAGTAATGTTGCGACATTAGTTTAAAGAGGCTCACCAAAAAATTGTTCAATTATTGCTCCATTGGAGGCTCAACGAATTCCATGTCTGATCGCTAAAAGGAAAATAAAAAATATCCCGCTTTAAACATATTCTTAAAGAGCTCTTGCAGGTATCCACGTTTACTGGTAATCAAAGGCAACGTTGCTGAATGCTACCGCGACCACATAGACTAGAATTTTAAAAACCCAAATATCAATTAATCCGGGTTTTTAAGAGTAAAAAATTATGAGTAATGAATTATACACTAGAATATATAGCATAATATACATGATGGTCATCCACTATATTTTCAACCATTCACTGGCCGGCTTTTCGGCTTTTCGAGAGGGCCTACAGTATATGGCGATAAAAATAAGAATCCCTAAGGCATCTAGTTTAAAAAATGCTGAATAAAAGCCTACTGTATTGCTTGGGATGGCGGCTTAGAGTCCACCAAATTTCACCTACGAATACTAACCGAAGAGAAAAGGAAGTTTTTCATAAAATTCTTCTTAAAGTGCTCAAAATCTTTGACCGTGTCATGGATTCAAGGAAGAAATCTCACCATCCTTCCTAATATGGAAACGCTCTCTTTGCAAGGGATCCAGTTGTTGTCATGTTGAAAAGGATACAATTACAAATTACGAGAAACCGAATCGCCAAGTATTTTAACATCTGTAAATTCGCCCGCATTCCGGCAGGGAATTATTTGGTTAGAAGCTATTACTACGAAGATTCAATACACGACCGAAGTCATACGACAAATATTTTATGGTTGCCTACGCTAGATTTAAATTCGTAAACATATTTTTCAACGCGGATCCCGTAGATTAGGTGTATGTTTATGAGTTCTAAGCTTATGACTAAGCAGTTCAGCAATTTCATTTATCCAGAGATCGAAAAAAGAAATCTGGGTATGTTTGCTACACGATACAAACCATCTCAACAATTGGTAGCTGAAAATATATTCCAGCTCGACAGATATTCCCAAAGTGTAGTTTCAATCTCTTTATTTCAAATTTTCTAGTCAACACTGCGTTTGAATCTTAGCTCGATCAATCCCCCGTTTGTACACTTCAATTGATTTATCTGTACGGAGATCTTCATCGTCGTTTCAGGCCATAATTTTTTTGCTGAGAACTTTTCTTGTCATTATTTCTTATTTTGCAAAATATCACATTATGCGTCTACCCAATTTGAATATATGGGTAAAGTTGCCAGTATCTTCACTTTTGATTACTTTGTTTTTATAGACAATTTAACTATTAAACTTTTGAAAGTATGTAGTGAAATGATCCGTCAAACATCTTAAAAAATTCAACCATATTTTATATTTAAAATTAGCAACTCCTTTAATCTTGGTAACCGAGCGAATTATTATTCTTAATCATGTATTTTAAATGGCTCTTAGGTTATTTTTATTACTAATAAATTTCAACATGAAATTTATCTCAGATCCATCCAATGGTTGCAAAGGCTGCCTCGGCTCGAGTGGAGTGGGGGCGTATCTTTTATGGGTCATTGGGTGGTATGGCTTATGATACCAAAAAAATCCAGAACCAAACCCTTTCCAAACCGACAATATAAAAGTCTGGCAATTTTCCCTTACTTTATATCAACTATCAAGTACATTTATTAAAGGTAGATCTAATCAACAAAAAATGGTGTACTTATCGTGGCTTTCCACTGTTGCTATTTTGCAATTTTTCTGTTTAGGAATCTTTGCTTTCCCATTTGTTACTCCACCAAGTCAAGACTCATTTTATTCTCCTCCTAGTGATTTTAAATCTAAGGCTCCTGGTACCATTTTAAGATACAGAGAAACACCTCACCCATTGAGAAGTATTTTCATCACGGTCAATGTTAAGTCATCTTGGCAACTTTTGGTCAGATCTACTGACTCGACTGGTAACCCTATTGCAATTACCACTACTCTTATTGAACCTTACAACGCTGACAACAGCAAGTTGGTTTCCTATCAAATTGCTGAAGATTCTGCTTCAACTGATTGTGCTCCATCTTACTCAATGCAATTTGGAGCCCCTAAGATCACTACCCTTGTTGCTCAAGCTGAATTTGTCTTTATACAAACTCTTTTAGAAAAGGGTTACTGGGTTATTTCTCCAGATTACGAAGGTCCAAACTCTGCCTACACCGCCGGAAGAATTGCTGGTCAAGCTACATTGGACTCTATTAGAGCAGCACTTCACAGTCAAGAATTTGCTTCGATTAACTCTGACGCCAAGACTGCTATTTGGGGATACTCTGGTGGGTCTCTTGCCTCCGGTTGGGCTGCTGCTCTTCAATCAACTTATGCCCCAGAATTAGGACTGAACATTATTGGTACTGCTGTTGGTGGATTCCTCACCAATCTTACCTCAACTGTGCACAAGATTGAAGGTACTTTGTTCCAAGGTTTTGTGTTTACTGCTCTTGCTGGTCTTACCACTGAATATCCTGCAATGGGTCCACTCATCAAAGAAAATATGTATCCATTGAAGTACATTGCTTACTTGGCTGGTAAGGGTAACTGTGTTCTCCAACAAGTTATCAGTTACGCTTTCCAGAACGCGTTCACTGGTTTCTTCAGATACTTCAAAAATGGGTATGATGTCCTCAACCTTCCAATTGCTGTTGAAATTCTTCGCAACAATACTTTAGCAGTCGAGAATAACGGAGAAGTACCAAAGGCACCTGTTTTCATTTACCACGGAAAGATCGATGAAATTATTTCGTTTGATGACGCAATTAGAACTTACAACAACTGGTGTTCCTGGGGTGCTCCTTCGGTCGAATTTGCTGCTGACGACTCAGCTGGACACATCACGGAAGCTGTCTATGGTGCTGCTGCCGCTCTCACTTGGATCGAGGCTAGATTTGATGGTAAGTCACCTGTACAAGGCTGTCAAAGAACTGACAGATTGAACAACTTCTTGTACCCAGGTACTGACAAGGGTGTTCTTCAGGTTCTCAACTCTTTCTGGAAGAGTGTTTTCCAGGTTCCTCTCGGTCCTGACGCTGAACTGCAAATTGTTGATAAATTAGGAAAAACAAAGTCTGTTCCACAGGACTACTCCCCTCCATCAATTAGCGCTACTGCTGCGTCAAACTAATTCTGGAGGTTCTGGAGGTTCTGGAGGTTAGCTGATGATTGATTTCATTTTCTTCCAAACACTTGTCTATTTTTTTTTCGAACGCCTGCAAGCTGTTATTATTATAAATGTTTTATTTTTATATACTTTCAATTTTAGAATTTTATATAAAGTAAATAATTTTTGGTGATGTTGCTGAATTTAATAAAAGTATAATATTACATAAAATCAATAGTTTCTGCAAAATTAATTAAATGTAATTATGCCGTTTTATTACATCTTAGAATTTGAGATTTTTGCACCCAACATTTTTTTTTTGTGTCTTCAGTTGAATAGGTAATTATTGCCTATTCCGTAAGTAATTATAAAAGTGAGGGGAGGTGATCAAAGACAAATTAGAAAGTTTAATATTTTGAAACTAAGCTTTGCTGTTCTATCCAGCAACTTTATGTTAAATACATCTGAGATACCTATTGCTTTTCTAAAGTCAATGACACGAAAGGGTCACACTGTCGAAAGTGTTCACACTCCTACATAAAAAAAAGAACTTCTTGTCAAAAATGAATTTAATTAACTATGTTACTTAGGATTGAATAATACATCGAAAGATTTCTAATTTTGTCTACCTTCTCTGATTTTGTTCTTGATCCTATCACTCAACTTCCTCTTATTTCCGAAGTTGATTTCAATTTGATCATGGGATTCGTTCGATGATCTGGAAGTTGGAGTGCTTGGGAAATCTCTCTCATGCTTGATACCGTAATCATCCATAATAGATGCGGTTGAATTAAAGGTGGATTGAATATCAAGAAGCAAGTCGGGATTTTTAACATTTTGATGCAAGGCATAATCAGAAAACATTGGGATATTGGTCAACGAGTTATCAGAATTCATGAGTGAGATACCGTCCGAAACAGAAGATGAATGTTTGTCCTCAAGCGACATAGCACTGGATTCATCTTCTGGTACTGATTCTCTAGAAGCCCTCATAGCTTCTCTCTTTGTTGCCTTGGCAATCTCGGCTGCCCTGGCAGCTCTCTTAGCAGCCTTGCGCTTCTGAATACGACGGTTACGCAATTCTTCTGTCTTTCTATCTTCTTCCTCATCTGAATCAACATACGAAATCTCGTCACTGATTTTCAAGTGCTCCTTCATTTCCAATAAGTTAAAGTCTTTTGGGAATAACTGAGGACCAAATGTGTTCACAAGTGAGGTAATGTCCTCACTGACTTCATTTCTGAATTTCTTGAGTTCCTTTACTGATGAACCATTGGTCACAGATAAGTATAATGGTCTGATTGACTTAAATAAATCAACACCTTGCTCGCCAGTGATCAATGCTGAGTAAGTGACAAGCACCCCGCAACTGTAAAGAACTATCCAGACAAAGATCAAACTGTAAGACTGAAAGATTTGATGAGTATAGCAGTAGTAAGTACCAATACAGGCATAGAAACTGTAGACAATAGGCGCAATACCCATTCCGATCAATATTTTCCAGGTAGCAATGACATCGTTCGCTTTAATTTTAACTGAAGAGTTGGCCAATGCGGTTTTAGCCTTTCTTGTTGAAACAATTTTGGAACTAATAAACACAGGTGAAAACAAGGTGGCACCAGGCAAGGCCAACACTACCAACACCAAAAGTTTTAAGATTCTGATAATCAAAACGGGTAACACCCTCAATTTATTTGTCTCGTCTAATGCTTCGACATGGTGATCTGGTAAATATAATTGACGCAACATTTCGTTGTACTTCAAAATTTTGGCTTTGACCAGTTGAATTTCTTCACGGTCTTTAAACGTCTGGTATCCCAAGACTAATCTTCGGTTCATTTCAACCACAAGAGGTAAGGGGAGATACTGGGCAAAGTTACCGGCATACAATCTTCTTGCAGCCTGGATAACCATCAATGTTTCATAATCTTCACAAGTAACTGTGACAGCCTTTAATCCTGTCGTGACTAATTCCAACAATTCTTTAACGGATTCACGGTTGGTTTCTGGATTTGCGTATTTCTTGACTAATTCACGAGGAATTTCAATTGGATTCCCAAACTCAATAACAGCTCTCGATCTAAACTTGTGGGCTGAGAAGTAGTTCATACCACATGGAACAATGGTGACATTACAGTTGGGGTCATAATCCATAGCACCAAGAGCCATGATAGCAACTCCAGCTTTTAATGGTAACAAGTCAGTTCTGTCATGCGAGCCACCTTCTGGAAAGATACCAATACAGTTCCCACGAGAAAGATGTTCAAACACCATTTTGTACACAAACTTTTGGTCAACTTTGTCGGCACATTTAAATGACGTACCTTTGTTGAGTAACCGAGTGATTTGGTCTGTCTTTTTGAATTCCTTTCTGAGAACCAATTCGGTGTCGGAGATAATTTCGACAATTTCGGAAGCACCCAAAGATTGTGGCAAAGCGATAAGACCATGGACACTGCACTCTGTTGTGAATCTGGTACCCTTACCTGTGACAGTTAAGGGAGAGTCAAAATCAACAAAAATCTTACCTGTGCCGGAAACCAAGTTATCTTGGGCTCTAACCACAGGGATGGAGAGCTGGGCTTTAGCCATTGAGCCGATGACCTTGTGTTTGTACGACTTGGCAGCAATGAGAAACGAGATTCGTCTGTTACTTTCACGTTTTACTTGGTTTTGGAGGATAAGGGGGTCAACGAACTGATTGGCGTGTGGGGCTGCAACAAAGATGACTGGTCCCGATCTGGGAAGTCTAAAGGCACCTCTGGGACGGATTTCACGGAAGAAGCAGTCAAAGATAATGGACATCATCCAGAGCTGGAAGTCATAAATGAATTTAGTCAACCAGGTGGCATCTTTGTATACGAACTGGGTCTGCTTCCTATTGGTAGGACGAGTAACACCAGGGAGCGGTTCCGGATTCTCCTGGGATGCTGGATTACTAGAGGAAGTCTTGGAAGTACCTTCCATTGTATAATTAGGGACTTTATTCCGCTTCAATTGATAGGACAACGGGATCCTCTTTTCAAAAAGTTTGGTGGTATGGTTCGCAAAATTTTCTAGGCTAAAAGATTTGTGTGTGTGTGTGTGTGATAGGATCCGTGCAGGATCACGATCTTTCGAGGGTTTTTAGCTAAAATGGAACATTTCGAGAAAGAGGAGAATTGGAGGAGAAAGGATAAGGATACAAATTGAAGCGAATGGGTGTGACTCCACTAATGTAATAGATGTTTTTCATTTCTTCATTTTTTTGTTTTTTTTTGGGGTCGGTTTCCATTACGGAGTGTAAATATTATTGCGGCACGGATATTTGGATCCCCAGATTTTTCGGATTCGGTTCATCGATGAAATCAAATTTCCATTTCTCGCACTTTCCCATTTTTTATTAATATTATTTAAATTCCTGATTTTATTTTTTCGCCGGAACCTGTTCTAAAGTAACCTTCCGCGGTCATCTCGGCTGGCGGGGATGTGTCAGGTGCAAAAAGTCATGTGGGGGTGTTAGGGACCCCAGAGAGACCGGGCAACAAAGGGGGCCCTCTGATACATGGCGAAGAAGTGGAGAATGGAGTAGAGACAAGTGGCATATGGGGTACTTGTATCAATGTACAGGACAGTGCGTGACATGCGTTTATTCCAGGGACCTCTGTGGCGTTTTCGGTTAGTAATTGAAGCCTGTGGAAAATTGCTGGTGCGCGCACCCGGTGGGTTCCCCATCCTCGGTCGCACAGGGAATCACAAGAACTTTTCACCCCGCAAATCACAATCGGTATATAAAGCTGTGCATCCCCTCTAGTTTGTGCAGCAGTGGAAAATAAAAATGCCATTAGATTTCAAGGACAAAGTTGTGGTCGTCACCGGTGCTGGGGGCGGCTTGGGTAAGTGTTACGCGTTAGAATTTGCCAAAAGAGGCGCCAAGGTTGTTGTCAACGACTTGGGCGGTGCGCTCAATGGTGCTGGCGGTGACTCAAAGGCTGCCGACCTTGTTGTTAACGAAATCAAGAAGAACGGCGGAATTGCTGTTGCTGACTACAACAATGTTTTGCAAGCAGAAAAGATTATCGAAACAGCTGTCAAGAACTTTGGCACGGTCCACGTTTTAATTAACAATGCTGGGATCTTGAGAGACGCCCAGTTCAAGAAGATGACCGAAAAGGAATTCCAACTTGTCATTGACGTCCACTTGAACGGTTCCTACAAGGCCACTCAGGCTGCTTGGCCATACTTTAGAAAGCAGAACTACGGTAGAATTGTTAACACCGCTTCGCCTGCTGGATTGTATGGTAACTTTGGCCAAGCTAACTACTCAGCTGCCAAGTTGGGTTTGGTTGGGTTCACCGAAACTTTGGGTAAGGAAGGTGAAAAGTACAACATCAAGACCAATGTTATTGCTCCTTTGGCCAGATCAAGAATGACTGAAAACATCTTGCCTCCTCCAGTCTTGGAACAATTGTCCCCAGAAAAGGTTGCTCCTCTCGTGTTGTACCTTTCACACCACGATGCTGCCATCAATGGCCAAATCTTTGAAGTTGCTGCTGGTTTCTTTGCTCAAATCAGATGGGAAAGATCGGGTGGTGTTTTGTTCAACCCTGACAAGTCCTTCACTGCCGAAGCCGTTGCTGCTAAGATTGACGAAATTCTCAACTTTGATGACTCTAAAAAGCCTGAATTGTTGAAGAACCAATACCCAACTATGTTGAATGACTACCAATCTTTAACAAAGGCTGCCAGAGAATTACCTCCATTCAAGAACGAAGGCCTCCCTAAGATCTCTCTTAAGGGCAAGGTTGTCTTGATTACCGGTGCTGGTGCCGGTTTGGGTAGAGACTATGCCCTCTTCCTTGCTAAGTACGGTGCTAAGGTTGTCGTTAATGACTTTAAGGACCCATCCAAGGTTGTTGAGGAAATTAGAGCTGCTGGTGGTGAAGCTCACGGTGACACCCACGATGTTGCTACCGACTCCCAGGCTATTATCGACAATGTCATCAACAAGTATGGTACCATCGATGTTTTGATTAACAATGCTGGTATTTTGAGAGACAAATCCTTTGTCAAGATGACCGATGCCGAATGGTATTCTGTCCAAAAGGTTCACTTGGTTGGTACTTACAACTTGACCAGATTGGCCTGGCCACACTTTTTGAACAAGAAGTACGGTAGAGTTATCAACATTACTTCCACTTCGGGTATCTACGGTAACTTTGGTCAAGCCAACTACGCTTCTGCCAAGGCTGCTATCTTGGGTTTCTCCAGAACCATTGCTATTGAAGGTGCCAGATCTAACATTAAGGTTAACGTTGTTGCTCCACATGCTGAAACAGCTATGACCTTGACTATCTTCAGGGAATCGGACAAGAACCTTTACCACCCAGATCAAGTTGCTCCATTGTTGGTTTACTTGTCTTCTGAAGAGCTTGAAGTAACCGGTGAATTGTTTGAAGCTGGTGGTGGTTGGATTGGTGCCACCAGATGGCAAAGAGCCAAGGGTGCTGTTTCCAAGGATGCTGTCACCACTCCAGACTTTATCAAGGACAATTTTGCTGCCATCACTGACTTTTCTAGTGGCACTGCCAACAACAAGACCACTACAGAATCTTCTATGGCTATCTTGAGTGCTGTTGAAGGTGACGACGAAGATGATGATGACGAAGAAGAGGAAGAAGAAGAAGATCCAGTTTTCCACTATGGCGACAAGGAAGTTATCTTGTACAACCTCGGTGTTGGTGCTACCAGCAAGCCTTCGGACTTGAAGTACAGCTACGAAAATGAAAGCGAGTTCCAAGTTGTGCCAACTTTCGGTCACTTGGCTACTTTCAACTCTGGTAAGTCTCAATACTCGTTTGCTCGTTTGTTGAGAAACTTCAACCCAATGTTCTTGTTGCACGGTGAACACTACATCAAGATTGAAAAGTTCCCTATCCCTACATCGGCTGCTGTCAGAACCAGCTTCAACCCATTGTCAGTTACTCAGAAGGGTACCAACACGGTTGTTGTCCATGGCTCGAAGTCGGTTGACGCTAAGACTGGTGAACCACTCTTCTCCAACGAAGCCACTTTCTTTATCAGAAAATGTGAAGGTGATAACAAGGTTTACGGTGAAAGAAGAGCCTTTGCCACTAACCAGTTTGTTGCTCCAAGCAGAGCTGCGGACTTTACTATTGATGTTCCTACCAGCATTGACCAAGCTGCTTTGTACAGATTGACTGGTGACAGAAACCCATTGCACATCGATCCTGCCTTTGCCAAGGGTGCCAAGTTTGACACGCCAATCTTGCACGGTATGTGTACCTACGGTTTATCTGCCAAGGTGTTGCTTGACAAGTTTGGTCCATTCAGCGAAATCAAGGGTAGATTTACTGGTGTTGTTTTCCCTGGTGACACCTTGAAGGTTCATGCTTGGAGAGATGGTGACATTGTTACCTTCCAGACTCGTGTTCCAGCCAGAAAGGACATCATTGTTATCAACAACGCTGCCATTAAGTTGATTGGTGACAAGGCCAAGATTTGAGTAAAGGTGATTTTATTTACTGTTTATTTATTTAGTTCTCTCCTGGTGGGGGGCAATAAAAATGAGTGTATTTCAATTTAAAGTGCTTTTCAGTTTAATGTGGTATTTTCATTAAGGTATATTTAAAGTTGCAACTATGATATTATAGTTTTGTGATTTATTTAAAAATGTGGTTGGAAAAGCACTATAAAAGAGTTCTTACTATATAGAGACTATTATCCAGCAAAGGTTCCCTTGCGAAGAAACACATCGCAAACTGTTTCTTCATCCTCGTCCTCTTCCCTAGCACAATATTCATCGTCCTCTTCTTCAGCCTCGTCAATATCTAACGATATGAAACTGTAGAGACCACCTCCTGCTGACGAAAGCAACGATCCCGATGCCTTTCTGGAGTGGTTGTATGATCTTTTGGTGGTGACGGGAACGGTGAAATCAACTGGTGCATCATTGATAGGATCAATGATGCTCGATACATTGTTGGAAATTCCGGAATTTATGGTAGACACTGGCGTGGCGGTTGAGAACGGTGAGCTCATCGTAGGAGACGATATGAGCCCCGCAGCCAGTAGCTTGGATGCACTGCTCATCTTGTTGAGAGTGTGACGAGAGCCCTTGTTAGGAAACTTGTATGCTTGGGCAATACTGCCGGTACTGCCAATAGTCATATTAGAAGTCGATGTTGACATTGGTCTGCCGGGTAATGATGGAATTGGACCACCAGGCTTTCTTGAGACTGGCTTCAAAACACTGGTAGTGGCTTTGGTATGCATGGAGTTATTAGAACTATTGATACTAGTCGAATCATTAGTGGGGGTATCATGACTAGTGACAAGAGAAATGCAAGTGTTTGGTTTCATTAATGAGGATTTGCTGTCAAAATATTCACTGTATTCACCAATGGGGGAGTATGCCAACGAGTCGGTGGATGAAAACACGACGTCAGAGCATATCGATGAAGACGACGAGTTGATGGAAGTAGATGATGACGAAAATACTGTGGTGGACATCGACTTGCGGTGACCACCTTTAAAAGAGGCCGTTGGTGGATGGAAATCCTGGTCAACGAGGCTGTTCTGATGATGCTGGAACTGGCCAAAGATAGGTGAGGTGACAGATGAAGACGAAGACGAGGTGAAGATCGACAGGTCATTGGAGAAAGTTGATGCTCTGGCTAGTCTTGTTTGGATACGTAAGTTGTTAACATTGAACTTGGAGCTGGACTTCTGTCTCTTCAACACCTTTTCATTTGTTATGGTGGAGTACGACTGCGATCTGTTGTGCAGAAATGTTGCTTGCTTGTGTTCAGAAAAGAATTGGTTGTGTGATTTGGCACGGGTTAATTTGCTTTCGTTTCTAATCTTTTGCATGTTTAAATCACAATATTGTTCGTACTTGATATCTTTCATCTCGACGTAGTTCTGCGGGGAGCATCTGGTCTTAAATTTGGAAAAGAAGTTTTTGTATCCACCTTCCAAGATGACGATGTCGGGGTAGGATAAGTGAGGGTATGCTTCGCTGTTCATGGTTCTGTCACATTTACGTAAATGGGATGCCATTGTGGGGCCTCTTAACAAGCTGAATTCACAGTGGAAGATCAACAATTGTTTCTTGGATGTTTCGCTGTAGTTGTAGATGAAGGCACGTTCCAAGTCCTTTTTGGTGAATACGTTGAGGGCACCGTCAATGTGTCCACCGTCGTATTCATAGTCAAACCGGCAATCTACAATGATGAACTCGTCAAATTCATGGTTGTAGCGTCCCTGTAAGATATGTTCCAAAGTATTTTCGTCGATACGTGGAAGTAAGTCGTTGTCCACAAAGAAGGTTTGGATAGACGTGTTTTTTAAATGGGAGTTGTCTTCCATGTTCAAGCTTTCTTTTTCTTTGGTGGTCTGGTACATGGAGTGGATACGACGGATGGCACGATTCGAGCCCGTCACGAGGGAATTGGAACTGGCAGAGGACATGCGTTGTTGGATGGGAGACAATTCAGCGGGCGAGATGTTTTTGAGGATGTCTGTGGTTGAAGGCATAAAGTTTTCCTTGTCGTCATCGTCATTGTATTCGACGTCGTCTACGTCTGTAGGGTCTTCAATTGTTTTATCTGAATCGGCGGCGGCATCTTCCAGCGATGCATGGCCTGCAAAAAAAGCAGTTGACTTAGCGACAGTTTTAGAAAGCTTGTTTTTCATGTCGAAGAAATTGCGGAATGGTTTACGGTTAAGCAATGGAGAACAGACGGGAGATTTGGATGGGGACCCGACATTGAAGTGGTCCGGTGATTCAAAGTGAGAGCTGAGCGGCCGATCACGTTTGGAGCGTGGTTTGGCGGTGAATGGCGAGGCCGCGCTGGGAGGAATAAACATGTTCAAGAGAGCGCCGTCATTGTTCATGTCTTTTTGGAGAAAGTGACCTTGATGATAGAATGCAAGGAATGGGAATTGGATGTGTGTTGTGTAAGTAACAAAAAAAACCCGCCAGTAAGATTCGGTTTGGAAGGAGTTTCACTTAAAGGTCCAGAAGTGGAAAAAATAATAAAAATAAATCAAGTGAAGTGAAAGTAGTAATTTTTCCTCCTTTTTGCAATTAAAGAGAGAGGAGGGGGGGGGGGGGAAAAAACGCAACAAATATTTAGCCGCCGATGTAAAAAACCGCTGACGATCGAGCAGAGAGATTGTGTGGTGTGGTGTGGTGTGGTGTGGTGTTGTTGTTGTCTGGGAATTAACCGTTGGACAGCGGAAACAAATTATTTGGGGATCGGAAAACACGACTTTTAAAGACAAGGAAGGTTAGTTTTAACCGGGGAAAAAACACTAATAAAAAGTGGGTGCCGGCAGGGTGAAGTATAAAAAGTAAAGGTAAGGAGTGACTATAATGTGGGGAAAGGAGATGATCGGAATGAAGGAGGTGAAAATATTGAAGACCTTTTCGTAAGTAGGGACCAGCAAAGATCAAAAGGTTCCAAAAAGGGTTTTTATGGAGAAGAAGAAGGATTAGGATTAGTTACACTGGAATCTGGTTCTATTATATATATATTATAATATATATATTTAGATGGCATTACACAGCAACCACATGAAATTGTAGTACATAAAAAACAATTGGAACAAAAAAAAATTAAAACAGACACAAAATGTGTGAAATGTATGAGCAGTTTGGCAATGCAAGGAGACAGAGACCAGGCGCTCTGTGAGGATTCGCCTAGGATTGGGACATAAAACAGAGAGATTCAAATATGGATTATCCAAACGGTTCGTCTCCCACAAACATAAAAGTATGGGACTGTTCGGCACGATGCAAACGTTTGCCTTCGTACATTCAACGTTTGGTATTTTGGGTGGTCTACTATAATTTAGCAGCAATCATTAAACGATTTACGCAACCAACCACCAAACAAAAAAAAAACATAACATAAACAACAACAACAACAAAAAATACAAAAAAGAAAAAAAAAAATTAACGTTAAAATAATAACGTGCACATATTACACGGATGCAGCGACCTCTATTCCCAGGTTGCGGAAAAATACCCCAAATCGGGTAGGGTTGGTGATGCAATTGTATCTGTTCTTGGAGATCGTACAAGCAGCCACAAAGGATTCGCTGACCGTCTTTGTGAAGGCTGTGGCACGACCCCAAATGACAAACAGCATTGTTCAGAGGCTTCCAAAAACCATAATAGTAATAGCTGCATTGTTTCTTGCAGGAAAAATATCCCCAATGCTGAAAAGCTCGTGTTGTTGATTATTATGAATCTGGCCAAATCAGGAAGGTTCCACATGCAAATGAAGTAATGAAATGAAATTCGGTTCTAATAAACTTCTACTACGTGTACTAACACCCTATTCTGATCGAGATATCAGTTGACTTGGTAACAATAAATGCTTGATTCCTGTTTCATTAGCTTTGGAAACCGTTTCACAACTTGCGTCCGTAAATACCCACCTCCCCATCCCCGTACAACCTTATGGTGACACTATTTCCTTATTGTACAAAGCCCAGCCTAATTAGTACAGAATAAAATAATAAACAATCCCAATAATAATAGTCTATAAATTCAATTATTGTTTCATTGCTTCTAACTTCTATTGTTTCTTACATCGTCTGTTTACTTCTTTTAGTTGCGTCGTCTGTTCTTGATCTATTTACCTTTATATGTGCGTCGCATTCCTTCATGGTCCATGCAGACTGCTGCAGTCTTCATCTGGCCCCGACAACCGATCTCTCTCTCGTTTTTTTTTCTGTTGCAAATCGCATTTCGTTTCGTCTAAATTTTCTGGCTGGTACCTTGACGAACATCTCATCTGCGTTCTTCCTTATTCCAACTGGTTCAAGTAGTTGTACATGCTACGATACAGTGGCACTTCATTAAGCACAAGCGTATCGTTACCCACCTCTTCTTCATCATCCTCTTCATCATCGTCGGTATCCTCACGCCGAATGTTATACTTGGTGCTGTTGCCTCGTTTGCCTAGAGATACAGTCGAAAAAGTATCGTCTGTCAAGTATGCATTCAAATTAAGCGAGGAACTCGAACTCGTAATGCGGCTTAGTCCGTATGCCGTCGAGGAACTGATCGAGTTCTTGCGCGAACATGGATTCGACCGGTTGAACCCCGATGTAGGACTCGTATTGGTGCTGCTGCTGGCACTCGCGCTGGTACCATTGCTTTTGGGTTCTTTCACAGCCACCGCTCCAAGCCCAAAGATCGGCGGTGGCTCCATCAAATCAGTATATTTATGTTTCTCACCATTCTTGCGTTTTTTCTGGGCAGGTGAAGACAACGATGATATGGTGGGTTTATTTCCAGATGCTTGTGCTGCATATTTCGTGTCTTTCTTCAGCCGGTTCCTGGAAAAGAACCGTCTCGATGGACTAAAAAACGCCTTCATCGACTTGAGTGACGACGGCAGCCCGGCGCCGATGGTCACCGAACTATTGTTGGTGGGCGTGCTCGGATTATACCCGCTGCTATTGTCTGAAACCGGTGTCGTAACAACCAAACTGCTCGTAGACAATGGTCCTGCTCGGTTAGCAACGTCAAATGTTGATTGTTGAAGCACAAGCGTCGGCTTGGGCTTTTTTGTGGACAATTCTTGAGGTGGCTCACCAATCGATTCAAGAATGTTGGTGGTATCCACCACCTTTTCTGCATTCTCAAAATCGCTGCCAAACGACGACGAATCATCGAGGTATGAATCTAAAAGATCATCGACTGGCTCGAGATCTTGAAGATAAAGTGTTGATGATGGTGTTTGTGGTTCTGGTTGTGATTGTGGTTCTGGTTTAGATGCAAATAACTTTTTAAACTTAGACGAAAGTCCTGCTTCCGGCACCGGGCCGTCAGCCAAACATTCCTTTGTTGCCTGGTTCTTGAATATGGCTTTGTTAAAGTTGATAAACTTTTTGGTTTCCAATATTGAAAGATCAAAGGTAGTAAAGGGGCTTTCCTTGACTTGCTGGAGCAGAAACCGGTGTTGTGGGTCTTTGACAAGGAGGTTTTTGATCAAGTCCTTTAACAATTTCATTTCTTGAATATCTGTAGATGTAGCTTTGGATGAGTGTTTGATTTGAGGAAAGCGTAGTTCTTCCTTGACGATGTTTTTGAACAATTCAAACTCGTTGAAACCGTTGAACGGAAGGTCATTGAAGATCAAGCAGTATAAGATGATACCCAACAGCCACAAGTCGATTTTGGAGTCGATCTGGACCTTATTGGCCGAATGGTTTTCGTTGTGGATCATTGAAAGACGATTATGGACAAACTGGCAGAGTTCCGGAGCAAAAAACGCAGGAGTGCCCATAGTTTTGCCCAACTCCTTAGCGTCGTTGGCGTTGTTTTCCAAGATCAAACTGACACCAAAGTCTGAGATTTTGATGGTGTTATCGGCGTTGATCAAGAGATTTGAAGGTTTGAGGTCGCGATGGACAATCTTTTTGCAGTCGTGGAGATATTCCAAGCCATTGATGACGTCGCGGAGGATCTTGTTGATGGTGAGTGGTTGGCGATGGTCGGTGTGGATCTGGTATTTTTCGTAGTAATGATTGTAGCGTTTCCAGTCGATCTCGCCGTATTTGCAGTATTCGAGTACAAGGAGGATCTTGTCAAACTGTAAGTCGTCAATGACCAGAAACAACTTGACGACGTTTGGATGTTGACATTCTTTCATGATGGCGATCTCACGTTTGATCTTGGTTGTTTGGCTGAGATATGTCTTGGTAATAAGTCTTGTTTTATCTAGACGTTTGATTGTTTTGATTGCAACGTACTCATCATCACCATCCACCATTTCTGCAAGCAAAACCTTTCCGAACTGGCCCTGTCCAATCTTTCGAAGGATCCGAAACTTGCTGTTGATCACCTTACGTCCAGACAGCGGCTCGAGCGCGATGGCAAGCGTCGGCACGTCCATGACTTAAAATACGATTAAATTGATTACGCATCAATATTAATTTTTATTCTACATTCTCATTTAGGTCGCGGATGGCTGCGTCTTCTTCTTCCGTGAGCCCCGTCAAGTCCGGCGGAATCTCGTGCATCTGAACACTTGGAGCATGGTCCAAGTATCGAATCTGTTCCAAAATCTCGTGTTTTACGCTTTCCAAGTACTTTTTTGAGTTTTTGTTATCGATGCGGCCCTCGAGCTGTGGATGGAGCGAGTAGTCAGGCCCAAACCAGTCGTATGTCGGTAAATAGTTGGGAATCGTATGGTCCAATGTCACGTCCGTTAATACTGAGGTCTCGTAGCACCAGAGCCGCAGTACGTTACGTGGAGTATACCCTCCACCACCAACCACCAACATCGGAAGCCCAAACAGCTTGATATACTTGACACACTCGCCATGGGCGCGGATATTGAGATTGAAACATCCAAGTCGGTCGTATCCCAACGAGTCTGCTCCACACTGCTGAACAATACATGTAGGCTGGAACTTGGTGATGAGTGGTTCCATAATCAGCTTGAAAAGACGCACGTACGAATCATCATCGATCCCATCGCGCAACGGAACATTGACAGCATAGTTTTGTCCTTTCCCGAGCCCCACTTCGTCTACAGACCCGGTTCCAGGGAAAAACTCGCCGTTGTACTTGTGAAACAGCACCGTCATCACCCTGTCCGTAGTATAAAACGCTTCCTGAACCCCATCGCCATGATGGAGATCGATATCAATGTACATCACTCGTGGATGCACCCTCAAAAGATTGAGAATCGCAAGCACAATGTCGTTGACATAACAGAACCCGCTCGGCTCGAACTTCTTGGCATGATGGAGCCCGCCCGACCAGTTGATGGCGATATCTGACATGCCACTAATAAGTTTACGGGTCGCGTCGAGCGATGCTCCAGCATATATCTTCGAGTAGTCGTACATCCCGTCAAACACCGGACAGTCGTCTCCGATATTGAACTGTGCTAGTGTCTGTTCGGTGAGTTTGGCGGTCTTTTCAGGCGTGATGGTTTCCAAGAAATCAATATAGTCCAGCGAATGGAACTCAAGGAGCTCATCTTTTGTGGCTGCACGCGGCGTATACAAGTCCATCTTCTCATACAACCGATACGACGTCACCAAGTGGTCAGTAAGCATGAGCCGGAACGGTTTCATGGGATGAAGCGCACCATAGTGATAATGTGATGCTTCGGGATTATAGTGGTACGATACGTTGCTTCGTACAGACGAGTTGTGTTCATAGAATGGAGTATGATTAGTTGTTTTCTGGTCTGTTGTAAATGTATCTGTAGTCATTTATCTATGTTTATACTATGCTTGTCGTTGTCTGTGTCTTTATGTCGCTTTTTGTCTCTTTTGTCGTTTTTTGTCTGTCACTTTATGTCTCCTTTTGTCGCTATGTCTCCTTTTGTCGTTGTCGTTAGTTTTGTCTTTGGCTATCATTATTATCGCCACTAACACACAATGTCAGGTACGTGCATCGTCACCACCAACACGCCACTTACTAACCTCAGGATCTGCTGGTTTTGATAGACACATCACCATTTTCTCGCCAGAAGGCAGATTGTACCAGGTCGAATATGCATTCAAAGCAATCAACTCGTCGAACATCACGTCGCTTGGGGTCACCGGCCAGGACTCGGCGGTGCTCATCTCGCAGAAGAAGATCCCCGATAAGTTATTGGATGCAGCCACCGTCTCGTATCTCTTTAAGATCACACCTTCGATTGGTCTTGTGGCCACTGGTTCAATTGCTGATGCTCGTGCTCAGGCATTGAGAGCACGTTCTGAAGCCACCGAGTTCCGTTACAAGTACGGCTACGAGATGCCAGTGGAAAGCTTGGCCAAACGTATGGCCAACTTATCGCAGTTGTATACCCAAAGAGCATACATGAGACCACTCGGGGTCGCACTAACGTTCTGTCAGGTCGATACCGAAGAAGAAGACCGTGGGCCACAAATCTTCAAGTGTGATCCTGCTGGTTATTTCACGGGGTACAAGGCAGTGGCTACGGGACCCAAGCAGCAGGAAGCCACAACGTACTTGGAAAAAAAGTACAAGAAGACCGATTTTGTCAAGGGCGATTGGAAAACAACGGTAGAGTTTGCCATCACGGCCTTGAGTTCGGTTCTAGGCACCGACTTCCGCAAGAACGATATCGAGATTGGAGTTGCGACTGCCGACGGGTTCCGCATATTGACAGCAGACGAGATCGACGAGAGATTGGTGGCTTTGGCCGAGGAAGATTAATCCCCCTCTACCCTATTCAATATTATCTAAAATACGTATGGAATAAACAAGTAGGGACATGCGGCCTTGTAGCGGTCCCAGTCCTTGCCGTACTTCTTCTCACACTTGCGAGCATCACGCGCGGCACGGTGAGTTAATACAATGAAGAAGAATACTGGATAGAACCAAGGAAATGGCGACCCAAAGCCTGTGATTAAGCCCCAAGTCAATGCTTGTGTATAATCGGCCGTGTAGTGAGCTTTACGGGCGTAGGCAACCCATCCATCAGTCAACAAGAGCGAGCCGTTCTCACACTTGATATATTTGGGGTTAACCAAGTCGGAGTATGGCAAGTAAGGGAATGTCTTACGGAGCTGCGAGTTACCGGCCATCTGTCTTCTGAAACTGTTCTTTTGACGGTTACCGGTATCAAAGAAGTAGTATGCCACACTCAACAACACAAACAAAAAGATATTGTAGCTGGTGGACCAACAGTATTCCTTGGGATCGTGGCGAGCAAAGTATAACGCAGCGTGGCAGTAGGTAAAGGGCACGCCTGCAATGTTCCAAAAGAGTAACATGAACCCAAACTTCTCGTACGCCATGTCCCATGTAGGTACAATGAGCTCTTCGCCCTTGGCACATGCGTTGGAGTAGAGCCAGTAGGCGTAGACAATAAAGATGGCCTGGGGCGAGACGTAGCCATACTCATCGTACTGCTTGAAGCATAACGATAACGACAAGAACAACATGATAAACCAAGGTATTCTCACTTCAAAGAACATCTTGAGATCAAGGTAACGGAAAAGACGTGGGTTTAACGGCGCACCCATAAAGATATCGTACACGGTGTTTCCTGTCAAGGAATGGTAGTCCTTGGTGACATAGAGCGTGACGTAGTACAACATTACCAGCAACACAATGCCGTACACAATGGCCGTGGTCATGATGGGTCCAAAGTTATCCAAAAAGTACGTGGCAGGCAAGATTCCTGTAACGTGTAACGCAAAAAAGAGACCCACCGATGTATACAATGCCCAAACAGCATTGCAGTAGTAATCCAACTGCTTGTTGTCCATATGTTTAAGTTGCTGTCCTTTAGTCCATACTCCAGGCAATGTCATGTAGAACACCATTTGAACCACGATGAACGCAGTAAACACAAACCAGTTACCCACAGAAGGCACCCCGTGTTCGACAAACGTTCCCCACAAGTCACCAACCACAAACTCGCCCCATGTCTGCGACGTGGTCGGCCATGCAAAATGACCATCATAAAACTCCGCACTGATCCACATGTACCACATCAAGAGCGGGAAACCGACCATCATGCCCACAGCACCAGCAGGTCCACCGAAGTCCCATTCAATCTCGTGTTTGGCGAGGTATCCCTGCCGTTCCTTTTGAATTGACATTAAAAAAAGGTGTCTTAAAATGTTTGTTTTGAGTGAAATTTTTCAACTTGATTTTTGTTCATATTTTCTGTAACCGTGTCGTACCCGGAACGACGGGACGACGGAACGAACGTATTTTTATGAAAACGGAAGGATTTCCATCTTATTGGTCACATCATCGACCTTGATGCCCTTGTTACTGCAAAGAGCTTGTTCACGGAACGTGTGCAATGTTTCCAAGGCACTGTGGGCCGAGCCGTTGCCCAACTTGATGAGACCCAAGAAATAGAGCTCGATCTGTTCAAACTCGAGTTCCTCTGTAGCAATGATGCCTGCCATCCGGAACAGCAGCTGAAGCATCGTGGCTCGCGTATCAAAGAGCTGTTGTGGAATGTAGAAGTGTTCAGACTCTACGAGAACTGGAAGCTTTGGCTGCGAATTTGATGATGGCTGCGGCCTGATGAAAAAGTACAGCTTGAGAAGTTTATGAAGCAATTCAAGTACAAGTGGATGTTTCCGTGGAAGCTGGAGCATTCCACGTGTCACTAGAAGCTTGAGATAAAGCGAATCGACCCGCACCTGCTCACTAAGATCAAACCACGAATAGTACGTCGCACTGTTATCATCTTTCCCATACGCCAGTGGTGGTAACACTACCTTGTCGCTACCGGCAGGGAAGTCAGGATGTGCTGGTGACAGTCGTGGAATCTCGTACGTGTCTGGAAAAAACCCCGGTGCAATTTCTGTTTGACGAGCGTGGTGTACAAGAGCCATGAGCTCAGCTATCCGTTTCGACGAGAGTTGTCTTGTAGGATCAACGCGGAGGTAATCGAGAGCTCGGGTAAACTTCTGGGCAAGCACCACAAACTGAACCGTGAACCCTGTGAACAAGTTGAACTGGGCCAGTTTCGGGTTCGTCATCGATGCCGTCATCAACCGCGTTCGTACGAGTGCATCGTGATATTCAGGGTTCGTTTCTCTATTGAAGTAACCTGTTTCTGAAAAGAGGAAGCAATTGTTGCTGTTGTGTTCATCAGAGTCGCTATCTTCAACCTCCTTCTTCATCAATGTGCCTCCAAACACCGAGTTGAGGCCTGCCAACAGTTCTATGGCAAAGAACCATGTTTTGGCAAGCGCGAGCCCGCCTGAAATGAACGACTTGTTCTGCTTCAATGCTCCGTAGTTGATGAGCAAGTCCTTGGCTCCACGTAAATGAGTTTTCCATGAGTTGAGGATGGAATTTTCTTTAATAGCCGTGAACAACGATGTGAGCACCAATACAGTAAGCAACAACCGTTCGATGTTGTGCGTAAGCACGTTGTTGATCTTGATATCTTCAGACGTGGCAAACGCCTCGCTCAACGTACGGAGACAATGTGAGACGTACTTCTGCCGGCTCAGATCATGGACCCGGTTTCCGGTTTTGTTGAACTGGAACGTTGCCAGGATCGCCAATAACGAAGTCAAGAGGTATGGACACAGGATCGAGCACTTGAGCAAGAGCTTGACCACTTCGTTCGATTCTACCGACAGAGCAAACGGAAACAAGTGATACGAGAGCTCGGTGGTGGTCAAGACCTTAAGGTAATTGATATGGGCGCCCGTCAACGAGTTCTTGGCCATGATTTCGGCGATCAACTCGGAGTTCGACTTGAGGATATCGCTATTATCGCCCGGGATCGTGGAGGGGTGTGGATCGCTGGTGATTGTATCCACCAAGTCTTCGAGCTGGAAGTTGTGCTGGACGTACGTGTCGCTCTGGTTCAGCTTGACGCTGCTGCCACCATCGCTTTCAGGACGGAGGTATCCCTGAGTATCAGACCAGTCCAACATCGCCATGCCCTTGATATCGTGCACCAAGTGTGAAGCTTCTTCAAACACCGTCTTGGTGGCCACCAACATCCCGTAGTCCGGTGACTGCGATATGTTGGTGGAAGTCAAGATATCGGAGATGGTATTGGTGAAGGGCCGTTTTTCGGCCGTGGGATATGTAAGCGATACGCGTACGTTGCTCTCGGTGGCTGGCAGCTTGAACCCGTTGCCATACATCGCCACGGCAGGCGGTGGCGACAGCAACACGTGTGGTGGTTCTGTATTACTGGTGGTGTTATCGAACCGGAACCGCAGCTTGATTTCGTACACACACGTCTTGTTGAGCCGCGTACAATTGAAACAAAACGGTTTTGTTTCGTCGCACTTCATCTTGCGGCGTTTGCACTCATTGCATCCCGCACGCGAGTACTTTCGTTTCTTGGTCGCAGGTTTACCCACCACACTCATTCGGTATTTAGGAGTAGGAGCTGGTGATGTGTGGGATTCACAGTGGGGTTTTTGCTGGAAATTTCTGGCTGAGTGGCGGGTTTTGGTCAATGCAACAAGGACATGTAACCCCGTTATCTAGTTTTTTTGTATGCGTGTTCGGCAAGCTCCGACTTTTTGTTCAACGCCTTGGCTCAAAGGCGTGGTTGCAGCGGGGGATTTTGATTGATGGTGAAAAGTTCCTGCAGCTAAGCCAAAAATAGCGCGCCGTTATCGCACCATCAAATCTCGTAACTCCGGCCCGATTCAGACCACTGAGTCTTGCTGCAAATTTATATACATCTTATTGTACAAGCTAAATAAAATACAATGGTCCAATCAGACAAACGCAGAGATACTTTGGATCTTGGTCATGATCCGTCTGCCGTGCGGCGTGTTCTTGATGTTGGGCATCAACGGCTGCAACGCATCCAGCAACCGTTGCAAATCTTTCTTGTTGGCCACGTCCAAACTCGTCTGCAACACATAGTTCCCAAACGCATCGTTTAACATATCACCAAACCGTGCCTCGTTCTTTAACAACACCTCAATCAACGAGTCCGTCAACATATTCGTCCGCAACGACTTTTCAATCACATTCGATCCAAACTTGTGCAACAGCAACAGCACCACGTTCGTCTTGATATGCTCCACAATGATCTGGATCAGCTCGTCGTCGCCTCGTGACAACACGTACTGAACCACATAGTTACCAAACGGATCCAACGAAAGCAGCGTCGCATTCTCAGCTACTTTCAACAGCAACTGCTTGCGCTGCGCATAGCTCCCGTGATCCAAACACCGCTGCAATACACAACAACCATGTCTGTGCGTGGCAATGTCCACACAGTTGGTCAGAGCCACATCAAAGATAAATTGGTTCTCTTTGGGCGTCAACTTCTGTAAACACTTTTGCACAACATGGTTCCCATTCAAGTCCCGCAGCAACGATACGACATGCGGCGACAACAGCTCAATCACAATCTGGCTCTCTTCCTCGGTCGAAATACACTCAACGAGTTTCTGTAACGCACGCGTTCCATGTGGATCCAACGCAATCCGAATGAAATCAAGCAGCGCATTCTTCACCAAAATGATTCGTTGGTCAACACTCACGTTTTCAAAGAGTTTCTGGATCAAATAGTTCCCAAACGGATCGGTCATCAACTCAATGATCTTGAGATAAATCTCATTGAAAATCATCGTGGCCGCAATCGCCTTGGGAAGTCCTCCGTCACTGGTATCGTCGTTGTCCAATTGGCGCTGGAGAAACCGACATCCGTGCTGGTCCTTGCACAATGCATAGATCTCGCCAGTAAAATCCTCCAACTTCGAGTTGGCGTACTTTGACGCATCCTCGCCCTTTCTCCGATTGTTGTGCATCTTGCGATGTACATTCATGCCATCGTTGGGACCAAAACGACGCGAATAACGTCCTCCTAAACCACCACCGTGCTGCGAACTGTTACCAGCACCATGACCAGCTCCATGGCCATATGAACCCATGGCATGAGATTGTGGTTGCAGTGGAGGCACAGCTGAAGCAGCAGCAGCAGCAGCAGCCATTGGAAGACGATCAAATGAGTTTCTAATGTTTGACTGTAATGTATGCTGGTTCCACATCGCCTGGGGGTGAGGCGGAGGCATCGCCAGCATGAATGAGTCGTCCAAGAACTGGTTGCCCATAAAGTTCTTAGGATGTTCGTTGGTGCCGCGATTCGCCATGATTTCGGCTTCGGTAGCATTGTTGGGGTACTGGATGGTGAAATTGTCCATGCCAAACGCCTGAACCGGCGGCGGAGGTGTCGAGAATGGTAAATGCAAGTTAGGAATCAGTTTTGAAGGCGCTGCAGCCGACAGGGGCGGCTCGGTGTCGTTACTTTCCGGCAATTCAAACGGTTTGATGAGCGACAAATCGGTTTCGGTAGACGAGTACGAAAATGGAGGAGCCGAGGTGGGAAACGACAGGGTCCATGTCGATGAGGGGGTTGACAGGAACGTGGCAGGGCCAAAGCCCGGTGTCGGCGTGACCGAGCCTTGATGTGGAGGCGGATACGGATAAAACTGCTGGTGGTGATGTTGGTGATGATGATGGTAATCCTCGTGCCAGAACGGAGCAGCAGACAATGCCTGTGCTGGTGCTGGGGCTGGAGCCGTACCCTCCAACTCGTCGTCTAAGTTGAGGGTGCCGATGGCGCCCACAATGTCCAAGTTGGTCGATGGCGTATCATCGGTAGGTGAAGAATGAGTCGATTCGGGCTTGAACTTGTCGTTATCGATTGCTGTTTTCGAGGTATCAGCAGGTGCAGCGGTACCGGAAGGAGTGAAGAAGCTCGAAGTGTCTTTCTGGAAGAAATTGGAGCTGATGGAGGCGGATCTCAACCCTGATTTGGTGGCAAGCGGCTTGACGAGCTTGGGCGCGTCTTCGGGCGAAATGGATGCAGAACGTGAAGATAAGTTGGTCATGCTAATGTACAAAGAAGAATGTGGCGGCGGATAATGAACACATGCAAGCGCTGGTGGCGACTGAGAGCTTAGTGGAGTAGAAGCACGTCGCTGATTTACCAGTGAGCAAGAACAAAAAAATTTTCATGGCACGAGACAAATTTACACCTCCATCCCTTGAAAAATCAAAACCACAAACACAAACACAAAGAATACCAACAGTAACAACACCAACAGGAAGCAGGCTCTAAATTTAAACTACAACTCGAGTTAATATTATTATCTATTATCATACGTAAAAATGACGGGAAAAGATGGGAATCAAAAATAATAATCAACAGACCAAACAGTATTAATGGGGAATTAATGGGGAAACTGTTTAATCAAATCAACAATTAGTCTCTAAGGAAAAACCAAAACCAAAAGCACTTGTGTGTTATAAATTAAAAATACTTTTTTGGGTTTTTTTGGGAAATAAAATGATGGAAATGTAAAGTTCAAAAACACTTTAGAATCTAAGAAAGCTTTGGGGATAAGCTTAAGTAGACTTTTCGTGTTGGGTAGAAACTCTTTGCATGGAAACAAGGAAATCTTCCAAAGATCTTCTGTCAGCTTGTGGCTTGGTAGATCTACCGTTACACAAGTTGTCGAAACCAGTAGAGGTAGACATCAAGTAGTAAGCACCACCCATGACACAGAAGACACCAAAGGAGAAGATCCAGGTTCTGACAACGGTGACAATGTCAGTCCAGTTTTGAGACCACCAGCCAAACAAGGTGAAACAAGTGGCAAGGATATCAACAATCAAGACAGCACCGGACAATTGCCATGATGGAACAGAAGACCAGAATGGACCTTGAGCACGGGTAACGAAAATCAACCAGTTTTCAGTCAAAGAAATTTGCAAGAACAAGATACCGTCCAAACCACCAAAGTTTTGAACAATACCACCCTTCTTCATGAACATGGTGGTCAAAGTAATCCAAGAACCAACAGCCAAAATTATACCCAAGATAATGGACATACCCCACAATCTTGGGGTGTTCCACTTAACTGGTTCTGGGTCGTATGGAGCATTGTCGTAAGCAATAGCCAAGGTAGCAACATCAGCAAAGATAGCAATGAAAACAATCAAGTCAATGTTCAAGGATTTGTTAAGAATAGCAATCCACAAACCAAGGAAGATTTCCAAGTGCAAGGACAAAGCAATACGGTAAACAACATAAGAGTACATTCTGTGGAAAATTTGTCTCGAAGTCTTCAAGGCATCAATGATAGCAGACAAACCTGGAGCAAGGAAAACAATATCAGCAGCAGAACGAGCAGCATCGGTAGCACCTTCAACAGCAATACCAGTGTCAGCCTTCTTCAAAGATGGAGCGTCGTTAACACCGTCACCAGTCATGGCGACCAAGTAACCTCTAGATTGCAAGATTTCAACGGCATTGTACTTGTGTTGTGGGAAAACTTCAGCAAAACCATCGGCATTTTCAACAAAGTCAGCAATTTCAGAACCAGCCATGTCACCACCACCGGAAAGACCCAATCTGTCAGCATCGTAGATGTTAGTACCAAGACCCAATTGACGACAAGTTTCCTTAGCAATACCAACGGCATCACCAGTCAACATCTTAACTCTCAAACCCAATCTTCTAGCTTCGTTAACAGTGGCAGCAGTGTCATCTCTTGGAGGGTCCATACATGGCATAATACCCAAAATTTCCCAGTGGCCTTCACCTCTCTTTCTGGCAACACCCAAAGATCTGAAACCTCTGGAAGCAAATTCAGCAACAGTGTTTTGGTAGTTTTCGTGGATATCTTCAGGGATTGGGTGGTCATCTTCAACAGTCTTCAAGACGAATAATGGGGCACCCTTAACACAGATAATTCTTTCACCTTCTGGGGATTCAACAATAGCAGTAACCTTCTTGGAGACAGGGTCAAATGGTTGGAATTCAATAACCTTGTACTTAGTCAAAGCAGCCTTAGCTCTTGGGTAGTTAATCAAAGATTTCAAGAAAGCCTTGTCAATAGCATCCAAACCCTTCTTTTTTCTAGAAGCAGCCAAACAAGCAGTCAACATCAAGTCGTCGGCTTCAACACCTTCGACAGTGTATGGGTCGTGCAAGGACAACTTGTTCTTAGTCAAGGTACCAGTCTTGTCAGAACACAAGATTTCAACACCTGCAAGGGATTCAATAGCAGACAACTTTTGGACAATAGCTTGCTTCTTGGCCAAGTAAGCAGCACCGACAGCCATGGTGGTGGTAACGACAGCTGGCAAACCAACTGGGACACCAATAATAGTGATAGCCAAGGTGTGTCTCAAGATAGCAACAATTCTAACAGATCTGTAGAAACAAGCAACCCAGACAACCAACAAAGTGACAATGACGAAAACCAACAAAGTAGTACCAATACCGTTCAAGACTTCGGTAAAGTGACCAGTACCAGCAGAAGCCTTGTTAACCAAAGCAGCGGCTCTACCGACAAAGGTAGAGTCACCGGTAGCAGTAACAATCATAAAAGCTTCACCAGTCTTAACAGTGGAGGAGGAGTAACAGGAGTCACCGTGTTTCTTGTCAACAGCAAGAGATTCACCGGTGATAGCAGATTGATCAACTTGCAACAAACAGTCTTCAGAGACAATTCTACCATCGGTTGGGATAACAGTACCGTCTTCCAATTGCAAGATGTCACCTGGGACAACTTCGTTAGCTGGGATTTCAATCAATTGACCGTTACGGACAACGAAGGCAGAGTTAGCGAGAGTCTTCTTCAATTCATCGACAATAGAACCAGCTTGGTATTCTTGAATGAAACCGACAAAGGCGTTCAACAACAACAAAGCACAGATAACACCGAAATCGACCCAATCTTCCAAACCGGCAGCCAAGATAGCAGCAGCTTCCATAACGAATTGAATTGGACCAACAAAGAACATGATAAACTTGAGGACCAAGTTTTCCTTTTCTTCGGCCATCTGGTTAAGACCGTACTTCTTTCTTCTCTTAGTGACTTCAGCGTCGGTTAAACCGGTAGCTGGGTCAGTCTTCAATAATTCTTCTGGGACGGCTTTGAAGGAACCGGCATCTTCTTCGTCATCGGAGTCATCACCATCCAAACCGGCGTGGTTGGATTGCAAGTCCAAAATCAATTGGTCGATATCTTCATCTTCGTCATCGGAGACGTTCTTGCCGACTTTTTCGACAGTTGGTTCAGTTGCACTCATGTTCAATAAAGTATTACAACCAAGAGTAGGAAAAACGAAAAAAGTAAAAGAATAAAAAAAGGCGACAGCAGGGTCAGTTTATATATTGGCATGTAGCAAAACGGTTGGTGGACAATTAGTATTTTTTCGGCCAAAGCAAAATAAACATACCCAAAAACATTACAAAGGAAAATAAACAGACAAATTTTATGCAGACATTTTATTAAAATCCCGCAAATTAAGTGTTGTTTATTATTTGTTGTTTCTTGCACGTGATTACTTTATTGGGAAATGCCCTGGCTGGATTAGGCAACATAACCCCGTGGTAACCGGATATCATTTTGTCGTAGAAAATTACCGATTATTCCGGTAGCTGGCGCTAGTGTCAATCATTCTCGCCGAGCTATCCTGAACCCAAGTGCATTTCGGAAGTGTGTGTACCTGGAAGCGATACGAAAAAAAAAATAGTGGGTCACACTCGTGAATGGGTATCTAAATACCACAAATATACTGTCGTCTATACTAGGTTTTACTGGAAGCAATCAATAAAAGCAGTTTCCGTCAAAAGTATTTTTGTCGGCAGAGTAGAAATTCTGCTGCTGTCAAATTCATTAATATCTTCCTAATGGAATTTCTGTCCCGGGTTTTATCTACCCTCTCTTATCCAGATGCGGGCCGAGTTTATGAAGTTTATGCAAGATAAATTACAAAACACTACACACCGAATCTTCCACCAAGAAAATTTTTCACATTTGTTCGGCCAATTAAAAAATCTAGAATTGAATATAGTGAGGACTAGAGCGGAGAATATTTGATGGAAACATTTTTATTGATTAGGTTACAGCAATCAGGTCCTGGCCACGATTTTTTTTTTTATACTTGCGTTGGATCCTCAAACATGGATTAGAGCAAGATTGGCTCGGCAATGCATAAGACATTGCGGGTCATTTGTTTATGCTTATTTAATTTCTTGATGTATCAGCGGGAACCGCATACCAATGGATTAATCTGGACGCTGGACGCTGGTACCCCCCGCGCGCGTGCAGAGTGGATCGGAGCCAACAAGTAGAAAACTTCTTTATGCTTTTGTTCTCCTACCCAATTAGAAAAATTAACGCATCGATAGAAAAAAATATTTACACCTCAATCGGTTAATCACAATCCCTGTCTTCCAAATGCCTTTCGGTCCGAAATGATCCCTGAGGGAACGAACGGTTATGTTTGGGCCTGCAGTCTAAAACGACGCCTAAGGGATAAAACGTAAAACAATTAAATTATCTCTAGAGCCACGGTCCTAATCTGATCATTGCCTTGTGTGGCTGACTCTCTAAGCACCACCAGCTACCAGCTACCAGCTAAAATTGAAAAATAAAATATAAAAAAAGAATCCCATTCCTGGTAACCTTGCTTAACCTCTCATTGGTGGTTTGGTACGTCATTCAATCACTTGGTGTTGCGTCCGAAATTCTGGTTCCGCTTGCGTGGTGTCTATATTGGGACAAAACCCCGAGTTTCCCTAGCCGTTCAAACGGTAAGAGATAATGACATAATGCCCACGGCAACTCGAAGCAGAAATTTCTTTTTCCTGGACCATTACTGGCCGATTAGTTTTTCAGACAAAAAAAATTACTATTTTAGGCCATGTTTGTTCGTCAAATTTTCCTGCTACTTTTTTTTTTTTTGTTATTTCCTTGCTGATATATCCGACAGAAATGCATTTCGTTTGGCCGGCTTTACTTAATGCCGTCATGCCACGGATTACCTAATTTTTACTGTTTCTTCAATCCCGGTGAAGCCAATACGAGCTACCATCTCGGCATTAGTACTCTATACCCGAGACCTCGCTTGTAAAGCTATGATGTAATTATACCTCAATGTTTTTGTCTGTAGTTTTTTGTCTGCTTCAACTTTTGTCTGATTCTTTTATTTCTCCGCTTAATACTTGCGGCACGGGAGTAAAGAGGTTTTAAGTAAAAAAACCCACGCTATTTTTTTTGCCCCGGACGATTAACCAGTATATTCTGTTTGGGAATAAGTGATCAGTGGTTTCGTAGTTATACTGCTTACACTTTTGGTCTGGGATTGACTATTTTTTATTCCTTTTTTTTGCATTTATTTATAATTTCTACTATTTTTATATTTTTCCTCAATTGCAACCTGAACCCTTTTAACTAATTATTTCTAGCCTTCTTCAATTCCTTTCTGGCAATCATCTTCCACTTCAATGGTCTGAACGCCTTTAAGATCAAGAACAACAGACTTCCAAGAAAACGGAAAACGGCCAATCCGGCAACAATCCATAAGATAATTGTCAAAAAGGTCTGTGAGTTACCACTGATTGCATTATCGGGACTGATGGCTTCCTTGTTGGTGAATTTAGCCACTCCACCAGCTTCAAGGACAATAGCCACCAAAATGGCGTTGGTGAGCATCCATACCAAAACGGTCATTGTTCTGACCAAAGCATAGTAGGCATCATCTTTCTTCTTCTTATTGTTCATAGGAATCACTGGCGGCGCAGCTGTTCTTAAGGTATCCAATGTATTCATGTACGAATCGTTCAATTCCTCTTCAACACCAGGAACAATCATCACAAGCTCATCCTTGTTGGTACCAGTCGACTTAGCTGACCCCAAATCTCTGGCCTGTGGTGCTCCCTTAGTACCCCACGACACATCGTGGATGTTACAGAAGGAGTAGATATTCAAGATGTTAATGTAACTTGGCGACAACAACACATACTGGGCAAATGACGTGAACATAAAACTTGGTTCTCCGTACATAAACGCTCCAACAAAGTACAACGTATATGTCGAAACCACCGAAACCACCAAGTCTCTGAATTTGGCGTCGGAAAACACCATTTCTACCTTGAAATCATCCTTGTGTCCCTTCAAAATCGAATTGACAGTATAGACAGCCAAATAGACAGCAGAAAACATCAAGTAAGCCATCAAGATACCAAATATCCCGGCAATACCCATGTAAAACTTCTTGGTACCCCGAGGAGAGTTACCAAATGCAAGAACAAATGTACAGACAACACAACCAACGTATAGCCAAAGTAATACCACAGCCAAGTACTTACCTATCTCGAAATGCATACTCTTAGCCCCTAAATTAGCGGTCAAGATACGGAACACCAAGAAGAAACAAGCCAACGAGAACCACGAGACCAAAATGGTCACCAATTGATAATAGAATTCCAACTGGAGGAAAAGCTTTCTTGCCAAAGAGTGGTTTGATTTCCAGATCTTGGTCCAATGGAAGACAGCGTACGCAGCAGCAAATAACGACCCGTTCAACCATCTTCTTCTCTGCAACACAAACTCATCGATACGTTCAGGAACATCGGTTTCAGCCTTAGCTTCATTAACGTACTTCAACACGTAGTTGTGGTTCTTCTTGGCCACCAACTCGAAACACAAGATTCTATCTTCAGCCAAGTACATATTCGAGGTAAAGATCCCGGCTTCCTGGAAATTCTTTTCCTTGATTTCTTGTTCATCGTCCCCTCCTTCACCGTCAATCTGGGTGTTCTGATGCAAGTATTCACCCTTGAAATACTTTTCAAGCGGCCCCTGACCGTCAACATTCAACAATGCCTCGTACCTGTAGGCTGAGAACGCACCAGGCAACACTGAAATAAAGCCAAAAACAGACTCCATCGGCTTATCCAAGACGTTGGAGATCTTATACTCAAAGTTTTGAGCTGCTACCAATGGGTTGGCCAAGAGTTTGCGGCCAGGACCCAATGCGGCTCTCATTTCACCACAAGCACCAGCCACGGTTGGATCCCTAAAAGTTCTCCACAAGTAGTAGAAGGCATCCTTAGAAGGCTTGGTACCACAATCCAACAACATGACCACGCGTGGATTGATGCTTGGACCAAAGGCTTGGAAAGCCCATCTATGTGAGTTAATCTTCTTGGCATTCTTTTCCTTCAAACAAAAGATAAACTGGACAGGCGTCGAGTTAGGACACAAGTGGACGTTGTCATTGACCACGTCGATCCCCACTGTCGATGTGTATTCGTAGATATGAGCCTTGACGGATCTGTCGTTGATCTTGGACTTGGCATATCCGTCCTGGTAACAACCCAAGGCATTCAACAAGAGCTTGGAACGGTGGTTCAACTCAAGTCTACCGTCGTTGACAATGACAACCACGACCTTCTTCCACGAATCTTCACCCCACACGGGATCGGACCGGTTGGTCAAGTTCTTGATGTTTTCAAACACACCCTTCAATGTTCTGCCCAACAAGATCTCATCTTCGTTATACATGGTGATACACACCATGATTTCTGTTTCTCTGGGAGGAGAATAGAGTTCTTGTCTGATATTGTAGTTAAACTTGACAAAGTTGGATGGACCACACGTAGCAGCAGTGTATCTCATAAACGACATTTCTCGTCCACCATCGGTGATCTTGCGGCCATACGTGTCCAACAACGTCTGGGGCACGGGACAATCGATGATATAGTTTCCGTTGACCAACTTTGCTTTCTTTATTGTCTTGGTGTAGTTCAATTTAGGCTTGAAGTCGTCCTCTTCTTCGTAGTACGATGCTCCCGAGACTGTTTTCACAGTTCCCTTTCTTTTGATGGTGGTTCCTCTTCTAATGAGTTCTTCTCCTGTTTCTGAGAACAACGAGTCATCGTCACCAAACGGATCAAGATCATCATCATCATCGGCATCTTCCAACTCGTTGATCAAGTAATCTTCACCGGTAAACGTCATGACTTGCGAATAAGGTCTCAAGGGAACCAGGTTGGGGTCGTAGCTTCCTATGTTCTCCAACTCGTACTGGTTAGCTTCGTCAATAAGAGCTTTCCGTGGAGAGTAGACGTTCTGGGGATACTCCGGCTCGGTTTCTCTAAATGCAACGGTTTTTCGTTTGGGTGCGGTGCCCATCTTTTCGTAGTAATACTCGTCATCGTCCACCATGGTGCTAAAGTTAGAGCTTGGTTGTTGCAGATGGCCATAACCCATGAAGGTGGAAGGAGGTCCACCCATGCCACTGAGACTAGCAAGGTCAGGTGGTGGACCCTGAGGAAGATTGTTGAAATCGGGCGGAGGTGCCTGCGAAAGAATGGAGGAAGATGCAGCGGCGTACAGCTGCGCATACAAGGGCTGCTGCAGCAGCGCATAGCTGGTGTTGTAGAACGGGTTCGAAGGTGCCATTCCATAGTCATCTGGTGGCATAAACAGCGACGACTTTCTCGAATGATGGTTGCTCAATTGTTGCTTTTGCAATCCCTCCTGGTGTTCGTCGTTGAACAAGTCGTCATCTTCGTCACTGAGGTGTGAGCCGTTCATCCTGAGACTGGTGGGTGGGTGAGTAAGAGAAATCAGTATCAAGGAAGAAAAGTAAACAATAGTACTCGGATCTCCAGATTACTTGCTTCTGGGTGAGTGTCTGTTCCAGTTGTATGTTTTAGGCTTTTTTTTTTCCAGACTTCTATTCTTAGCCTGTTGATATTTTTGCCGAATCAGGAAGGCTCCTCACCAATGATGAGATGCCTCCTGCAAGGTCCCTTTGCTCTAAAATATGACACGAGAACAAGAATATCGTCGTTCTCGTAGAACCATACATAAAAAAGAAGAAGAATACTGGTGGTTCTCTTGGTCTACAATATTACGGTATTGTCTTGCTCCTGTTAAAGATTGCTATTATTGTCGTGAACAAGAAAAAGGGAGAGAGAGAGAAAAAAATAATGTACGATTCTAGAAACTTTTCTTCCCGCAGGAACATCATCGCTTCTCTGCAGTAGCTTCACAGATAACACACCTCTTGACAGCACGACAACCTAAATTCTCAAGGCACCGGTTGTGGTATCCGTGTAGACATCGAAAGTATATCAATTCGTGTTCAGGATACTCAGCAACCGTCTCGTCTCCATATACAAGCTGTCGCTGTCGTTCGAGCCAGGCTGCGAAATGTTCAGGTCCCAAATCTGGACCCCACATTACCTTGCCACAAGACGCACATTCTTTATTGTAAATCGCCCATCCTTTGCTATTCTCTCTTGAGATCGTTTCCATGCTTTTATAAATCGCTTCATTCAACACCTTCATCGAAATCTTGAGCATTTCTCCTTCGTACGAATAACTCACCAACACTTCCTGCAAAATACCCCGGATATTGGCCAACGTCGCCAACATATCCTTCCCACTGCCGTTTGTATCTAAAAACCGGTTAAAGATGGCAAGGAACGATTTCTCCTGCTGCATATAGTTTCCGGTAGAAGAATTCAACTTCGTGTCGCTGATACGCCGGAAACAAGAATGGATACACCGATTGATCAAGGTGTCATCGTCACTCGCATCACTAGCCATCGTAACCAACGTCCCAATCAAATCCAACCATAATCTCTCGTTCAATTTCAATTCTGTTTCGTCCTCTTCACCTTCAACATCGGTTGATAACTCACAGATCGCCATGGCCCGCTCCACTAAAAACATAAATCGTTCTGCCATGGCTTCTTGCTTCAACTCACCCACTATCTGCTTCATACCACCAATCAAACACTTGAGTCCTTCTTCGTACCTTTTATCATGAACAAGGATCTGAACCAAAGGCTCAACTTCATTATACTCTTGAAGCACAACTTGGGTTTCTGGTGAGTTATAAACAACATCAATCCACTTCTCCACAAAAGATGAAACGCCAGTCAGCTGAAATTTACAGAGCAACTTCACCTGTCGATTACAAAACTGCTCCAAGCCAGGAACTTCACGGACATTGGACATTTCCAACAAGCAAGCCAAGTACTCAAACTGAAGTGGTTCTTCAACGTGCATTATCTCCTCGTGCAATGCCAGATTGAACTTGGAAATAAGCAAAACAAAGTTGGTGGTGTCAATGGCTGCAAATCTGCCATAGTTTTCCTTAATGACTCGAATAAGTGCCGACCGTTCAGCAAAGTTGTTTGTGAATAAGAAAGCTTTCTCCAACACCGAGTAAAGCGACTCAAAGTATACATCATCTGTATCGTCTTTCTTCTTGAGCCAGATCTCCAACACTTTACCATACTTGCCCTTGGAACTATAGATATTGATCAAAACGTTGTAATATTTCGCAGCCGTCAATTTCTCCAACAAATAACTCAAATCTTCTGGTTCGTAAAACGGAAGTATGCTCTGAAGAGCCAACTCACAATCACCAGAAATGGTGGGATCAGTGTTGTTGCATAAATCATTGACTACTTTGGCCAAGATAGATTCAGATAAACGGAGAAATTGTAGATATTTGGGATAGTTTCGAGCAATGAAAATAGCACATTGGCAATGTTCAGATTGACTGAAATCGGTCTCATGGGCTTCAAAGATATCAAGCAAGGCCTCTATAATGAACTGGCGGGTGAGATTGCGATTCTTATCGCCAACAACATGATTATCGTTCAAGTACGGGTCTTCAAAGAACTCATTGAGGGTAGACAACATCTCGAACGAATCAACGGTTAAAAACATGTAAAAGTATGGAAAAATGCTTTCTTCAAGCCAGTTTTCTCCGTGTGCTTGTTTCTGAACTGCACTGCTGAACAAAATATTACAAATATCTTCCTTTGCTCCAAAGTCGTTTGGAGATTCAATAAACCGATCAGTGGGATATTGTCGTCCGGTCAAGACATATGACATATACGTGTATGCCTTCAAGTACTCGTCACCAAGAAGGAAAGCACGGTCTCCAAAATCATCAATGAAATCAAGAAGTGGAGTCTTGTAGTCATTTAACAAATAATTCCAGATATAGATGAGTCCGTCTCTCAAGTTATATTGCTTGCACAAGTTGATTGTCAAGTCAATATCAAGACTCTTAATATCCAAGATACATAGGATTTCCACAAGAGTATCTCCCTTATCGGCTTTGACGTAATGTTCAACCAAATGTTTCATTACAATTGGTGGAAGCAGTCTAATCGAGCCACCAATAGTAAAAGTTTCGAGCACGTCAAAGTAGAGTCCCAGATCGCCACAGTGGTCGTACAACAGTTCGATAATCTCGTACAAAGACGAATTATCGGGGTTGAGGTACGAGAAGATCTCAAAGTATAATGTTAGATAGTTTTCGTTGTCTTCTTCGTTGGTGTTATCGTTAAAAATGTGAGTAATGGACTCTTTCATTATCTTGACAAGATACGGCACGAGAAGTTGGTGACGTAACTCGTCCTTTTCTGGCAAGCCCACCAATGCAAGTTGGCCAGGCGATGTACAGTTGTATAGCTCATCTGCAGTTACCAATGCTCGAGAATATTCATCATTGGCGAGGAAATGTACGAGTCTATCAGCCCAATTCAACAGACGGCCTATGAAAATCTTGTTGCTTTCCGATAAGATAACGAGTCGGTTTTTCAAGCTCTTTATTGAGTTGTTGTATGACTTACTGGGTAAATCCTTGAGAGTTGCAGGAATGATTTCGAGTCGAAACAAGTCATCGGTCCCTACCTCAGAAAGCGAGTTCTTACTGTAATGGAATGCAATCATTTTCAACTCAGTGGTGGTGGATTCAGCTTCTTTGATAAAGCATGTCAAGAGATTCAGCGAAAGCCATTTTGTAGACACAATAATGTCGTCTTGACTGGGTGTAAGCCAGCGACATGTTTTTTTAATTGGAAGACGAGGAATGACTTTATCTTTATCCTTTAAGTTTCCAAGCACCTGGCCAAGGTTTTTAGGCAAGGCGTTGTTATCGAGTTCGAGGATTGTCAATACGTTGTTCCAAGAATATACCAAACAGGCATTGTTGAACTTACCTTCAGATTCCATGCATGGAAACCAATCGAGCTGGGCCACCACGGGAGTATGGAGGAGATTGACCAGTTTGGAACGGCCGATTTTGAAATGGGTGATTAAATGAGTGTTATTCAGATCGTTTAGCGATAAGACAGAAAGTACAAGCAACACATTATCGGTAATGATAGCCACTAGACCCAAGTGATCGGTGATTTGATGGGATGTGCCTAGAGGTAGCAACTGGCATGCCTGTATGGCAAGCTTGGAGTCAGACGAGCCCGAGTCGTTTGTTCCCAATAACTTTTGAGAATTGAAGTAGTGTTTGAGAAACTTCTTGATGCCGTGGTGATAAAAGACCAAGCCCGAAACGTCTACCGAGATCAACTGGGAGTTCAGGTCGCCGAGAAAGTAGATGTTGCAGACGGGTGTATTTACAAGATGGCCCTGGCTATTCTTGGCGAAACGGTCATGAAGTGAGATGGGGTGGATTGATGCTAGTTGGTGGAGCGGAGCGGTGTCGACCTTTGCCGCAAGGTTCCATATCAGAATGACTCCATTGACGTAGCCTGCTGCGACACTGGTGGAGTCTGCCGAGTAGCAGAGACACGAGACTTCTGTGTTGCGAGCCGAGTCGCAAACAAGAATAAAATCAATGGCCTGGTGATAATTGAAGCCGATGATATAGCCGTTGCTGGTACCGATGGCGATGTGGAGCGACGAAGGATGCATGTACTGGACAGAGCCGTAGGTGGAAATAAAGTCTGCTGAGTTGACAATGGCTGAGATCGCCAATGTCTCGTGCCAGCTCAAGACATTGCCGGACTTTGCTGGCGATTTTCGACGCAACAGTGGGGTTTGTGTGGGATTTAGGTGGGACTTGAGGGCCAAGCTGAGTCGGGTCTGTGAACGGTCGTCGAACCGTTGTTTTTTGATGGGTGTAAATAGCAACAGCAACAGCAGCGTCAGATCCACGCTTGGAACAGGCGACACCACGTTTCGTGCCAGAATATCAAACACAGTATCCATAAAGTAGCTGTTTGCTTAATAAAAAAATCGTCGGGGAGTGTATATAATAAATCACCACCCCAGAATACATCAAGAATATACCAAGATCCACCAATAGAAGAGAAGATGTGGAGAGATGTAAAGAGACACGAGAAGAAGCTACTCAAAGCTTACGATTCTTGATTTCTTTGTTACGTGTGTTTTGGATCAAGAAGAAACTGTTGATTCTATTAGTGTATACGCTCGCGTAAAAAAAAGACTAAACCACCATGAACTTGGCACTCCAGGACCCGTTTGCTGTGGCAAAGGAGTATCCCGAGACACTCACAAACACACTTCAGTATGGACATTCAGTGGTGATTCAGTATAATCTCAAAGGTGACTATATGGCGTCGGGATTGAGTGATGGATCGATTGTTATTTATGACCTCAGCAGTAATGGAGGAGTGGTGGCTCATTTGGTTCAAGACAGCCACACACGGCCCGTGACGTCGTTGAACTGGTCTCGATGTGGTACATATCTCCTTTCGACATCACAGGACTGGACAGTGCGTCTCTGGGACTTGAACCGGGCCAATAAGACGCATCCACTGGCGATGATACGACGAATCAAGTTCGATGGTCCGATTTGGCTGGCATCGATGGATCCCCGCGATCCGTTGCGGTTCACAGCATCGCTCTTTGAAGCAGAGCCTGTCCATGTAGACATGACAGACGCCACGAACCCAAAGATCACCAAACTTCCAACCACCATCCAAAAAGAAGAAGAAACAGGTAAACGCAAAGACAAACACATGACCCTCATCACCACGTTTACTCCCGATGCATCGTACATATTTACTGGCACCAGCAAAGGGTGGCTCAATATATTTACGCCTGATCTGCTCGAGTTGGTGCATCTGACCAAGATGGCGAACGGAAACATCAAGAACCTTGTTGTTTCGTCCAATGGCCGCAAGTTGGCGATCAATGCGTCCGATAGAATCATTCGACAAGTCAATCTTCCTGATCTTATCAATGATCCAGTTGACCAATGGGAATTTGAGGTCGACCATAAGTACCAGGACGTTGTCAACCGTCTTCAATGGAACAGTGTAGCGTTCAACCACAATGCCGAATTCTTGGTTGCATCAACGTTTGGCCAATCCTCCCATGACTTATACGTCTGGGAAACATCAATGGGCTCGCTCATCAAGATCTTGGAGGGCAGCAGTGAAGAATTGATCGATGTCAAGTGGAACTACCCCCGATGCATGATTGGATCCACGGGGTTGGATAGTGGTCTGGTATATCTCTGGCTGGTTCAATTCCCTCAGAAATGGAGTGCTCTTGCACCTGACTTTGTTGAGATTGAAGAAAACATCGAGTATCAGGAGAAAGAAGACGAGTTCGATATTATCGATGAAGATGCGCTCAAAAAGATGCGTATGGAAGAGGAAGATGCGTTGGTGGACGTAATCACACGCGACGATGTCGATGCACGTGGCTTTGATATCACCACCGATTCATTCATCATTCCCATCGACTACGAGAAAAGTACATAATACATATACGTATTTAGATCGGGATCGGGATCGGCTCTAAAAACAGGAACTTTTTCTTCGTCCCTCACAAAGCCTGCATATAACTCAGGAGAAAAACGAGACCAGCCCTAATATCCTGCACATAAATTGCTCAAAACATAAATAAAAAATTTGATTTGTAAACAAACAGTCAACAGAATTGTGAGTGTTGGAAAGAGTGCTTCGGTTTATTATCCACGGAATACAGAGTTTTGTTCCTGCAATTTTTACAGAAAACAGCATTACTACTCTCAAGCTACGTCCTTATACTACTTGATTTCTTTGTAGGTGATGCAAAACTAACCTACCCAAACTTGAATCCCTTTTGCTTGCATCTATAAAAGATTTCCCAAAAAAAAAAAACACAGGCCCCAGACCCAGACACAGACACTAGTTCCGTACCTAACGAATGTCCACCTCATCGACACCCCGCAAACGGTCTCTAGAAGACGGCGAGCTTCCCACGTTTGACGATCCGGCCGATTTGGTCAACGCGGTGATCTCCACGCTTCTGACCCCGGAAGAGCGGACCAACGTTTCCGAAAACTACGACAACGACAAGAACCTAGCGACTGAAATCCAGGCATATGCCAAAATAGCCGGACAGAGCTGGACTTTTTATGTCAAATCGTTGGCTATTTCCATTGGAAGAAATACAGACCCAACAGCTCCTGGCCAACCCGTGATAGATATTGACTTGGGACCTGCCAAGGTGGTCTCTAGACAACACGCTACCATAACCTACAACCTAGACTTAAGATGCTGGGAACTCAAGGTTTTCGGAAGAAATGGGGCCAGAATTGATGGCCAAAAGATTCCCGTCGGTGCCAACCACTCCACATCATTGCATTCCGGAGCAATCTTGGACATCGGCGGAACTCAAATGATGTTCATTCTTCCAGACTCTCCTCCAAGTATACTGGAAAAGATCTTGTCCAAGTACTTGATGAAGTACAAGGAAATGGAATCCAAGTCAAGAAAACACTCTTCCTCATACGGATTGCCTCCTCAAAGAAGCTTCCAAATCTTTGACAAGGCACACTTGATCCAGTCACCATCTGTCAATGCAACGTCGTTGCAAAACAACTTGGACCAGGACTTGTCAAAGGAAGATGCCAAAGACATTAAACCACCCTATTCGTACGCTACAATGATCACGCAAGCTATCTTGTCAAACGAAGACGGTGTCATGTCGTTGCTGGAAATCTACAACTGGATTGCCTCGCATTACGCATACTACAAATACTCGAAAACTGGTTGGCAGAACTCTATCAGACACAATTTGTCCTTGAACAAAGCGTTTGAAAAAGTACCTAGAAGACCAAACGAACCGGGGAAGGGAATGAAATGGCAGATAAGTGAATCTTACAAGGATGACTTTTTGAATAAAATTCAAAGTGGCTCGCTTCTGAAAACCAGAAGAGGATCGTCGGTATCTCGACAATTACACTTGCATTTGGCCACACATAAACACTTGCCTGAGTCCCAGAAAAACCCACAAAAGAATGCGTCAATAGAACTGCAACTTCACCATAATCAACAGAAACAATTGCAGCAGCAACAACCACCTCCACCACAGTCATATCCACAACAACCATATCCTCCTCAAATGAACAATTCGTTGCCTAAATTGGGACAACAGCAGTACGCGCAAAATCCAGTATCATACATGAACCTGCCAAACAATAACTTTGTTGGAGGAGTTCCTAACCAAAGGGCCTTTGCATACCAACAAACAGGTGGTCAAGTGATGTATGGAAACTCTATTCAACCACAGCAACCACAAGTACAGGTACAGGCACAAGCACAAGCGCAAGTACAGACACAGGTGCAAACTCAGCAACAACAACAACAACAGCAGCAGCAGCAGCAACAACCTAAACAACAGAACCTTACAGGAGTTAAGAGCGAGCTCTCTTCTCCAATAAGGCAACTTAGTGACATCAACAGAAATACGCCCAAGCTACCTAAGGTGGGTAGTGGAAACCACTTGTTCAATTTGCCACCACCACCAGCCTCAAGTAACTTTAGTAATGGTCCATCAGGTACCCATTCACGTCTGAACTCTTATAATGGTACTCAGTTGCAGGATCCCAGTTCTTTTATAACCAACCCTACGTCCAATGAATCGAGCACCAACAACATTCAGAACTCAACTGCACCAAGTACCAGTGAGATGGGGTTAAGCTTTACCAGTCCGAAGAAGATTGCTCCCTTGGAAGCATTCACTCCTGAAAGGGGATCAAAATCAAGTGGTGCTAACAAGCTTGGCATACCTAATGGTGTGAATACCAACCAGTCATCGCCTGCGTTTTGGAACTATGTACTGTTTAGTACTCCTAACGGACAGACACCTGGTCGCAAGAATAGCGATGAGCTGACGAGTCAAGGCAGCCCGACACTCAGCAGGAAGATTCTTGCCAGCACGAATTCGTACAACAAAGAGGACAACGATAAGCAGATGTCACCGTTAAAGTCCAAGAGTTTGATGGAAAAGGATCAGGACGAGCCTGATCGTAGTGAAGCTGTAAATTAATCTATGAGTACAAGTTCAAGAAATTAATTATAAAAATGTTACAAAGGCCTAAAAAGCACATCTGTTTCTCAAGTCAGCAATCTTGTTGGTGATCTCACGAGGAGTTCTATCAACTTCCTTGGCTATCCTCATCTTTGAAGTCAAGCTTAGTTCATGGAATCGCTCGACAAAGTCACCGTCAATGACATTTTTCACTGGGTTGTAATAACTACGAAACTTCACATGATCCTTGCCCAAAGTATTGTAGCCATACTTCCCAGACTCATAGTCATCGAAATTGAAGGTAAAATGATGGCGTAATGCTGCCTCCAACTTAGAAAAGAAGATAGTTTCTAGATTCGTAGCCAATGGCGTGAGAACACCAATGGTTCCTTGAATTCCTGAATAGACAATGCTTTCCTGGCCACCAACATTCAAGTTGGTTTTAATAAACGATGTTGGGATATCGTGAAGGTAAAACTCACAGAGATTGGTTGCTCTGGTGCTAGAACCATTGAGAAACGAGTCCTGTGTCTTAAGAAGCGTCCAGTCTTCATCCGATTGTTTGGAAACTTGTGCACCAAGTCGTGATACAAATACATTGCCAAACTTATCGCCTCCAATAACTGTATCGTAGTCGAGTGCAGTTATTGCGGTAATCTGTCGCCTCATCGTGTCGTCAGAAAAGGCATGAAATTCGTTGGTCTCAACATCGTACTTGACAAACACTATTGAGTTCTTCGAGTCACCAACCACGATTCTATTGTGGCCTGGATGGTTTATTTTGACAATGTTGTTCAAATGGGGGATTCTGGACGATGCCTTTCTCAACAACTGTTTCTGTCCCAACTCATAAAGGCGCAAGTAGTTGCTCATACCAACAAGAAGTCTTCCGTCAAACGATACCAATGCAAATGGTGTAACATCCACTTGTGTTTTGTGGAGAAACTCAAGTTTCTGTCGCTGAATTTTGTATGTGTATAACCAGTTATTCTCAACAAAGCTGGGAATGTACGTTTGTCCGCTCGTCACCCCAAACACAAGATATTCTTCTTTATGGTTTGTAAATTTGACTTTGGTGACCGAGATTATATTTTCCGTATTCTCCAATTCGATCGACTGGACAACTTCCTGGGCCCGTAAATCAACAACTTCAATACACGATGCCCATGAATTGGGTTTGCGTTGATACCCAAACGTGTTATAGAAATCTGTGTCCACTTCTTGGTCTTTGAATGGACCCACTATTCCGTATTGTGATTCAGCAACGTAAATGTACTGGTCATCAACCACCATTTTTCTCGGGGTGTACCGCAACTTGATCTTTTCGGTGATGAAGTCCTGATTAGCTTCAAATTCAGAATCTTCAGACCCCATGTTAAAGATCACCAAGTTACTACCCGATAAACCAACAATCCCTTCACCTCCGATATCTTCCGAGATGAACGAGGCCCCAGTAGTAATACTAAGATCCAATAAAGGAGTAATTTTAAACTCCAGTTCATGGTAGTATCCTACCCAGGGTCTTGAAGAAACCGCCAACAAGGCAGGCGTTTCTTGATTCAACTTAATTGGGGTGAGTTGCACGGGTCGACTTCCCAAATATTTGATCCTGGTATCAGTCAAGCTCCCAGTGATTGTATCTATAGCTGTTGTCACATAAAGCCCGTTTTCCATACCAATATGAACCAAGGTCTGGTTTTTGGCAGTCATCATAACCAATGACGAGCTCGAAGCCGATAAAGCTTGGAGCGATAAAACTTCCAAGCAGTTATGATTCATCAAAGATATAACCTGAATAGTTTCGTCTGTGATACCTACAACAGCAAACAGACTTTTCTTCTCACTGGACTGTATAGCCAATGCACTGATAGACAGCGAAATTTCTAATCTCTCTTGATATTCAATCAATTGATCGTCATTGGAATCAATTTCAAAGTAACACACTTCACAATTTGAAAGTCCAATCACCACCTGCTCGTTATTGGTGCTGGCTTGCAATATCTGAATCCCAGCTGGTGGAAACCAATCTGTTGTTGTTTTATCCTGACGTACATGTCTGATACCATTCAAATATATTTGGATTACTGAAGTCTTACCAACCTGTTGAACGGCGATCGTGGGTTCCCCAAGGACAAACTTGGAATCTTGAACCTCTTCCACAACTTCTCCAATGGAAAGAACAAGTGTCTGGGAAGATAATGATGAAGAAAGTACCAAGTATTCGTCACTTATGGAGTCTCGAGATAGTTTGGTCGTTAGGATCTTGGTTGGTATCATTGGAAGTGGTGATTCAACAAGGACACTCGCTGGAATACCGTGGGTTAATGTTTTGAGGTATGTGGATGATAACGATACCAATTTCTTGATAGGTTCTCCCAGAGTTTTTGATTCTATTACGGTAGTTTCAACCACAGGGCCCAAGGACTCCATTGTATCAACAAGAACCAAATTATCAAGTGGACGTGGTTCAAAAATTCTTGATGTCTCCAAGACTTCAAGATCAGCTAATTGGTCGACTGCCGAAAGCAAAGTAGCCGAGTCTTCACCCAATTTTTCAAATTGATAAAAGTGTTTATCGTTATTCAAAGCATTGGCAAAGAGAAACCCTGCTTTAAAAACTCTAAGGCTCGAGCTCGGAGGAACTGTGTCAAAATAACTGATTGACATATCTTCAATCACTTCTGTATCCAGATTATAATCAACCACGATCTTAAAGATATCTCCAAGTTGACTTTGGAGGAGAATGAAGAAATTATTCTTCTTTAATTTATGTACAACATGACTAAGGATTCGAGTTTGTTCACCATTTCTAGATGGCAACGATAAATACAAGCGTTTTGAGCCGGGATTATCGTAGATTAAATACGAGTCACAGCCAACCAACACACCACGAATGTGGCCTGGCATTGGAACCAAGTAATGTGCTGATTCTGGAAGACGCAAGGTATCGCTACCTGCCTTTTTAACGATATGGTTGAGACCCTGGTCAAGTTCGTAGTAGTTGAGCATAGTTTTCTTGTCGACAATCTCAATTGCAGCAAACAACGGATTATCAAACTCGGTATCGAGAGCCGTAATTTTGAGGGTTAGGACGCTTTTGGAGTGGAATTCTAGTGGAGAAGATAACTGTACGTCTCCCCGATTATTTGCTTGGACTTTGTACATGAGCTTTGTCTTTTGGATTGCACCCAAGCAGATGGTACGGTTCTGAGGATCAACACAGAGATATTCGTTGGCCATCAATTTATTGTAGCCGGTCTTGCTGAATGGTTCCTGAACAATGGGCACAAACCGTTTGGCAACAGTATCAAACTCTAGAATGACTATCTTTCCTGAATCACTTGTGGTTACAAGTAAATCTTTGCTTGAGCCAACCACACAAAGCTTATCGCATGCCTGTACCACTCCGAATAGATGTTGTTCACCAATCACCTCGAGTTTGCCTGAAGTGTTTGGTCGCACCATGCGTAGATGAGTGCTGGTTACCATGACCAACTCTTGCGACTTCTTTTCCCCAAGAAACAGACCCAAAATAGCATGGTGACAGATAGCTGGAGGTGATAGCGTTAGATTGTAGAGACACAAACCATCTTCGTTCATGTTTGGTTTCTCCTTACTGTTTCTAACTTGTTGCATTTTTGTTTCGTTCAGTCCGGCACATAAGCGGTTTGCGATGGATCCAGTAGCACAAGTGCTTACAGTAACGGTTGCAAAATACGATTTATTTCTAGAAGGAATTCACAATGAAAATTACGACGGTGTTTTTTTTTTATATCTCTATACAAGCGATATACATGTGATTGATTTTTGTGGTTAATTAAACTGCTTTTTCAATGAGGTTTGGGTCTTCTACGTGAGAAACAACCGATTTTGCACTGCACAATTCGTTTTCGTCAATCACATTTTGTAAGTCATCATCATCAATAGAAGTCGTTTCCTTGATATAGAAGAAACACAATGGAGATGCAATAATAAGAGATCCGTGAACCAAAACCCACGATGAGATAAACAAATCCATGTATGGATGGTTATGGGAATCAAGAGCCCAAGCGACAGCAGCACCAGCAGACTGGATACCCTTGTAGAAACCAGCGTACAACGAGGTCTTCTTTGGATTATTGGATAAAGCACCTAACGTCCAGAAAATGTAGGACTGGAACATAGCATCGTAGCCTCCGTAGAACATGTAAAGGAACATAGGCCCAATGTAGGCACCTTCCTTGTAGTCCATAGGAGCAATCTTGGGAGGAGGACCACCTTTTACCACAGTGACATCTTCTCTGTTGAAACCCAATTGGAACTTCAAACCACCACCCCAGATAGCCAAACCAATAATAAACAAGATAATAAACCCAATTCTGGCTCTGGTGGAACGCTTGTAGTACTTCATGTCCAATACGTTACCGATAATAATGGCACCAATCATTTGTGAGAGCCAGTACAAAAGCGAGTTCAATGATCTAGTTCTGAGATTAAAACGGCCGGCGTTGAAATCGTTGAATTGATAAGTGTAGAACCAGTTGGAAGCAAAGAACATGGGGAACATAAGATAAATTCTTGGTTCAGTGTACAACAATTTGCCCATACCCTTCAATTCAACGATCCAGTTAGGACTCTTTTCGGTAGCAACTCTGGTACCATCGGCCTTCCAAACCTTGGAGATCGGTAACATAAAGAAAGCAATGACAATACCCACAACCATTAATACAATGAAGGCAATAAACGTACCGTCGTTTGCAGCCGAACCTTTATTCTCCAAGTTATTAGCCAAGGGAATGATCGAACCAATAACGGCACCCAAGTTAAAGATAATCCAGAAAATCATAATGGCTCTTCCCTTTCTGTTTTCTGCAGGATATGACATGATAATGGTACCTTGAGCAGCCCAAAGAGTAGCAGCACAAATACCGAGGAAAGCACCAGCAAAGATAACGAAACCCTTGTTTTCGTTGTGTTGGAAAGAAAGAAGAGATCCAGCATAGATGGCGTAACCACAACCACCAAACATAAGAGATGCTCTCACACCGATGTAGTTACAGATGGTACCCCCAAAGAACCCGATGGTTGCGAATGTGGAGTATAAAGCGATATTTGCGTTATCAGATGTCTTCACATCACTGATGGAAGCACCGATCCCACTCAATGCGTTGAACATACCTGGGGTCATAAACACGACAAACGACAACATGATAATTTGGACTATGGAATCAGAGAAGTGGAAGCTGAAAAACCCACAGTTGACTCGCTTATCATACCATCTCCCGGACGATTCGATTTCGGCGACTGTATGGTGTTTCAATTCGAGATGCTCTTCACCAAAATGATGTTGAATCTGAGAGTCGACATCAGCATCAGGGGTTTTGGACGAATATTCATCCGAGGTGTTGTTTTCAATTACCTGTTTTTCTTCAGACATGGTGATAGAATGGTGGGGAAAATAGGAAACCAAAGCGTGGATTCAGGAACGTTATATACTAAGGCTCAGACTTGGTTAATGTAGCGTCAGCTCCAGTGGAACATCCTAGGGTTTTCAAATGTAACCACGTTGCATTTTTAATGAATCGTCCAGCCCAGGATGGAACAGCTGCCAATGCCCTCCGCCCCACACTAACGATCGCAAATTATTATGTGCCCTGTACCTGCGTTTACGGCCTTTAGACAATGGAAAAAATGCAAAAAAAACGAAAAAAACTGTTGGATTTTTTACCATTCGTGACGTCCACCGAGACACAACTTTAATCTTTAGAACCCTTTGGTTGAAACCCATTTGTCTTGCTTCAACTTTGTATTTTTTTTGCTTCGTATCCCACCACAAAAAAGGTTTCAAAATTTTCACCTATTTTCTTTTTTTCTGCTCGCTATATTCTACTCAGCTCCACATAACAAAGCGCTAATATGACCTGTTTCTTTTGTTGCATTATGCATAAAAATTTCTTTTTTTAATGCGGGGTACCTGCACACAAAGTTGACTCTGGGGGACACATTTCTTAAATTTTTTTTTTTAATTCTTAATGTTTATTTTAGTTTTGAACAGCCTCACCAATCGTTCGACAGGCGATGTCATCAGGTGGGCCATGACGTAATAAATTGATCTGTCTTCTCGAGAAAAAAACCATCAGACTAAACGGGTTTCTAAATCTGTTCATAATGAATCTGGTTTTTGTATTATTAAAAATTAAACTTTAAACACCTGGTGACACGATCGATTTGACTGAGTGCAATTCATTAGCATCCAAAACTTCTCCCATGTCATCATCTTCAATCAAAGTGGTGTCCTTGATATGGAAGAAAATCAAAGGAATGGCAACAATAAGCGAGCCATGAACTAAAACCCACGAGGAAATAAACATGTCCATGAACGGCTTAGAGTGCGAATCGAGAGCCCAAGCAACAGCTGCACCAGCAGATTGTATTCCCTTGAAGAAACCAGCGTATAATGCAGTTTTCTTTGGATTATTGGATAAAGCGCCCAAAGTCCATAAGATGTAAGATTGGAACATAGCATCGTAGACCCCGTAGAACATGTAAAGGAACATAGGCCCAATGTAGGCACCTTCCTTGTAGTCCATAGGAGCAATCTTGGGAGGAGGACCACCTTTTACCACAGTGACATCTTCTCTGTTGAAACCCAATTGGAACTTCAAACCACCACCCCAGATAGCCATACCGGTGATGAACAAGAGTGCGTACCCAATTCTGGCCCTGGTGGAACGTCTAAAGTACTTTAAATCCATAAGAGAACCGATAACAATAGCTCCAATCATTTGAGAAAACCAGTACAAGAGCGAGTTCAACGATCTAGTTCTGAGATTAAAACGGCCGGCGTTGAAATCGTTGAATTGATAAGTGTAGAACCAGTTGGAAGCAAAGAACATGGGGAACATCAGCAAAATAATTGGTTCAGAAATCAATAACTTGCCCAAGTTCTTTAATTCTTCGAGCCAGTGAGGATGTTTCTGGCTCATAACACGAGTCTTATCAGCTTTCCAGACCTTGGACATAGGCAACATGAAAGAGGCAATAACGACACCGGAACACATCAAGACAATAAATGCAATAAAAGTACCATCGTTGGCAGATGATGTCTTGTTTTCCAAGTTGTTAGCCAAGGGAATGATCGAACCAATAACGGCACCCAAGTTGAAAATGATCCAGAAAATCATAATGGCTCTTCCCTTTCTGTTTTCTGTAGGATATGACATGATAATGGTACCTTGAGCAGCCCAAAGAGTAGCAGCACAAATACCGAGCAAAGCACCAGCAAAGATAACGAAACCCTTGTTTTCGTTGTGTTGGAAAGAAAGAAGAGATCCAGCATAGATGGCGTAACCACAACCACCAAACATAAGAGATGCTCTCACACCGATGTAGTTACAGATGGTACCCCCAAAGAACCCGATGGTTGCGAATGTGGAGTATAAAGCGATATTTGCGTTATCAGATGTCTTCACATCACTGATGGAAGCACCGATCCCACTCAATGCGTTGAACATACCTGGGGTCATAAAGATAACAAACGACAACATGATAACTTGTACCATTGCATTGGAGAATCTAAAATGGAACAAACCGAAGGAAATTCGTTTATCGAACCAGTTTCCCGAGGCTTCGATTTCTTGTGTCGAATGATGTTTTAATTCCAAGTGCTCATCGATGATGTTCTTAGACGACGTATCGTCAGAGGTGTTGACTTCGACAGGAACCTTTTCTGTGCTCATGGCTGCTGTTGAATGAGGAACATTAAAAGAAAGAGCACGGCGAGGCATTTATATATAGATGAGATCTATAGATTAGGCTCAATCATCTGGGTGAGAAAAAATGTAACCTTGTTGCATTTTGAAAAACTGGTCCGCTGAGAAGAGATAGCCTGCAGACAAATAGGCCAATTACTCTGCTTTTAGATCGATTAGTCTGAGAGAAAGAAAAATAAAAATAAAAACGGGGAAATGGATGAGGGGTCATCAGGGTTAATTGAGACAAACGGTGTAATTGTTGACGAAACAAGTAGAGAAAAACAAGTGAGAGAAACAAAGGCTCAAAAACTGATTTTGATAAGCCTATTCTAATTTTTGATAGATAATTAATACGACGTTTAATGTATCGTCAATTTTTTGTTTCTTATCTTATCTCACAAATGTCTGATAGTTCAGCCCCAGACAAAATTAGCGCACCCAGAGTGTCGCGTTACGGTACACTTCCAGGAACAGAAAAGCTCGAAAAAGTATCGTTACATTTTGCAACGTCGCTGTTTCCCCAGGGTCACAGCGGGGGAAGAGGGAACATTTTTTAGGTAGACGACCCGCACGAGTCAAAAGAACCCCTCGCCGGATGCCCCACTTTTCTGCGTCTCAACAGGCTTTTTTTTGCAGCGGGGGCTGGTGGTGCGCGCGGTCTTGTGACAAAATAATAGACTACGAGAAAAAAAATGTAACCATGGAGGTTACATTGGAGACGATGTTGCAGGTGCAACCACATACATTAAAAAGTGTATTAGTTGAACTGATCACCGGTGGCAACGATACTGGTAATCAAATCATCTACGATCTTATTGGTGAGAATCGGCGAGTTGAACACCACACGAAAGAACTCGCCACGCGTGTCACCTTCCGCGGGGTTGGGTGAGAAATCAACCAAGTACTTGCCCTGCTTGTGCAACTCGCGCGAAATGTAGCGAGTGATTGCCGTATGGTCGTGCACCGTTGGGTCGCGCACATAGTAGAAACAGACCTGCAAACACTGCGGGTCCGCGGCCACCAACTCAAAGCCGGGAGTGCACAAGATCTGCGCGACAAAATACGCCGCGATGCGAAACGCGTGGTCGACTCGTTCGGCAAACCCGCGCTGGCCATAGTACAACCATGCCAAGTAGAACTTGAACGAGTCGGCTCGACGGCCACAGCCCATCGTTCCATCGGCCAAGTCGTAGTTTTCTGCATCGTTATCGCGGCCATGGAACAAGTACGGAGCCTGGAGCGACATGGCGGTCTGGAACGTCTTGCGGTTGGGCAACAAGAGGAACAGACACGTATTGGGCACCCCCAACATCTTGTGCGGATTGACGGTGATGGAATCAGCGAGCGCGCACCCCGCGAGTTTTTCGCGGTGCGTCTGCGAAAATACCACGTTACCTCCCCACGAACCATCTATGTGGAAATGGAGGTCGTACTTGCGCGCAATGGCGCCGATGGCCACAAACGGGTCGTACGATCCAAACACCGTGGTACCGGCAGTAGCATTGACATAGAGCGGGGTGTACCCCTCGTTTTTGGTCCGGATGATGGTTGCTTCCAAATCAGCCACATCCATCGCACCGTCTGCACCGACTGCGACCTTAAATACCAGGCCCAGTCCGAGTCCCAAGAGAATCGCAGCCTTTTCCACCGAGTAGTGACAATGCTTTGATGTATACATTGCAAAACGCCTGGTACCGTTCCCCTCCACTTTGGTTTCAGGATACTTGATCGCACGCGCTACTTGCAACAGAGTGATGTTGGACCATGAGCCACCGGAAAACGTGAGCCCGCCACAAGTCTCTTGGTGATCGGTAAAGAAAAGCAGCGCATACTTGTGGCCAATGTAGTTCTCAATCACCAGCAACACGGGAGACACAGTATATACATGTGAGTTTGTGTTGAGCATCAGCAACAAGATATCGCCCACCACACCCACGGGATTGTTCAGGGCATAGAGTTTATCCATAAAACCCGGGTTCCATGTATTGACCGAATACTGCAACACTTTATCGATGATCTGACCAAGCTCGGCAATAGTATGTGGATCATAGAGCTCGTCGTGGGATCCTTGGTCTGCCCCATTTTCAAGCCCAAACTCCTGCTTCAAGAATCGTGGTTCATGGTAAGTTCCAAGCAGCAGCGCGCGATACTCGGCCGAATTGGGATCGGCCTCGCTAATGTACTGGAGAAGTTTGGGTTTCAAAAGATCAAGCAACGTCTCCAATTCCGCCACCCGATCTGTTTCCAAGCTCGATACGATTTCCATTGAATACACTAAGCAATTGATATTAACGTTGTTCGCACTACGCCACTGTGGATCTCATCGTACTCGCATAATAGTTAAATTTCTTTTTTTCCTCTATGTACAACCCAGAAACAGACACACGATTTTACTCGCCGCGTAAGCGAGCCTGTTCCTGTTCTTCCTGCAATATGCGCTGCTTGGACAAATTGCGGTTCAACACCTCCAACTTTTTCATCTCGTCGTGAGCATTGAAATTACCCGTAGATAAATTATCGTACGTCTCATCGTACTTTCCCGTCGATAACGGTGCGTTTCCTCGGATCCGTTTCCTCATGTCAAACATCCCGTTCTTACATTCCATAAACGCCCGGAAATTGGCCACACAGAGCTCAGGCAACTCTTTCTTGAGCTCGGGATCAGTGAGACATTGTTTCGGAGTATTGCGCTGAATCAACACACACGGCGACCGCTGCAAACAGATCGCTAGCGCCTTCTTCTGGTCCTTACAACTAAAGGTTAGCACTGTCTTTCTCAAGTTTGATGTAGATACTTTTGCTTTACTTACCTAGCACCCATTACTGTTTGGCCATTCGCAACTCAGAAAGCTCACCTTTTTTTTGGAGAGCTGCGCTACTTTTTTGGTGGAACGATTTCCCTCTTGGTCATGTGCACGACCTCGTATCTATCACCACCAAAACTTAACACTACTTCTCTTGTACAAACCATGACAATCACATTTGTACCGGGAGAAGTCAACAAGTCACGCTCCTCGCTTGTCCAGACAACATGGAAGAACCACCACATCATTGTCTACGGCTCAGGCAACAACTTGATCATCTTATCTCGCACGTTCCATGCCGGTAGCCAGACGACACGACACCTCCAAACAATATATCTCGACCAGGATCCACTGGCCGTAGCCATAAACAGTACCAATGCATATATCGCTCTCAGTTTAGGTAACTCGATCTTCATCTACAAACCCTTGAACGAATACATGGCCAAACCACAATGGTCCTACGCTCTCCACTTTCTGCAGCCTGAGGACCCATCTCCGATAAATTGCCTCCAATGGGCACCTCAGGAGAACGAATTGGTGGTGGGATCAGATAATTTGTTGGAATTGTACCATTTTTACGGAACTTACAGCGATATTCACTACACGAAACGCTGGGCTGCCCCACAAGCCAATCCAGTCACCAGCATTCATATCTCGTCCAATGCCAGTCGAATATTGACGACAAGCGATACATTTGACCGGTTTGTAAAACTCTGGTCTCGAATCAACTACTCGGACGAAAATACCTTGTTTGAAGTATCATACTTGAGCCATCCAAAACACTCGTTTGTGAGCCAGGTCCAGTTCAGAAAACGAACCAACAGTGAAGTCACTTCATCTAAAGTTACAGAACAAACAATGGTTAATATCAAGAATATCAGAGGCTACATTGACACATTCAACGATGATAATGACGTTTTCTATACCCTTACCAACGATAACACCTTGCGTGTATGGGCGACATACGAGTTTAAAGGCCATTCACATGTAAGAACTTGGGCCACATTTGACTTGAACAGCTGCTTTCTTGCCCAAGAAAAGATTGCAGCCGTTGTGATCTTTGAAAACTACCACCTTGACAAGTTCTTGAACCATTTGAAACAAGTCGACCCAGCACGGGTTGAGAAATTCAGCCTGGATTTGGACCTATTGTTGGTTGTATCAAGTAGTGGCCAAGGACAAATATACTCCATTGAAAATGTAAGTGACAGCCCTCCAAATAACATCAAATTCTCCCCTTTGAACCATAGCCAGGTCTATGAGTTCAAGAACAATTCTTTCCCCTTACTGATTTTCCAGAATAAGACAGACATAAATGATATGGTTGCTACCAGAGAATTTCTCTTGAGCGACGAGTACCGCATCAATATCAAACAACCGATCCTGGTCTTGCCTCCGATCTACTTATCTAACGAGGAAACAAACTATCATCTTTCAATTCTTATTCATGACCGGGTGAAAAATACCATCCGCTTCAATACATTTGACCCCAACGGGTTTTTACAGCCGTATCGGGAAAAACCTTTAGCTTTACAAATTCAGTTACTCAACAAGTTCCAGGGCCACACCAAATCCATTAGAAAGCTTGTCAGGTCCAACTCATCAAAATCAAACTCTAATATCTTGTTGTCCATCTCTAACTTCCCAGAACACAATTATATCTGGGAACCCTTGCATATTGACGATGGTTCCAATTCGATGTCGATCACCAAGAAGTTTAGGATCGATGTCACAAACCACGGAAGTCCAGGTACGCAGGGTATCCATAATGCAGTCATTCTCAACGATATAAATCCAATAAGTAAGGGAGGAAGACATCACTTGGTGGTATCTCTGGATAAGGACGGATTCATCAGCTTGTGGGAGTGTTTGGGGTTAACTACCGATGATCTGCCAGCAAAATTGGTCAAGAGATTAGAAATCACGGATGCAGATGGCACGGCGATTTGTCAACCACCGCTTGCCTTTTTTCTAACCGAGTCCCCCGTCCCCAGAACTCAGAGTATTATTGCCATTTTTGAAAACAATTTGGTGAAAGCATGGTCACTCTGTGTATCGCCAACAATCAAGCTCGAAGAGGCCTCTATTGATCCATTACCACAGAGTGAAAAGAGTCATCGAATTACCAGCATTGATATGTTCATTTCTAAACAAGAAAAGAATGTTATTTCTACGATCGACGCAAAGGGCCATTTAAAGATCTATGCAATCGACTTTTCTCAGTACCCAACCCGTTTTCGGTGGACCGAGACATTCCATATCCACACCAACATAAAAAACGCTAGCAAGATTTATGGTGGCGGGCTCATCAACAAATTTGCTGTTGTTGATGAAAGCGGACTCAAACTCACGATCTGGGACATCAAATCGGGAGTCTTGGAGTACGAGGAAACGTACCCCGAATCTTATGGAAAAGTGTCCGATTTGGATTGGGCCTTTGTCAACTTTTACAATGAAAAACTGACAGCTAACGCCTTACTTTCAGTTGGGTTCAGTCGATTTGTGCTTTTGTACACGCAACTTCGATATGATTATACCAACAAGACTCCGACATTTGCTGTGTTGAAGAAAATCGATATTTCCGACTACACTTCACATGAAATTGGTGATCTGATTTGGTTGGACAATGGTTATTTGGTCATTGGAAGCGGTAACCAGTTCTTCATTGACGATAAGTGGATCAAGTTGAATGAGGGCAACAATAATTCCATTGATCACACTATCAGACAATTAATGGCAGGGTATGCCACTTCTGGTACTCACAATCACGATGAAGACGGTGCAGGATACAAGAGGATCGAAAAGTCAATGGAAGAGTCCGTGTATGATATCTCACATTTAGTTAGAATCTTGAATGGTCCATTGCCGGTGTATCATCCGCAGTTTTTGATTCAATGCTTGTTTATGCACCAAGTTAAACTTGTCCAAGACATAATTGTAGTATTGTTTCAAAGTTTGCGTCAGGGAGACGACATTACGTGGGATTTAAACATGGATATGGGAACCAAGATCATGGAGTGCCAGATGCTTGGCAAAGCTAATTTAAGTGGTCACAGTACTCCACAAGTTAATTTGGAACACGAATCGTTGGGAAACAATATCAACAAATTAGATGTGTTTAACAAGTTTGGTACAAATCTCTCTGAGCTCTTGGTGCAAAAGTTGATGAAAATATCTCTTCCCTTATTGACAAGACATCAACAGATCACGTTGATTTCTCTTATCACCATTGTTGGTGAAATCAAGAAACACGTGCTTTCGCTTGATGCCAATGGAATTCGATTTTTGTTGGGGTTCATGTTGTTTAAGAAATCAAACAAGCAATCGAAATTGAGTATGAGAGATATCAATTGGGCTCTTCATAGCGACAACAAAGAGATGCTACTTGGGTTTGTTGAAGAACACTACAAAAGTCGGTTTTCATGGGAAAATATCAAGAGCACCGGGCTCGTTTATTGGGTAAAGACAAGAAGACTAAGTCAATTGGTCGAGAGTGTTGCCAGAAACGAGTTCAGCGAGTGCCGAGACCCTTCAGGTCGTGTTTCCTTACTTTATTTGGCCTTGAGAAAGAAACAAATCCTAGTTGGACTCTGGAAGACAGTGTCACATCCAGAGAAAGAAAAGATGCTCAAGTTCCTTTCCAATGACTTTTCAGAAACGAGATGGAGATCGGCAGCACTAAAGAATGCATTTGTTCTTTTGGGCAAACATCGATACTTGGATGCAGCGTACTTTTTCCTATTAGGAGATTGTGTCGATGATTGCTGTCGGACTTTGGCCAACAAAGTTGGTGATGTACAGCTTGCAATTGCAGTGGCCAAAGTCTATGCCGTACTGTCGCCAACCAACCATCGAGCACAGACAAACAGTACCTTATTAATGATTATTGAAAACTATATCCTTCCGTCTGCTGTTGAAAACGGTGACAGATGGACCACCAGTTGGATATTTTGGCAATTGAACTTGAAGGAGCTTGCGATTCAAGCTCTAGTCAAGAGTCCACGAGAGATGGCAAAGCATCATGGCGACTGCTTTTCGTCACAATTCCACGATAGTTTTAAAAAGACAATTTCTCTTACAGCGTTGAGCCATAGTTTCCTCCGAGAGGATCCGGTGTTGATCTTGTTGTTTGATGATTTGAGACAAAGAAAGGTGCCATATCTTCAAGGTTCCCGGAGTATTGCAGCTACTGAAGAGTTCCAATTTTTGATCAAAGTCTGCATGACCTATACTCGAATGGGGTGTGATTACTTGGCCCTCTTGTTATCGAGGAATTGGGTATTTACTAAGCCTGAAGCGGTGCTGGTCGAGGCTGTGGTGCTGGAATATACCAAGCAAGAAACCCAGTTCAAGAACGAGCCTCAAAAGCCCAATTTCAGCAACAAGGCACCACCACCGATGGCTGTGTTTGATGAGCCGGATATGAGTGCCTTTAGTTTTGGCTTCTAGAATACACCAACATCCAGCTGCAAGACATTGTAGATTGGCTGTAGGAGGATGGCCCAGGACTCGGTGATTGTGACCACGGTTGCAAAGACACAAAAGACCCACATTCTAGACATCAAAACCCCACTTAGAATATGGAGCAACATGGAGTTCCAGATCGCAAGCATTACTTCCAAGGATTCATTGACTCTCAAGTTATATTCTTCAGTATTTTCAATTGGTCCCGAAACTACCAGTCGTAACCAAACTAATAGTTTTGTAGGTATCAAGGAATGGGCTACATTCAATACAAAGCGGTCCCATAAATCGACCCCGCGGTGACGAACATAGATCAAATCGTAATTTTCAAATGTCTTTCTTAAAAGTACTTGAGGATCACCATAGTTAGGATCAAGTAGTTTGGTACATTGGTATGGTTTGAGTTGACAGAAGGGTTTCAGCAACAATATTATGTTAAAGTTTGTCTTGAACTCTTCAATGGTTGAGGGGCTGACAAAAAATGGTGCAATCACAATAATACCCAAAGTTAGTAGCAGCAAAATTACCGAATTGTACAACAATTCGTTATTCAAGTATTCATGGTAACGAGTAAGTCTCGGGCTTGCCAATCGGTCTAGAAACAACGGCATTGTGCAATTGAAATTAGGGTTTTAAGGGAAGGGAGGATCATTCATTAAATATAGTGCGCATACGCATACTTGGTACTAAAAAGGGAAAAAAAGAATAATTCAACATAGAAAACCCTACCCGGGACTCGAACCCGGAGTCTTCCACTTAGGAGGCGGATGCCTTAACCGTTTGGCCAGCAGGGCTTGTTTGTAACTCACAAAGATAGGTATTTCTGCTTTATTATTGATTGGAAATTTAAGGTATATAGATTGATGACAAGAAAAGTGTTGGTATATTCAATCTATTCTATAATGCATCTAAATTTGAACAGTCTATAAGAATAAAAATAACAATACAAGAGAACGGTTGAACCCCAATAATGGCAAGACTACGTAAGTTTCTCCAGAGAATACCAGGGGGGGCTGATTCTATTCGCGAAATGGAATGAAGGCGGAATGGAATATGTAGAACACAAACAAAACCCAGGCAAACTAAATCTCTCGCAAACATACTTGCGAGATACAGTGTGACGCCTACAATTGAGAAAATAAGGTTTGGTTAAATTAAACTGAAACGCCATGTGAGAATCCCAGGGTACGAACCATCAAGCCAAGCATCTTCTTAAAACAGAGGCGTCATAGATAGATGAAACAATAGTAGGAGCACAGACCATCATGGAATCAAAGAATACTTCAAAAGGTATGACAGTAACGGAATTTTAATCATGGCTTTGTGGGTTGATGCATTGAATGTACTGAAGTTGTTGCAAAAAAGTAACCAACGAGGCACAGTAACAGTCCGACCGATTTCTCAATTTGGTGAGTTCCGCTACGGAGTTGTTGGTGAACCCACGGACAATACGAGAAAATTTCAAGTTACCGTACTCGTAAGTGGCGTAGAGGCGAAGTCGTTAGTCTCCAAGCCACACAAGACAGTCAAGACAGAATGGCTGTCTTGTTTGTCTTGTTTGCTTGGATAGCATATTGCAAAATTTATCAGAACAATCAGGGAATTTTTATAGAGGTCGAAATTAAATGAAAAAGATTCCAACCATGACACGAAGGCTATGAGAATCGTGGGTCTCTTGTACACTACCCCAAGTTACTGATAATTCGAAGCATCTTCACGAGATTCTCGATTTTTATTGGGGAAAATGTTCTTACAGGTATTGGTTACGGGCACAGCCTTTAATCAAAAAAAAATACGGAAAAATATTGAATAACAAAGAGAAATAAGCCTCACTCTTCGCTTCTGTCACGATATTAATTAATGTTTTAAAGCCAATGATTGCGCCTGCATTAAAATGTAGGGTTTAATTATCAAAAAGTGCATAATGAGTTTACAAGTTAGATTAGATTACTACAGACACCACTCTCCACCTGGAACCAAGTACGGTTGTATGGAACTGGATTTACCCAAAAAATAGTCTTTATTAATAATAATAATAATAATTTTATCGAGGAATTATAGGAGGCGGCGACATTAGACAAGAGTATACCAATTTCCAAGAATAATGATGGTGGATAAACTGCGGCTCATGCTGCACCGCTCTTCTTTTCCCTCAAAAACTTCTTGACTTCGTTTTGAGGATCCCCATACATACATGTTGAAATAGGCTTTTTTAGCACTCTTTGTATGAGAGACGGTGCCCGTCAGTAGAGGCATTTTTTTTTAAAAAAAAAAGAATTAAAAAAGCAAAGAGCAAAAAAAAAAAGCTTTTTCGCAGCACAGCCTCCTCCACTTTGATCGTTTTTCGAACCATGTACGTGAGAGGCGCCAAACGCTGTCAAGACATTTAAACCCAAAGTAGCAACAGACTAACGATTTAAATAAATATTTTCGGATCTATCCCATAAATTGACTCAGTCTTTTTTTTTCCTAATCTTCTACCTTAACTTTGCATACATATAAGTCCTCGCCATCCTCCTTTACTTGGCTGCAACATCAATATCATTTCACCTTACACATTTAGTATTAAAACCCCGACCCCCCCTATGAGACATCACCATGGCACCAAGAACTGCCGCTGAAAGGGCTGCCGGAGTAAAAGGGTTGATTGCAAACACAATCCTGCCATCTGGGCCCACCACATCCACCCCCAATAACAACACGTCTTCCGGCAATGACGATAAGAATTATCTCTCGGTTGAGAAACCAGTTCACGACAACGACGATAATGTCAGTGTCAACTCAGAAACCCCATTGACCGTCCATGACGGTCCAGTCAACGATATCAAACCACTTACCACCAAGGCTCCCACCACGTTCAGCTTACGATCGACTAGACACAATCCGTTTTCAATTACACCCGAACAACTCGCTCCTTTGCATGATCCCAAGTCCTTGAAGTCCTTGTACGAATTGGGAGGCTTTGACAGACTCTGTGGACTCTTAAATGTCAATGCGAGCATCGGACTCGTTGATACCAATACAGGCGACATGGCCGATAGAGCCACGTTTTTCGGTGCCAATAGACTTCCAGTCAAAGTCCTGAAATCATTCTTTCGCTTGTGCTTTGAAGCCATGAAAGATAAGGTCTTGATCATGCTTTCGGTCGCAGCCATTGTCTCTCTTGCATTGGGTCTCTACGAAACCTTTGGTGAAGGCACGTTTTATGACGACGAGCACAAACCCATGCCCAAAGTCGACTGGGTCGAAGGGGTAGCCATCTTGGTCGCCATATTTATCGTGGTGATGGTTGGTGCTGTCAATGATTACCAAAAGGAAAGACAGTTTGCCAAGTTGGACGCAAAGAAAGAAGACCGTGAACTCATTGTCAATAGAAACGGCCAACAGAAACTCATTTCCATCTATGACTTGGTTGTGGGTGACATTGTCAACCTCCAGACGGGTGACGTTGTTCCTGCGGACTCCATTTTGCTTCTGGGAGACGTTGAATGTGACGAGTCGGCTCTTACTGGTGAATCCAACACCATCAAAAAAGTCCCAGCCAAGATTGCTATGGACATTTACCAGTCCCATTTACCCACGGACGAAGATATTGGCTCACCAAAGATAAAATTTAGAGACCCGTTTTTAATTTCGGGCGCCAAGGTGTTGTCTGGTTTGGGTCTTGCCGTTGTCACTGCTGTGGGTGAGAATTCTATTCACGGAAGAACCATGATGAGCTTGAAGCATGAAGCTGAGACAACACCATTACAAGAACGGTTAGACAATTTGGCGGAGGGGATCTCCAAGTACGGGTTCTTGGCCGCTCTACTTTTGTTTATAATCTTGTTCATTAGATTCTGTGTTAATATTGCTTCAGGAGGCAAGTATCACGATATAACATCGGCCGAAAAGGGTAAGAAGTTTTTGGATATCTTGATTACTGCAATCACCATTGTGGTTGTTGCAGTTCCAGAAGGATTACCGCTTGCAGTCACGTTGGCTTTGGCATTTGCAACCACTAGAATGGCCCAGAACGGGAATTTGGTCAGAGTGTTACGGTCCTGTGAAACTATGGGTGGTGCTACTGCCATTTGTTCGGATAAGACAGGAACCTTGACCGAAAACAGAATGCGTATTGTGAAAGGTGTATTTGGTTTGAATTTGGACACAAGTGAGTTGGTTGAATTCGACGATACCGTTAATGGTCATGGGCCATTATCCGAAGAAACTGTGGGCCAAATGTCAGACGAGATGAAACATACCATTTGTACCAATATTTCCTTGAACTCGACTGCTTTTGAAAACTCAGACTATGATGAGGAGAAAGCCCAGTTGGTCCGCCAAAGACCACAACGCAAATCCTTTTTCCATCAAATGATTTTTGGCAACGATGAAAGTATCATTAAGGCAAGACAAGAATACGAAAGTGGCGATATTTCGGAACCGTTCTTGGGTAACAAGACAGAATCAGCCCTTTTAATATTGGCAAAGGACAGATTTAAGTGGTTTTTCAAAAAGAATCTTGAGCACCACCGCCACGACAATAGAACCAACATTGTTCAGACCATTCCATTTGAAAGTTCGAGGAAATGGGCCGGTATTGTTATGAAGATTGACAATGGGTACCGTTTATATGTCAAGGGAGCAGCCGAGATCATTTTCAAGAATTGTGGGTTTCAATATGATGCCACCGGTGAAGTTGTTACCTTGGATAGAACTTTGCGTGAACTTTCATTGAACAAAATTGATGAGTATGCCAATGATGCTTTGAGAGCAATTGCGTTGGCACATCATGATTTTATTGGGATTAAGGAATGGCCACCTGCAGAATTTGCCATGGATGGCCACGAAGCAAACCCTGATTTGATGATTAATGTTTCCAGTGGGAACTTTGATAAGAATTTGAATCTCGATGCGTTGGTTGGTATTATGGATCCATTGAAACCAGGTGTTCCCGATGCTATATTGCAGTGTAAGCGTGCTGGTGTAACTGTGAGAATGGTTACTGGAGACAACTTGAACACTGCCAAATCCATTTCAAAGAGTTGTCATATTTTGACTCCGGACGATTTATCAAACGAGTATGCATTTATGGAAGGACCTGCGTTCAGAGCGTTGTCGATTGCTGAAAGAACTCGAATTGCACCCAAGTTGAAGGTTTTGGCTAGATCTTCACCCGAAGACAAACGAATTTTGGTTGACACATTGCGAAAAGCTGGTGAAGTTGTTGCCGTTACTGGTGATGGTACCAACGATGCACCAGCCTTGAAATTGGCCGACGTTGGATTTTCGATGGGTATTTCTGGTACTGAAGTTGCTAGAGATGCTTCTGATATCATTTTGATGACGGACGACTTTACTGATATTGTGCAAGCCATCAAATGGGGCAGAACGGTTGCGATTTCGATCAAGAAGTTTATTCAGTTTCAGTTGACAGTGAATATCACTGCGTGTGTGTTGACATTTGTTTCAGCGGTGGCATCTTCCAATAATCAGTCTGTTTTAACTGCTGTGCAGTTACTTTGGGTCAACTTGATTATGGACAGTTTGGCAGCGTTGGCGTTGGCTACTGATAAGCCTGACGATCTGTTTTTGAATAGAAAGCCGGCTGGTAGAAGAGCACCATTGATTTCCACATCGATGTGGAAGATGATTCTAGGACAATCGATCACCCAGTTGGTTATTACGTTTGTGTTGCATTTTGCTGGAGGATTAATTTTCCATGGCACGATGGATATGACCAACCATCAAGATAAACAGTTGGATGCGTTGGTGTTCAATACGTTTGTGTGGCTTCAGTTCTGGAAGTTGGTGGTGACAAGAAAGTTAGACGAAGCTGATGATATTACTGACATCAGACAGAGAATCACTCGAGAAAACTTGGACTTTTTCCAGCATTTGTTTAGGAACTGGTACTTTTTAGCCATTGCTGCGATCATTGCTGGGGTCCAGGTGCTTATCATGTTTGTTGGAGGTGCTGCCTTTACCATTGCCAGGCAGACCCCCGGTCAATGGGCCACTGCCATTCTTTGTGGATTTATCAGTATTCCTGTGGGTGCTATTATTCGGATCATTCCCAATACGTGGGTAGAAGCTGTGTTCCCGACCCGGGCCTTTAATGTGTTTATCTATTATGTTGGCTTTAATTTTATGAGTGCCAAGAAGAGAAGGGAACATCGTGGTGAAGCCAAGGACGATGGTGATATCGAGTCTGCCACTGAGTTGAAGAGTCAATAATTAAAAACAATTTAAATATTTAATATATAAAAGTAATTAATCAACTGAAACCTTTCTTTTGGTACTGTTGTAGATCATTAGTGAGTTTGGTAGCGAATCGTTTGTATGTTGGATGAAACCGGTTGAGGTTGGTGAAGAAGGAGCTGTATTCGATCAACGTGTTGATATCATCAAGCAAAGATTGAGGCTGTTGCAGCGGTGGTTTTTCTAGCAGTGCTTTAATGGAATTGTGGAGATCGTCAAGCACGGGCTGGAACTCGTCTGCGGCGATATGCTGAAGTTGTGTTTGTTGTGAGAGAAACTCATAGATCTGCAACACACGAGAGATGTTTGCTTTGATTGTTTTGAGCAGAATAAGAGCCTGGACCGCTGCTGTGTTTTCAGTGTTGGGTCCATCTTGTTTAGCGGCGATTTTGGTATTGATATCAACGACTTCTGTTTGGAGTGCAAGGATCGAGTTGTGTAGGACACTGGCAAAGTACTGGAGTCTTGTGGAGCCCGTGTGGTCCTCGTCAGCAGTGCCAATAAGTAAGCTGGAGTTTTTGTTGAGGAGTCCGATCTTGTCCTGGAGTTCGGTCGAGATTTCGTTCGTATGGTAGTCTAGGTGGGTTGTGAGGTATGATATCGTGCTTGTGAATTTGGTGAGTGATTCCTTTGAGTAGTCATTGGAAGGTACGATTGACAGAAAGATTTCATTGACATACGTGACGGGATCAAAGTCCTGCTCGTAGAAGATAGACGAGTTGGACATGAGAAAGGTGAATGAAATTTACAATTGGTTTTTCCGAAACGTCTCAATAACTCTCAATAGCACACGAAAAACTACACTCATTAAACACATCGCATTCATTCAAACTATAACTTAGGCTTAGGGTCAATGGCCTTGAAGACCGACTCAATGGCAGTGGCCTTCATCATGTTTCCCTTTACCTTCAATTTACCATTCATAAACAACTTTTGTCCGTTGGCCTTACCAGAGGCCAACTTGACAAAATCAGCATCCTTCAAGGACAATTGCACGTCGTTCTTGGGAACGCCATCAATCTTAGAAACAGTCCCGGCCTTCTTGAAGTCCAACAACCATGATTGTTCCTTTCCTTCCTTGTTCTTCAAGGTCAAGACAATAAGAGCCTTGACACCAGCAACAGCCTTTTGTCTTACCTTGTCGTCCTTCAAGCCTTCTTGTAAGTCTTTAAAGAGAGGAGAAGCGTTAAATCCATCAGCAGCCAAGTCAGACATCCTGTAACAATATAAATTTGTAGATAACAAGAAAAAAATTGTATACTCGTTTGCCCCGGATTTCGTGCTTATATATGCTTTTTGGACTGTACATATCGCATGCTCATGTGAATTTTTTATTCGTGGTGATGCACGGTTTCCAGTTTGGGAACTTGGGCCTCGGTTGTTTGATCTAGAAGAATGGACGTTTCTATTTCATTAAAAAAAGGTAGGAGAAATCTATCACAAATCAATGCAACCTTACACTAATCTTACAGGTCTTGGATAGTAATTGGTTCTGCATCTCTTGTTTTTGATGGATTCTACTTTTTGATTTCATAGTGAATAGACCACGGCCTGCAGACAATATAAATGGTCATTTTCCATGTGTCAATTACCATCGGTGAGGAGAGTGTCTCTCCTCCACGTTCATGTTCACAGGCCACAGTGGGATTTTTTATTATAATTATATTTATTTCCTAATTCAGTGCTTTGAACGATCAGAGGATGATAATTCAATACTGTAAGCAGTAAATGGCAGCTTGGGGTTAAAGATTGCTGATTTCCGCATTCGTAACATCGGACATTTTTGTAACGTAGATCCCACTATTTTTGGAGGGGACGAGGCCTGTGTATAGGCGCGTTTGAACCAAATCTCATCGCATGCCATTTTACACTTAGTCTTCTTCCATGTACTCTGCCACATCAAAGCTCAAGGCCGAATCAACGGTCGCAAAGCTTTTTGCTAACGTGTTGCCAAGCACGGAATACACAAATAAATCCGAAATACCCAAATTATCCACGGCACAACAAGTCAATCGCCTGACACAATATATTTCATCACCAGCCACCACCACCACCACCAGGAAAGCTACCAAGAAGGCCATCAATATGAAGATCAAAAAGGCTTCTGATAAAGAAAAGAAGTTTCGCAAGATGATCAAGTACAATATCATAAATAACCACACCAACCATTCCATCGAAGAACAAAAGTACTTGGCCAAGTTACGTAAAAAGAATATCAACCAGATCAAACGAGTTTCTGAAATCAGCGACGACGAACTCAGTCACGAGATCGACGAAGTTAAGGTTGCTCTTCTCAACAAGTTTGGTGCTAAGCAACATAAACGCTTAAGAAAGCGTAAATTGGTCACTTCAGATAACCAAAAGTTTGATGATTTCAACGCCAAAATCAAAAAGGGTACCATTTCATACCCAGGTCTCACACCAGGCTTGGCTCCCGTAGACTACAACGAATCGGATTCCGAGTAGTAAATGTGTGTATACTATAATCTATATCTATCTTTTTTTTTCATTTTCATTTGAGCTCATACAACTCTTGTCTCAAATCACTACACAACTTCCGTACTCTTCTTCTCTTATCATCCAACGCTGGCTTCAACTCAACCAATGTCTCATTGCGGTACTTCTCCAAGTTGCTGAACTTCTTAAAAATCGCAACCAAGTTCTCCAAACTTAATACACGGGTATCTTCGCTATTGATAACCAGTTTCGAGGTCGCAAGCTGCGTCAACTGCGGAATAAGTATGGACAAATGTTCTTCGAGAATGGATTGGTTCTCCTCGATAATCACCCTCAATGTCGATAATGAACTCTTCAAAATCAACGTATTACTAATTGTCAATCCATTCATCACCAATGGTAGAATCTCCGGTAAATGCGACACCAACACGGTCTTGGAAATGTTGGAGATAATCAACGACATGGCATTCAAAAAGATATCGGAATGCTCATCTTTACCATAACACTCAATCAACTGCGGTAACACCACCTCAAATATCTGCTGCTTGTACAATAATTTGACATTCAAGTTGGTTACGTTTGAGATGATCTTTTTTGATGTAATCTTGGGAGTTTGATTGACAAATACCTTCAAATCAACAAATAAAATCTTTAAGGATTCAGCAACCAACTGCTTCAATTGAACGTTGGTGGATGTCGTCAATACCTGTATCAATTTGTTCAAATACATGACTCCAACAGGATCCATGTTTATGATTAATGACTTGACTAACCATACAAGCACTTCAAACCTCCAGATTTGATCTTGTTGGAACGATTCACTGCTTGCAATGTCATCAAAAAATGTCGATAATAAGTCAGAAACCAGGAGCTTGTTGTTGTTGAACTTGTTGTTCAATAACGCCAAGTTCTGAAGGTAACCAATTCTCAAGAACTGGTTATCAATAGTCTTGATAATATCAATAACCAGCTTGGCCAAGTCTGAAACTCCTTCCATATCAACCCGGTTGTCAATGCTTGCCAATACCTTATTCAAGACATTGATAAACCCAGTCGGTATGTCCAATACATTGATACTGACTTCAAGACCCAGTAACGACCCTTCATAGAATGAATGACGGAAATCTTGGAGAATTTCGCCATGTTTGGAAACGTGAATAAACTTGACAATTAACCCAATCAAATCACCACTAAGCTCAATAAGAATCTCATCCTGAGTGTTCAAGGCAATCAACGATTTCAAATACTGTGGAACAAAGGTCTTGTACCAAGAATTCATCAAGAATTGATGTGAGTTCTGGACCTTGATGATCAAGTTGGTAAATAACTCGGTGATATTTTGATAGACATTGACTTTGACACTTTGGGAAACGTCTTGGTCGTTAACATAACTCAATCTGTTGAGTAATCTGATGGACAAAACTTCCAACATTTGATAATCAACACAAAGTTCACCAATCAAGTTGGTAATCTTTTCAAATTGAGTGGGGTCTGTTGTATGCGAGTCCAAATAATTCAAGAGATTAGGCAAGATCAACTCAATAATGGTCTGTTCATGGTCGTCCATCAAGGTGATTAGTCCTGTGGTGATTTCAATCACAACAACATCCGTTTCCCACCTATCGTTACCTTCAATCAAAGTGTTTAAGATATCATTAAAGTAACCCAAAATCAATTCCACATCATTTGAATTGAGAAATTGGTCGATAGAAATTAACTTGACGAGTTGTTGGATAACCTTGCACTTCAAGGTCTTTTCCAAGTTGGAAGAAGTCATCAACAATTGTCCTAAAAAGACAAGAAGGTGGTCCCTGTAGTGGGTCAACTCATTGATGGACAAGAACTGTTCTACGTATGCATCGTTGCCCTTGAGTTTGCAAGCCAAGTTCTGGTACGCAATGAAAATGTAGCCAAAGCAATCAACAAAGTCACGCTGCTTCGATACGTTCAAGACCATGTCTTCGTTTTTGTCCTGAGTGAAGGCAGCACCACTTTCGACGTTGATAAACTTTCCCCAAACGTCATACGAGAACAAGACTTCAATAATGTAGTTGAAGGAGTGGATAGAGTCTTCAACAAGTATTGCCAAGAGTAGGACTGCTTGCTTTGATTTTTCTTTGATAGTGACCAAATTGTCCTTTAGTTCACCAACAACCGTGGCAAGAAAGTTGTCGTGCTGCGTATCTTTGAGTTTTCCAACAATCTTTTGCACAATAACAAGGGTGAGCACAAGTGCCTTTGAATCGTCGTTGTCGTCTATGGATTCAAACCCCGGGGGAATGAGATGGTTTGCGTTTGGCAGGAAGATGGAGATATCGTTGTGTAAGATTTCAAACTTCAAGGCATTCCATAATGTCAACCAGTACTGCTCGATAGTTTCAGTTGAGTAAGATTCGACACATAACAAGATGGTGCGTAAGACATCGTTTCTGATTTGCGGGTTGGTTGAGGTCAATTTTTCAATCAAGCTAACAAACGAGTCCTTGGCGAACTCGCTTTGGGATGCGATGGTAGCACGTAAACTGTCTTTGAGATCTGCAGCGGTGATTTTGTATGGATCATTCGGTGGAGGGGTGAATGAGATGGGAAAGTAGCAGAAACAGTTGTCGAACAACTCATTGATAAACTCGTGGTGGAGTTCGTTATCGTCAAAAGAAAACAGTTGATTGATGGTTTTGTTGAGGGTGAATGACATGAGTAAGTTGCGAGGATCCTTTTCGCCTGAGGCCAAGTGGAGAAACGTTTTGATGAAATGGTCGTGAAGCACTTGGTTGATTGTGAGATGATGTAATTGGGATGAAATTAAGGCGTTGAGGACCTGGAACGCTTCGTGTCTTATTTTGGCGAGGTTTTTCTTTGGATGGTACGATTTAAGAAGTCCAGACAAGATCGGGTAGATATTGGTGCTCATGAAGTTGCGTTGGGTGATCAAGGTGGTCAAGGTGGCGAGGATGGGCCGGAGACATGGCGAGTCGTCGAATTTATCGAGGAGAAATCCGGTGAGGACACTGATATCTTGTTTAGAAAGCACCGGCTGTAGTTGTGTGTTGGTTAAGACAAAGTAGAGACACTTGATGGCTTTGGTGCGGAGACCATCGATCTCGGCGGTGAGGGACGGGCCCAAGAACTGGATGAACTGAAGGAGCGACAATTGTGAAGAGACCATTAACGAGGTGATCTCATGAGCATATGTTGCTGCAGCATCGTCATCGGTATCCACAGTCGCAATAAACTGGCCCACAAGCGTGGGCACGCTGCTAGAAGACATGATGGTTGTAAGGTAGAGCGAAATCTTATCGTGGAAAATTTTCCTGTAGGCAGGCTGCGGTGCCTGTAAGCAGGCTTGGGTGCCTCCTAACTGTGCCCCAAAGGGGGACCCGTCATTTGCAAACAATTATATTAAATATTGGTATTTTTGTTTGGTGACTGGAATATTTCTCTATCCACGGCGTCTCCCGCTAAATCTGGCGCCGTAGCTCCATCACTTGTTGCTAACGGGAGAGTTCTGACGGATACTGAAAAAAAAAAAGAAAAAAACGTAAAGTAATAATAATAAATAATTTTGTTTACAAGGTTCCTTGGGCTTGAGAAACGCGCGGAGCGGAAAAATTGATGGCACTGATCCACGCAACACACACACAAAACACACCACTTTCAAACAATCTCTTCTTCTTCTTCTCCAACAACATTCAGTCTACAGGTCAGCCATGATTGAGATCCCCAACTTGGAAGAATTGGTGGTGTACACACCTACTCCGGCAATGGACCTCGAACTCCCCTCCAACAACAGTTCAGACACCATCAACCACCAGCCAGGCTACACCGAAGTCCAGGATCCATATCCCACCGGCCAGACGTTCGGTGACAGGAGCCACGAAGAAATATACGAAAACGCAAGCAGTTTCGGCATTGTGAGACCCTCTCGGCACGCCATCGCCACCCCAGAATACGACCACGCTTCTCTCCAGTCAAGCTACAACCCTGAGTTGATATCGGGGTCGGTGGCGATTTCTGCAGACACCCACGGCATCATACCTCAATACGTTGAATACTCAGAATCAACCCCACCTGTCCACACAACCGAAAAGAGCATCGTGATGCCTTCAGCCTCCGAATTCCAACTCCAAAGTGCTCCTGTCATCCAAAGCAAGCATGAAATCACATACTCGGACAACGATAGCGAGTTGGGCGACCTTATCCCCACTTCAACAAGAGCAAACGGTTACAGAACACAAATCTCGTTGACACAAACCTTGGCGTCGCCCATGTCCCAGATGCCGGTATACGATCACACAGAACCCTCGCCTCAATTGCCTCCACCATTGTCATCAACATCAATGCAACGACTCACGTTGTCCAATGGCGAAGAGTTCAGCACCATACGAAGAGGTTTGGCTACCGAACTGAAGACCCCAGCAGAATACACCTTGCATATCATTTTCACCCAGTTTGTCCGCCACGCAGAGAGAAAACTCAATCTTTGTCTTGACTACCCTGTGAACCAAGAACCACCCATCATAGACTTGTTGGCAGAGGGCGTAGATCAACAATTCGACAAGATTGTTTCTTCCTTGGGCTACATCGCCAGGAAGAAACCCAAACCAGTTATTGACAGTGTCATGTTTTGGAGAAAATCCAAGAGTGAGGTCGCCAGCATGGCTGCTGCCGAGGTCGAACGTACCATTGCAATGGCAAGCTCTAACTTGACCAAAATCTCTCATAACAACGAGCCCATAAACCCTCAAAACCCAGGAATCGCCAAGAACGCCAACTCAGCGGTCAGGTCTAAAAGAAGCATGAGTTTGATGAGAACTAAAAGCTTTTCCAAATTTTCACATCGCAGAAACCAATCGGCTTCTTCAGCATTGCCTAGTAATAAATCAAGCTCGGGATCTCCCAGTTTGGACCATGGCGATTCGGAGTTTGCCAAGCAGAAACACTATTACGATGCTCAGATTGCTCAAACGAGAGAGACTGCTGTTCACGCAGACAGAAAATCTCTAGCATCCATCTACATCCTTTGTCGTGTGCTAATAGAAGTTGTCAAACAAACCACATACGACGTTATGGGCGACGATTTGGAAGATAAGTTGGAAGAAATTGTTTACACACAACTCAAGACAACAGACCCCGTGGCCACAAGCCAGTCGTTGGTGAGATCAGCTAACTGGAACTTGTTTGCGGAATTACTTGGCTTCATGTCTGAGAAACGGTTCTTGAGTGTCAGTGATCGTTTCATAGCTGATTTGGAAAAGATCCCAGCAAGAATTGATATCAACGAGGAACCAAAGTTACATTTATTGATTCATGGCATGAAATACTTGAAGTTGACCAACTATCCTTTGGATGTCTTTGAAGAAAGTGCTGAATTTGTGCAATCATTGGCAAAATTCTTTGACAAGAGCGTGAATGAAGTAGTAGTCAATGCTTACTGTGAAGTTCTCAGCTTATTACTTCTTCCTCTTGCCAATATATTGACAGCAGAAACAAACCATCCTACTTGGGTTGAAGCCATTGAGAAAATTTTCAATAAGGCATATCAGATTTGGAGCCTTTCATTGAAAACTAACGTTGTCCAATCAACGTCAACTTCAACATCACTCAATTTGTCACCTCCACAATCCTTAACACAACTGTTTGCAGGTAACTGCTGGTCACAATCTCTTAAATTGATGACATCTCTGTTGTGTGTATCTAGAAAGGAACTATTTTCGGAGTTTTGGTTTAAAGTTATAGAAGACAATATGTTCAAGTTGAAGCCAAAAGTTGAAGTTCATGAGAAGTCGATTTTAATAATGTGCATTGCCAGATTAATGTGGACTTATATCTACCGCTTACCTGATACATTAAACAACACTATCAAGACCTTGGATAACCTCTTTCTGATGTTATTATTCAACAATATCAACAATAAAAAGAACCAATGGCTTTCCTCTAATATGCTCATGATTAATGCAATGATCGAGTTGATTCGGACAGTTGGGTTTAACCATTTGAACTACGTCCTAGACAATGTATTGATCAAAATGTTGAAGGTTAGTTTCAATGGTATTTCACTTGAAAATTTACAGCCAAGAAGACTCAAGCTTGTCATTAGAAGTTATCTTGCAATCCTTGAAGATTTTGAATTGGGTAAGAAGCCTCCTTTCCCTACCGATGAAACCTTTTCGAAATCCATCGATTTTGAAGAAAGGACTGGTGCTGGTTTGAAAAACAAAATCAGACTCAATGAATTTCTGTTTGTTGCAAAGACTTCTAACAATGCCCAATCCCATGAAGAAATTTGCCGACACTTCTCGACACTCTTTAAGCTTTTGGATTCTCAGTATGGTTCCGAGATATGGACAGCTGATAAAGCAGAATCTCATCAAAATGGAAATGGATCTGGAAAACAATCACCCTTCTCTGCATTTCATTTTGCCATTGATTTTACTTATCCTACTACAAAACAGTTGCATATTGAACTTTTTGCCACATTAATGGAAGCTGTTCCTTGGACAATGGTACCATTGCATGGGGAAAGTGTCTCCCACTCGGGAATTCAATTCAAGACTGTTATTGAAATCTTGACTCGGAATTCAGTTCACAGTGAACCGAGAGTTGCTAATGCGGCGATCAATTCTCTCAGAAGGTTAGCATCCAAGAAAAACCCCAGTACTTTGATTAAAATTTTTGCCCAAATTGCTTTCCAGTTTTCTGATAAGCCAGGACCAAAGTATGATTCAGATTACTTGAATTCTAGCGAGTTTAATAGATTGTTGAAAGTATATGTGGATTTGTTGAATTGCTGGTTGAAGCAATTCATTGAGATGACCGATAGCAAGTTGAAAGAGCAGACGGTCAACCCTCTAGCACAAGACGATGAAATGATGAACAAGGATGTATTGAATGACTTGTACCAGATCAACTATAAAACCGAAGACCCGACAAGTTCTGATGTTAATGGTAATAAATTAAAACCAGGAGACGAACTTGAATGGAAAACCATCATTACGGTAATAGAAGATATCGAGGGTAACGGTCTATTCTTTCTTTGCTCCCAAGACTCTCAAACAAGACATTATGGTATTTCTATTTTGAAATTGGTGGAACAGTTTGATCAAGCAATTTATAACATCACGGATTCAACTCCACCCAAGTCAGCCAACACTGGAAATACGAAGACTCATTCTCGTAGTTCTTCCAAGTTTGCTGCTGATATTGGTACAAGATTGATTCATGTTTTGGAAGATATTGATTTTGTGGAATTAATCAAGCCTTATAAAAAGGGCCTTAGTGTACCAGAAAGAAGCAGATTATCAAAACTCAAAAACAAAAAGAACATATTGGTCAAATTAGCGGAGTCGGACTATGGCATTGACTCGACTATCTGGTTTAGATTGTATCCAAAATTGTTGGATATCTTCTTTGAGAGGTGTCCAATACCGATCGCGTTGTGTCGGTCAATTGTCTGTGTCAGATTGGTTCAAATGCACGAACTGGTGTTGGAGTTTTCAGAGACCCACAAGAATTACGCCACTTCACTTTTTTCCCGATCTTCCAACAGTATTCCCCCTGAAGTCTTGGTCAATCAATGGAAATTATACTTGATTTTTGCTTGCTGTTCCTTGACAACTACTAATGAGCAAAAGATAACGTTTCCATCTCGTCCAACACATGGAAGAAAGGCATCTATGCAAATGTTCATTCAGCATCAAAAGATTACCAGTGCAAAGTCAGTATTCAGAATGGTTACCCCACTTCTCAAGTCCCAGCAACCTATGGTTAAAGATGCAGTTATTGCAGGCTTGAGTTGCAGCAATATTAATATTGTCAAACCATTTTTGGAAAATCTTCCTTCAAGTGTAAACGATTGGGAATTCCATTTAAAGACCAGAGATCGCTTGGAAGATTGTTTGAGATGTGAAATTATTCATATTCTTAGTAATTTAACCGACCGCTTTAAGTCTAATCAAGCTATCTATTCAGATGAATGGATTGTTGCCAATTTGGTTTCACTTGTTAAGAATGTCAAGTCATTTTTGTCGTTGCCATCTACACAGACAAATATCGAGTTCCAGAGATTACGCAGATATTTTAGTGGTTTCTTGGAAAATGTATTCACAGGCTTGCAGGAAAAGCCAGAAATGAATAGGTGGTTCCCATTTGAGGCTAGAATAGGCTGTTTCAATTTCCTCAAGGAATGGTGCGGATTCGGAGAGACGGCTGTTACAGAGGAAAAGTATAATGCCATAATCAGCAATTTGGGACAAAAGAAAGAAAACACGACTGCCGTAGCAATTCTCGAAGTTGAGAGAAAACTCTTGCAATACTCAACATTGAGTTGTATGGCAGTTTTATGTTCTGGACCCATAAAACAACAAATTGAGATTTCTGGAGCTTTAGCTGTTATGTCTTTTGACATTCCAGCATTGATGGGGTGGATTCGATCCTTATTCTGTTCAGATAATGATAAGGCTCACGAAATAGGAAAGGTGGCCTTGAGGAATATTTTAAATCTCAACATTGATAACAGGGAGATTTATGATGAGGTTATAAAGGAATGTTATATATTACAGGATTCCTTAAAAACAACCGAAAGCTACTTTATCATTTTTGTTGACGTATTCCTCAAGTCACGGTCAGCACATGAATCACATAATGATTACGATGTCATTTGTCTTGCGAGTTTCTTGGTTGGACATGATAATTACGATGTACGGTTTGCCGCAATGAAGCTTTTGAAACACTTGGAAACATGTGAAGATCATTCAACTGTGGATAAATTTACTGAAACAGTTTGCAGCAAAACGCAGGTGGTGTACAAGAAGGCTTTATTTGATGTATCGGCACATTTAGCATCATTGCATCCAGATGGTGCGTTCACTCGTATCAGTTACATGACGAAATACTTTAATCTTGTGGGAAACAGTTCAAGAAGAGATATCTTATCGTGCTTACTTCCCTGGATGCAAGTTGTTGTGCTAAACTATAAAGAGATGGGCCTGGATACAGAGAATAAGGGCAAACAAGAACCTGAACTAGACTCTTCGTCATTGATGGTTTTGAACAACTTGTTTGAAATCACGGTTAAGTTTAGCTCTAAAATTTCCAATGAAGTGGAGGCTTTATGGGTTGCTTTGGGAAGCAAGACGAATAACTTTGACAAGATTGTTGACTTCATCATGACACAATGCTTAGAAAGAAAGAATCCAGTGTTTGTTGAGTTTTCTCGTCAAATTGTTGACTACTTGGCTTACTCACAATCGGAACCACTTGAAATCATCAACAAGTTTATCAACAATTTACAACCAAAATCTATGGTACCACCTCAGCCTCTGCTGGTTCCAACCACATTTGAAAAACCAAGCGACTTTCCTTATATTGCAGATCTTTGTAAGGTTATACCTTACAATGAAAAGGATGCAGCATTTTCGATTGGTCAACTATCGATGATTTTCTTGGTCGACCTTTTCACTTTCAAGAATGAAATAATGGTAGAAAAATTACCATTATTGTTGCATGTTGCTTTTTCCTTGTTGGATCATTACATGTATGTTGTGCAAGAGCAGGCTGGTGGGTTATTAATCCATTTGATTCACTCATTGGCGCCAGATGAACCAAAATCTTTAGAAACAATTGAAATCTTGAGACAACGTGATTATTTGAAGTACTTGTGGGTTTATGACGATTTAAATAATGACAAGAAGGGTGCTCGAACTCCTAAGAATATGGACTTGTTGGCCCGTAATATCTTGGAGATTTTCTTGCCGATTGTTCCAACCCTTCAGGACGATTGGAGTAGGGTCTCCTTGACATGGGCTACTACCTGTGCTGTCCGTCACATAGCATGCCGGTCTTTCCAAGTATTTAGATCGTTGCTTACTTTCTTGGACCAAGGAATGTTGAAAGATATGTTGCATCGTTTGTCCAATACGATCTCAGATGAGACGTTAGATATTCAAGGATTTGCGATGCAAATCTTGATGACTTTGAATGCAATCACTGCTGAATTGGATAGTGATAAGCTCATTGATTTCCCTCAATTGTTCTGGTCAAGTGTTGCATGTTTGAGCACGATTCATGAACAAGAATATATTGAAGTCTTGTCCACCATGGCGAAGTTTGTTTCCAAGATTGATTTGGACGCTCCGGATACGGTTTCGTGCTTGATATCTACTTTCCCTCCAAAATGGGAGGGTAAATTTGAAGGACTCCAACAGATAGTGATGGTTGGTTTACGTTCGGCCACAGCTTGGGAACCATCAATCAAATTTCTTGATAAATTGAATGGTTTAAAAGACAGTGAAATCATTGGCCTGGGTGATTCTAGATTGTTAATGGCAGTGTTGGCAAACATGCCACGTTTCCTTCATGCATTGGATCAAAAATCCATTACTCCTGAGATTCAAGACGCAGCACTAGCCATTAGCGAACTTGCTAATAAGAATAATAAACCTGGCTTGGGTAGAATATTGGTGTCTTTGTCGAAGAATAGATTCCGCTCCAAAAAAGATTTTTTGGTTCAGACTATAACCACCATCAACAATATATTCTTCCCAGCATATGAGGCACAAGCATTGGTTTTGCTTTTGGGATTGTTGTCCAATAAAACTCCCTGGGTTAAACTAGAAGTCATGAGTTTGTTGAAGCAGATTTTCCCATTAGTTGACTTACAACGAGATGAATTTGTTGGTGTTGGGGCTGATTTGATTTCTCCTTTGTTGAGACTTTTACTTACTGACTATGCTGAGCCTGCATTAGAAGTTTTGGACGAAGCAGTGATTATATCCGGCTCACAGCTTGATAAAGATGTTTTGAGAATGAGTTTAGGTAATACTTCTATGAAGAAGGAGTATGAAAAGACTGCCACGCTCTTTGGGATTCCAGATGAAAGTGGATGGGCAATTCCAATGCCTGCAGTCACGGCAGCTAGCACTAGAAACAACGTCCATGCTGTGTTTTCTACGTGTGCAGTTGCTACTGTCATTGATGAAGAGAGTAAGGATGAGGAGATTCAGTTCCATATGGAAGACTACTATGCTCCAGTAGTTGACCATGGAGATACTGTTTCTATGACGGTGGAAGATCCCGATGCGTCGTTGAGTAACGTTTGGGCTGCGTTGGATGACTTTGATTCATTCTTCACTCGGGATGCCGAGCACAGTACATCTGTTACCAATGCCTTGAAAGCAAGCCGTCACCAGCATATGAACCATCATAGCCACAGTGCGTCAGTCGATACCAAGTACAGCAACTCGAGTGATACTATTTCACCTATGGAATCAGCACCAAACGTGTATGACAAGAAGGCATCATTTATCTTGCACCGAAGTTTGGCAAGAACACACTCCAATACTTCGTTCAAGACTAACTTGGCAGATTCGATGGGAGGATCACGGATGGGACAACAAAGTCAAGTAGTTTCGGCTAAGAAATCGTATATTCCGTTCCGTAACAGTCGGAGTAATATGAGAAAGCAGAACGATGCCATGACAACGCCCGTGATTCCTCTTGCACCTTCATTTGATGGTTCTGGAGGGTCTCCACTCAAGACACCCATAACTGCTACACCTACAAGTTTTGCTGGTACAACCAGTGGATCCAGTACCTCACCAACGTCGTATACGATGGTTGACGATACAGCCATGCGGTTTGAAAACTTATTAGGGGGCAGCAAGAAGAAGTCGCGGAAGCCTCCAAAGGGCTCGCCCAACTCATCGCAGACAAATATCTCGCCGGAACTACAATCACATCATCATTGGCTCAGTAACAAATCATCAGGGAACTTGGGCTCTGTGCCCAACAATAACATGAACAAAAATATCAACAATATCAATAACAATAACAACTCTACAGTTGTGGCATCTGTCACCAAAGCCAAAGACAAGAAAAAGACCCCAAAGTTTAAGTAAAAGAGAAACACAGGTCGTGTGAGGTTTATAGAAATTATATTTAATTTTTGGTTTCACGTGGACGTAACTGTAAGAAGAGTTTGCGAAGAAATTTTTCATTCTGACCAGGAATAAAAATCTTTAGACAAGTAGAAAACTAATGCCACCAAAGAAGAAGCCACAAGTCTCTGACAAGAACAAGGCTAAGGCCAAGGCCAAGTCTGCTGAAGACAAGACTTTTGGGTTGAAAAACAAGAACAAATCCAAAAAAGTGCAACTGCACATCAATCAAGTCAAGGCTGGGGTAGATGGAGGAATGCAAAAGAAGAAGGAAGCAGAGGCTAAACGGTTGGCTGCCGAGAAGAAGGCTGCTGAAGATGCCAAGAGAGAAGCTGCTGCGTTATTTGGCATTGTACAGCCCAAGGTTCCATTTGGAGTGGATCCCAAGTCTGTGTTGTGTGAGTTCTTCAGGAAAGGTGTCTGTTTAAAAGGTGCCAAGTGTAAATACTCGCATGATCTCAATGTGGGACGGAAAGATGCCAAGAAGGACTTGTACACCGATGCCAGAACTGGAAAAGAAGAAGATACCATGGACAAGTGGGACGAAGAGAAGTTACGTAATGTCATTCTCTCGAAGCACGGGAACCCCAAGACCACGACAGACATTGTGTGTAAATTCTTCATTGATGCTGTGGAAAACGGTAAATATGGTTGGTTCTGGACGTGTCCAAACGGTGGTAATGAATGTAAGTACAGACATTCGTTGCCTCCAGGATTCGTGTTGAAGACAAAGGAAGAAAAGAGATTGGAAAGAATTGCAGCTGAAAGTGCTCCCAAGATCACGTTGGAAGACTTTATTGAGTTGGAAAGAACTAAGTTGGACAAGTCCAAGTTTACTCCGATCACGATAGATTCGTTCAATGTATGGAAAGCAAAGCAGCAAGCCAAGAAGATCGAAGAAAAGAAGAAGGAAGAAAAGGTCACCAAGAGAGCCCTCACCGGTAAGGAAGTCATCTTGACGAAGTTCAGTGATAAGTTCTACCAAGAAGAAGATAATGGTGAACAATGGGACTTGTCTCAATTCAAGAGCGCATTGCCTGACGATGAAGACGAGAATATCAAGGATTATGGTGATGGTAGCAATGTCCAGCAGGACTACCAGCAAGAAATCCCAGCATCTGTTGAATCTTCGACAGCATAGACGAAAGATACCTATCTATCTTTCATTACATACTTTTCCATGGTGTGTGTGGGACAGAGGGCAGGTTCATCCTCGTTCCAACCACCATGCTGCATTCCAGTGTATCATATCCAACGCAATGTATTTTCCATTATTTCTATAATATATCATCATTGTTACTCTCATCTAACACCTTGCGAATACTCTGCTCGAAAAACAAAGCATCGTTATCGACAAAGATCTTAAGCTCGGTATCTGTACCTTCTAACGTCTCAATACATCTAATTATTCTCCGTATCCATCCAGCTCCCTTCTTATCGTATTCTTCCAATTCAAAGAAACTATGTGAGTCCAAAATACTGTACAAATTATTAACAGGACTGGTACTCTCCATAGAAGACGCTGGAGACGATACTTCCTCCAAGCTTGTGGTTGTTGTGGTGGTACGACGGGCAGGTAATGGCGGTTTCCTCGCCAACTGTGTTCCCTTCAATTCTGTGGGTTTTTTCGGTATCATTGGTGGTAGCTTGGCTTGTCTTTGGTTTGGTTCAGATAGATCTATCAAGTCGACATGCACCGCTTGGGGCGGCGACGGGGCAACGTTTGGTCTTTTAATCGATAAAAGACGGACGATTTCTCTCATAATCTTGTCGTCATCGACATCCGATAACGAGTCTTCAACGTATCTGATATAGATTGCAGACACTTTATTGGGGAAGGATCTGGCTAGATCCACATATGCCTCGATATCGTGTTCGCCAGAATCACCCACACATATGAACTTCTTGTTTGGGAAATCCCTGAGGATCTTCGTCAATGCCATTTTCTTTCTTGAGGAGGATGGTTCCATAATAGATGCAATGATGTTTCCGGTGTACTGTTTCAAATGGATGGATCCCGAGGGGAGATCGGCCCACTTGAAGTATTGATCGATTGCACTGTAGAGTTGCCATGGTGAGTTTGAAACATAATGAAACGAGAGCTTCAGTCTAAATGCACTATACCACTTAATCATCTGTGGAAGCTCCCATTGACTTACTTCCTTCAATAGTAACCGTGTCATCAACTCACGCTTGTCTCCAATCACACCCGTGAGCTTGACGGTGTCGTCGATATCACTGATGAGTCCAATGCCTTCGCTCAGCACAATCATGATATCCTGGAACGCAAATACAGTTGGATCGGTTTCGGCAGATACTTGTACCACTGAAGGTTGATAGTTGACTTCGATAGTTGTTTCAAAATGGCCATTAGCATCGGTCTTGATAGATTTGGAGGTGAGCAAGGTATGGTCCATGATCTCAGAAGAGCCCACGACCAAAGAAAGTTTTGCAAACGGGATCGAACGGGCAATGAAGCAGGCAAGTCGTTCTTTGATCATATCTTCCGAGTTCAGAGAAGTGTGTGAACGGAAAGAATCGGTAGATGCAATCGATACATCGTCGGATTGAAGCAGGTCGGTGTCGGAGCCTCTGGATAAGATATCCTGACTCAATTTCTCGTTCTCCAATTGTGAAATGGCTTCATTGGCAGAAGTAGAGCCGGGGTTGTAGCGGGTAATTTGTTTGGCTAACGAAAGGATCAATCTGTTTTTACGGGTCATTAGACCAGGACAGCAGAGCCAGCCCTTAATATCAACATAGTACTTATCGTCACACTTACGGGTGTATGATGGAAAGAGAGTCAAGTAGGTATTTTTAGGGAAAATGAGATTGCCCTGTTGGTCATAGAGATCATTGGAACCAAATGCGCGTGTAGAGACACCCGATGCCAACAGACTGACGGACCCGGTGATTTTGGGGATGTATGTGTCTCTTGTAGTGCGGGCAAGACCAAGCAAACGTTGTCGGCGGGAAAGTGGCGGGTCGCTGGAGGCCGGGAGATCTGAAGAGCCGATGCTGCTGCTTGGACTGTGACTCTGACTGATTGGATCAGTTGTAGGAGTATTTGGGTATGATATGCGGCCGTTCATCTTTGCATGGCGTAGGATCCGAGCCTGGTGTTTGATAAACTTCTTATGGGTGGAGTGGTTCTTCTTGAGGGCCTGGTACTCCTTGAATGTATCAGTAACAAACGCAAGCTTGGATCTTTTCAAAGAACGTTTCCTAAAAAACGCAGATGCGAGTTTGTCAAAGTAGCGGCTCGACGTCACTTTGTGGTTGGCGTTTGGTTATGGCTGGTGCCAGGAGATGTAACTGTTTGAATTATTTGATGTGCAGGTCTCGGATTTGCACCCAAACAATCAGAATCGGAATCAGAATCAGAATCAGAATCGGAATCGGAATCGGAATCAGAAAATGGTGATAAAACCAATGATCTTTGTCAGATGGATGTTGCTGCTTATGAACGGTGGAAAAGTGGTGTAAAGAATTTTGAGTAGGAGTAATTATTGATGCCTATGTGTGCAATATTTGTACAAATATAATAATATGTAAAATAAATATTTCAAAGTTTGAAGAATACTTTGAAATACTTGAGAAACATAATCCAATAAAACTCAACACTACCAGTCATTTAGGTATCTTGGTGGTTCTTTACTTCAATGGTTGGGGAGACGAGGAGTCTGATTTCAAGAAACTCACGTGACTACTCCTATTAATCCGCGCGTTCAAATCAGTGACACTAACGGCGCAACTACTCCACATGTCGGCAACAGAGCTTTCAATTGGGAACGAGTTAAAAGACTCGTTCAAAGCTACCCTGAAATGGATCCACAACGGTATAGCATGGCTTACTGACATTGAGGACTTTTACCGTGAACGGGCCACACTTGAACGTGATCATGCTATGAAACTTAAAGAGCTCACCAAGAGACACTTTGAAAAGAAAGCCAAAAACTCAGCATCTCTCTCAGTAGGTGACGATCCTCTGATTACCCCTGGATCATTGGAAAGTGCATCGCTCGTGCTATGGACCGATGTATTGACGCAAACTGAGGCTATTGCTGAAGAAAAGCTCACCTTGAGCCGGGAGTTTGGCACAAAAGTCGGCGATAATCTTACAAGTTTGAAGAATAAGAGTCTGCGTATTGCCAAGCAGATTGAAACTATCAACGAATACTTATCACAAGAAAAACACAAGGTCGAGGAAGAAGTCAACAAGGCCAAAAAGCATTACGATTCTCTCTGTGCCTCGACTGAAAGTGTTCGGGAAAGGACAGAGAAGTCAGCCAGTGAAAAGTATCAGCGTCGTTTACAAGAAAAGGAGGTTGACATGAATATCGGTAAGAACGATTACTTGATCAAGATTAACATTGCCAACAGATTGAAAGATAAGTACTTTTACCAGGACGTTCCAGAAATGTTGGACTATTTCCAGGAACTGAACGAATGCAGAATCATCTTGTTGAACAAGCTATTGAAGAACGCTTCGATCATTGAAAGAAACTCCAACGACCGTGTCAAGGAGAAACTCCACCTCATTGATAGTACCATTGAGCAGAACAATCCCAAGCTCGACACCGCCATGTTCATCAAGCACAACATGATCGACTGGAAGGAGCCTGCGGATTTCTACTTTATTCCAAGTTCGATCTGGCACGATGATGAGAGTTTGGTCGTTAAGGAACCAGAATTGACCGAGTTGAAACGCAGGTTGAATTCCAAAATTAATGAATATTCTCGGTTGGAAGAAGTGTGTCTCGACACCAAGCAAAAGTTAGAGGAAGCCAGTTCTGAAACAAAGAAGGACCCATCTTCTTTAACCTTACAGTATGATACCAAGTTGATGGCAGCATTGAGTGTTTTGCAAAGCTTTATGAAGAGCGATACTGCTCGTGTTCGCAACGAGGTTGAAATCGAAGTGATCCAGAACTTTGCTGGAGATAAGGATTTGTCATATATTCCCCAGAAGGAAACACTGAAGAGTAAGTTTGGTTTCTTAAAGAAGAAGAAGACTATGGATGATAGCGATGCTCATTCAGTGCATACAGTCAAATCAGCCACAAGTCATCATACAATACCCAGTGGAATCTTTAATTTAAGAGGAAGCAGGACACTGACATCAATATCGTCATCCAATGTCGGTGGTGGAGGAGGTTCTGGAGCCAAAGCATTGTATGATTATGCTGCAACTGGCGATGACGAAGTATCAATTGGTGCTGGTGACCAGCTTAGTGTTCTCGAGTTAGATGATGGGTCAGGATGGACCAAGGTCCAGCTGCCCCAGGGAGAAACTGGATTGGTACCGACATCGTACATTGAAATCACCAGTAGTGGAGAAGATTCGTTGAAAAAGAAAGGTCCATCAGTAGCACCCAAACGCGGTGCCAAACGTGTACAATATGTTGAAGCGTTGTATGATTATACGGCCGATGGAGACGATGAGATCAGTATTAGAGCTGGGGATAAGATCATTTTAATCCAGGACGACACTGATGGAAGTGGATGGACTGAAGGTGAGCTTAACGGTGCGAAAGGCATGTTCCCTTCTAGTTATGTGAAAAAGATTTAAAAGCAAGCATATACGGTAAATATAATATAGTTTTGATGAATTTTTATATATACCAATATATATTAACAATACTAGTAAAGACTATATTACATTCATACGGTCTTATGATTTGGAAACGAAATTAATAAGGATAATGCTTAGTAGACGTCACCTGGGATCTCAAAAACGACTTGCTTACCAGTCAATTTGGAGTATAATTGTTGGAAAGATTCCAATTTGTAGTCAACAGCAGTGGAGTCCTTGGAGTCCAACAAGACCTTTTGGATCTTGTTACCACCAACCAAGTATCTAACTCTCTTACCAACAATTTCGGTTGGGAAGACTAAGTCTTCCAAGATCTTGTCGTGGACAGCAGTCAAGGTTCTGGATCTTGGTCTCTTTTGTTGTTGTCTAGATCTTCTAGATGGCTTTGGCAAGATTCTTCTTTCAGCCAAGAAGACAACATGACGGTCTGGGAACTTCTTTTCTAATTCTCTAGTTAATCTGATTTGAACTTTTCTGTAAGCAGCCAAGGATGGTTGTGGGACGAAGATGGCAAGAGCCTTCTTACCGCCGTTGACGTCGATTTCCTTGACGGATTTGAATTGCAAAGGTCTTAATTCGGCCTTGAGGTCAGCTTGACCTTCCAAGTCAAAGAAAGCTTGGGCAACCTTTAATTCCAATTCGGATGGCTTTTCAGACAAGATCTTGTTAGCAGCAGACATATTGATGTTGGTATCTGTATCCAAAATTTTCTAGTATATATGAAAGAAGTCTGAACGATGGTTGAGCACCTGCACTAGTGAAAATTGAAAATTTCCCACAAAAAAAATTTTGTATAACTGTGTGCAGGGTAGCCAAGTTTAGGTGTTTAGTTTTTCTGGTTTGTGGTCATGTGAGTTGTGTGACTGTTTTGTCACGTGGTAATAGCCCTAGTATCTCCTAAAAGATAAGGTGGTTACCAAATTATAATGATTTCTGACCGACTTTGTAGAATAAGACACGAAATATTGAATTGTATGCATTGGTTCATTACTGTTACTGTTGTTGAGAGATTACTACTTTAGTGTTGTGGCTGGTTGTGGGGAGAAAGGCTCATTAAGATAGGGTGTCTGCCTGCATATATCCAGCTAGCATTAGAAAGGTTCCCCATAAATGATAAGAAGAGTCATACGAAACATGTCATCGCTAGTTGAAAAAGCCAAGAAGGCAGCTGCTTATAAGGCCGTGGACGAGAACTTTCCACCTGAAGCCAAGGTTGTGGGTATTGGATCTGGATCGACTGTGGTTTACGTTGCTGAGCGGATCGGACAGTTGTCGAACAAGGACCAGTTTGTGTGTATCCCCACAGGATTCCAGTCCAAGCAGTTGATTATTGATAACGGCTTGAAATTGGGGGCCATTGAACAGTATCCAGACTTGGACATTGCGTTTGATGGTGCTGACGAGGTAGATCCAGCCCTTAATCTTATCAAGGGCGGAGGTGCATGTCTCTTCCAGGAGAAGTTGGTTGCATCGGCAGCCAAGAAGTTTGTGGTTGTTGCTGATTACAGAAAGAAATCAGAAACACATTTGGGTGTTGCATGGACGCAGGGTGTGCCGATTGAGATTGTGCCCAACTCGTATGCACGGGTCACCAAGGAATTGTATGCGCTTGGAGCCAAGAAGGTGGTGCTCAGACAAGGTGGGGCTGCGAAAGCGGGTCCTGTCATCACCGATAACAATAATTTCTTGATTGATGCTGATTTTGGAGCTATAGCCGATCCTGCTGCGTTGCATCGTCAGATCAAACTTACGGTTGGGGTTGTGGAGACCGGTTTGTTTACTGAGATGGCCACCAAGTCGTACTTTGGCGAGCAAGATGGCGAAGTCAAGGTGTGGAGTAGATGATATATACAAGATACAAAAGAGGTGGATGTGTATTGTTATTGTATGAAGTGAAGAATTAAGCTGATTAAAACGAATTATTACTTGCTGTGACTGGAGATCCAGTTCAAGGTTTCGGCCAATCCAGTGCCGTCGATGGCAATTGTAGGTATGACAGACCAGGTGTGCTGTCCTGTCAACTTATTGAGCTCGAACCTCTCGATCAATTCCTTGGGTTTGATGGCGGTGGAAACGTCTTGTTTGTTGGCCAAAACAATCAACAAACAGTTGGCCAACTCTTTGTCGTTGATGACACGAGTCAACTCATTCTTTGATTCTTCCAACCGGTCGATATCGGACGAGTCCACCACGTAAATGAGGGCGTTGGTGCCGGTAAAGTAGTGTCTCCACAACGGTCTGATTCTGGCTTGTCCACCACAGTCCCATACGGCAAACGACACATTCTTGTGCTTGACGGTTTCGACGTTAAACCCCACAGTGGGCACGGTCTTGGAAGTCTTGCCCAATTTCAACTTGTACAAGATGGTGGTTTTGCCTGCATTATCGAGACCCAACATCAATATTCTCATTTCTCGGTTCTTGAAAACCTTAGACTATATGTTAGTTTGTGTTTCCCTCCATACTGCGTGTCTATGCTTATACCTACCACTAATCCTCCCATGGCTAGTTTATGATTAATTCTTAAAAAAAGACGGGTACGTGTCTGATATCTAAGCGGACCCACAAGACAAATACCGCGAGATTTGGGCCTGCGTCGCGCGCCGAAAATTCACTTTTAGACGAGCACTGCGCTTGCCGAAAACAGACAGACGGTGCGCACGCGTGCACGCGGCCGGTCGTGCGTGTAATGGTCGTCGTCATGGAGTTGCAGCGCCGTGTCCCGCGTTCCGCCTCCATTCTCCATTGTAACCATATATTCTTTATATGTTTATTTATGTTTCTTGTGGTTCTTATGGTTGACGCGTTCAATCACACGTTCGAGTGAGAGCTTGACATCACCCTTAGCGAAATGGTCCAAGTTATAATACTTGGGTGCCAACTCTACTAACCATTCGGGCTTGACACTCGTCACCGTCCGAATATAGTTTTGGCTCGTCAACACAAACTCATTGTAGATCACCCACTCGCTCTCGCCAGCCAATACCGTAGACGGATGGATCAAGACATCTTGATTATCTTTAACAGTCAAGAATCCTTTGTTTCCCAGCCGTTTCTTGCCTACTTGCATGAAAAACCCAGCCGCAAGTGCCTTGCGGATATTCGTCCAGTAATGCTTGTTTTCAAACGATGTTGTGTTGAGCTCCAAGTCCTGGCGCTCCATGATCCGTGCAAGCTGCGCCCGTACGCTCCGTGCCGAAACCAAGCTTCGATACGATAAGAAATTATCACGACACCACTGATGCACGCCAGTTTGTGCTGCTTCATCGGACTCAAACCCTTCGTAGACATTAAGAAGCGTAAGATGATCACCGTCAGGATGCGCAAACGCCATCTTGGCATCGTCAGCCCGTTTCCGTGCAGCAGCAGGACGCACAAACACATTCGGTACCGATAACACGGCCACAATCGTCAAGATCTCTTGTGCACAATGGAACGCAGGCGATCCGATCAACATCACGGCCAACATTGGATCAAGCGGGAACTGGGAAGCCATACGTCCCAATGCAGTCAAGTCTCCTTCATCAGAGAGACATTGCAAGTAATTGAGTTCCTCCAATGCCCGCATCATCGTTTCAGGAGCTGGGGGGTCCATGAAATCAAAGTGCACCAAGTCGTCGATCCCCAACTTCTTCAATTCCAATACCGTGGATGCCAAGTTGCTCCGCAAGATCTCGGGGTACGATTGCTCAATCAACTCTTTGGCAAATGCTTCTTCGGTATAAAGACGGAAACACTTCCCTGGTCTGGTACGACCAGCACGACCCGCCCGCTGCTGAGCCAGCGCTTTGGAGATGGGCGACACCAACAACGACTCGACTCGGATCCGTGGATTGTACACCTTTTGCTTCGAAAACCCAGGATCCACCACATAAACCACCCCATCGATCGTCAACGACGTTTCTGCAATGTTGGTCGATACAATCACCTTTCTTCCAGGACGGCCACCAGCACGGTTTGGTGGAGGAGCAGGCTCAAAGATCTTTTGTTGTTGATGGGGAGGCAACGAACCGTACAATGGATACACCAGGACGGGTCCACAGTCTTGTTCCCTCACCAATTCGTCTCCTTCCATCGCAATTTTGCGGCATGCATCTTCAATCTCTTCTTCACCAGTCAAGAACAACAAAATATCCCCCTCATCCTCGGTAGCATGGATCTGTAACACCGTGCGGATGGCAGCGTCCAAGTAATCACGCTGGTACTCAGGGGTATAGTAGATTTCCACCGGGTGTGTTCTTCCAGCAACTGCCAAAAGTGGAGCGTCGTTGAAGTAAGTCTGAAACTTTTCGGCATCCAACGTGGCCGACATGATAATAATCTTGAGATCGGGTCTTCTTACACTCACCTGCTTCAATAACCCCATCAAGATATCGGTAGATAAAGTTCTTTCGTGCGCTTCATCGAGAATGATACACGAATAACGTGTGAGATCGTGATCTTCCATGGCTTCTCTCAACAACATACCATCAGTCATGTATTTCAAGATGGTCTTGTCGCTGGTCTTTTTGTCAAAACGCACGCTGTACCCAACTTCTTGTCCCAACTCAACATCCATCTCATCAGCCACTCTTTTGGCCACAGACATCGCCGCAACTCTTCTGGGCTGCGTACATGCAACTTGGGTGCCGATCAAGTGAGGCATCTCGTCATACAACACAAACTGGGGGATCTGGGTGGTTTTACCGGACCCTGTTTCCCCAACAAACACCATGATCTGGGTTGACTGGAATGTCTTCAAGAACTCGGCACGTTTGGCATGGACCGGCAAGTCTCTTCTGATTTTCAAGATATCAAAGTACTTTTGCGAAAACTTGTTTCCTGTGAACGGATTGTTGTTGCCGCTTTCCAATTGCTGTGCTTGTTCTGCTGTGGTTTCGTTTCTGGTCATGTTGGCAAACTCGCCTGCGTCGTGGTGCACCAACGTTTCGGATTCGTGTGGATGTGGATGTTTTCTCAATGATTCCTCGGCAGCCTTGGCGACTTTTTCAGCCTCGGACTCGAGTTTCTGTTTTTTGAGTGCTCTTTCAGACATGACTGGTGATGAGGTGTGAGATGGCATCGCAAGAAATCGATTTTGGTTTTTTTTTAATTTTATTTTTTGATAATTGGTAGGGACACGTCTGATAAGAATACTTTTACCAAAGAAATATATCAATATGAAAACAAGAGTAAGATGATAGGTATTGATAGTAGAAGTAAAGAAGGAGGAGCATGAGATTTTGAGATTCTTGATTTTTTATAATTTTAACAAACTTTTAAAAAAGTAATTAACAGAAATGAACAGTGGAAAATTATATAGAAAAGGCAATCTGAAATCAAGACAATTATTCTGTCATTGAGACAAGACATGAACAATGAAATCAGAGAATATAAAACAGCGAATCAATGAATAATTGTAAAGTACAAAAAGTAATGAATGGTTGGAAGGAGCTAAAAAAAAATAGCGAGATATGAACGGTTATGTAACAAAACGCCAGGTTTAAACCGTAGGGTTGTGTCGTGCAACCGTTGCAAAGAAGATGAAACGGTTTTGCTGCCGAGTAAAGTTGGGGGTTAATGCTGGCTAGGGGGTATGACGGAGTGTACATAAACCACTAGTTTGACGATTCAAAGGAGACCATTTAGGAAAAATATCTAGGTCGCGAAGCTGGCTAGATTAAAAAAAAATGACGGGGCGGTTGAAACAAGTGAAATTGCCAGTATACAAGAATAACGCAAGTGTAATGAAACGACAAAGAGATGTACATGATGAATGATATATATATAAATACATATTAATATACATATTCATATAATTATTACAAGTAGTGTTCGTCTGCGTCGTGTTTCCAAGCCTCGTGGATGTAAACAAAAACTAAAAATATCAAAATGCGACACAGAATTTTACATTTTCGACAAAAACACCAACACTTTTGCGTGTACGGATAGTTACATGACGCGAGAAAATATTCCTAATTGGTACAAATTACAGCCTTTTCCTGTACACAAACAACCATAACACCAGAAATTGAGAAAAAAAATAATTCCGACTAAACACACGTTTCCAGCACTATATTAGAAATGGGCCCCGTCGCACTTCCGCCAGTTCTGGCGTTTTTTTTTGTTTGCTAACACACTCCTTCCAGTTTTAAAAAAAGAATTTAACAAGTGTTCTCTCTACACCGTTTTCTTTCTTCTTCCTACCTTAGTCATTCCTTTAATAACTACTAGTTTCACTTTAAGTCCTTCTCGGTCCCAAAAGAAGCAAGAAAAGTAGAAAAAAACACACAAACAGACACACACACACAAAACAAAACAATAATGCAACTCACTAAAACACTTGTGGCCCTTGCATCTGTGATGGTGGCTGCCGTCAATGCCGGCTGCACCAACGATGGTGGTAACTGGTACTGTAACCCTACCGATAAGGTTATCTACAATAACGTGGGCTACTCTGGCTCATATATGGATGTTGTTTCCATCAATGAAAACGGTCAATGTTCCCAACAATCCCACTCGTTTAGCGGTAACTTGAGTCCTTTGGACGAAGAGTTGACTGTCCACTTTAGAGGTCCTTTGAAGTTGTTGCAGTTTGGTGTCTACTACCCAAACCCTAACTTTAAACAAAAGAGAGACAATGATGAAGACTGCTCCACCGCCCATCACTACCACCACAAGCACAAGAGAGCTACTGCTTTGGTTGAAGTCACCCAGACTGTGCTTGTCGATGCCAACGGCAACACCGTCACCCAAGACGTTCCTGTTGGTCATACTCAAGCTCCAGCTTCTGGCCCAGCTCCTCCAGCTTCTGGCCCAGCTCCTCCAGCTTCTGGCCCAGCTCCTCCAGCTTCTGGTCCAGCTTCTGGTCCTGCTCCACCAGCAAACAACCAAGGCACTCCAAGCTTTGCTTCTCATGCTTCCAGTGCTACCAGCTCCTCTGCTTCGAGCCCATCTTCGTCTGGTTCTTCAAACGGTGCATGGGAAAGAGTTGCTTACTACACTCCAGGCAACGCCCAGAACCTTACCTTTATGAACTACTACGGTGGTTCAGGCTCTGGTGTCTGGTCTGCTGGTTTAGGTAACTCTCTCTCGTATGCCAATGCCGACTGTAGCGGTGGTTCTTCCAGCCCTGTTGCTCTTGGTGACGTTACTATTCCATCCAACAACGAGTTTATGATCTTTTCTGGCTCGCAATGTTCTGGTAACGACTGTGGGGTTTACAGAGAAGGTATTCCTGCCTACCATGGTTTTGGAGGTAACACCAAGATTTTTGTGTTTGAATTCTCGATGCCATCGTCGACTGGCGGTGCTCCAGGTCTCAACAACGACATGCCAGCTGTGTGGATGTTGAATGCCAAGATTCCAAGAACTTTGCAATACGGTAACGCTCAGTGTTCGTGCTGGAGTACTGGATGTGGTGAGTTGGATTTGTTTGAGATTCTTGCTCCTGGTTCTGACAAGATGATTTGTCACTTGCACGATGGCCAAGGATCCAACGGATCTTCTCAAGGCGGTGGTGGTTCTTCTGACTACTTTGTCAGACCAACCTCAGGTACGTTCAAGGCAGCTGTTGTGTTTGTAGACCAACAGCTCCACATTTTAGAAGTCACCGAACTGTTTGGTGCTCTGTTGGATGCTTCGACGGTACAGAACTGGATCAACAAGCCCGGTTCGCAAGCCAATCTTGTTTAAATTTTGTATTGAATGTATTTTAGTTTTTATTAAGAAATTCAAAAACGAAAAGAAAGCTTTGTAATGACAGTTGTGGGGATTGATATAGGCACAGGATCGGTGCGTGTGGCGAGTGCTGGAGATACGTTCGAGAGCTGGGCCAAGCTGATCACGACGTATGATGAAGATGGATGGATCACTCAGTCACTGATTGAGATCTTTGGTAAGATCCAACGGTTTGTGCAGCGAATAGAAGACGCGGAATCAATTGCAGTGGCTGCAACGTGTTCCATGGTGGTGTGTGAGAAAGAAGGTGAGTGGTTGCGGCCGTTCAACTGTGGCCGTAGTGGAGTTGCACAGGACCACGATATCTTGTTATGGATGGATGGACGGGCGAAGCAGCAGACTGATAAGATGAACAACGATGAGAAGTTTGGAGCCATGAAAGCGTTGGTAGGCGGACAGTTTGTGCCTGAGCTCGGGCTTGCGAAGTTGATGTGGTTGGAGGAACAGTATGGCCGTGATCGAGAGCTTGTATGTTTTGAGCTTCATGATTGGATGGCATATGTGATGAATGAAGGGATCGAGCAAAAGGGTGATAGTTGGCGTGTTGCGTACCGTGCGAGTAAACCGTTTAGTGATGATTCGTTTGGGGTTGATGGATCGATCAAGGGCTGGTCAGTGGCTACTCTACGTCTGGTGGGAATTCATGTGGAGGTGGTGCACATGGGAACGCTCAAGGTTGGAGAGGTGGTTGGAACGGTGCATGAAGGGCTTGGAATGGGACGTGCTACGATTAGAAACGGATGTATTGATAGTTATGCGGGCTGGATGGCAACGTGTTGTAATAGGAGGGATGTGGTGTCGATGGTAGCAGGCACATCAACGTGTTTTATAGAGGGAAGTGATACCACCACTGATACTACCACAAGTGGTAGTATCAACGGCATTTGGGGCCCATTCCCCCAGCTCTTTCCCCAGAGTCTCTACGCATACGGACAACCAGCTACCGGTAAACTTTATCAACGGGTGCTTCAAGGACGACTGTTTGAATGGGCCGAAGAGCAAACTACTCTTTTGGAGCAGACACACCAGCAGAGTATCACCGAGCTTCTACGGTACTATTTCTACACTGGCGATGTCTACGGGACACGCAACGACCATCGGCAGGCCGAAATGGTGATTGATGGCCATAATGCCAGCGGCATGGGTCGGATTCTCGACACAAACAACGATGATACAGCGGTGGTTCTTAGATACAACTTGTTGATGGAGTTCTTGGTGTTCCAGGCCCACACATTAATGAGTCACCGCGATACGTCTAGTGTAGTGGTGGTGAGTGGGTCGCAGAGCAAAAACGAGCGTTTTTTGCAGCTATTGGCCAATGTTACTGGAAAAAACGTCGAGGCTGTGCAGTCTGACGGAACGTTCCATGCTGTACGTGGCTCATGTATGGCAGCAGGCGCCTCGCTCATACCAGAACCCACGACAACATACTTGCCGCTCCCAAACGACTTGCTCCAGAAACGGTACGAGATCCTGTGTGCGATGGCTCGGTTCCAGACACAAGTGCGCGCGCTTGTGGAGCGGTGACGGTAGGAAAAAAGGCGTGTCTCTCATAAATATGTACCTTACTGTGTGCTGCGTGTACTGCGTGCACTGCGTGCGCACGCAGTGCACTGTGTAACTTTTCTCATCGCCGTGTGGTCAACCTCCACAGGCGTAAACGTAAACTAAGATGGACGCTTCTTCGCTCCATAACGTGACGTATCCGTCGTACATTCCCAACCCAGGATCTCTGTCCTTGGCACAGGCTCCTCCACCATTACCCACACAGCCCCCAGCTACCCATCCGCCACCAGCCCCAGAAAAACCCAGAAAGTTCACTTCGCAACACACCCAGCCACCAAACCCCAACAAAAGACGTAAATCCAACATCAGAGCATGTGATGCCTGTGCTATTCGTAAAGTCAAGTGTCAGGATAAACGTCCGTGCCGCCACTGCGCCGCTAACGGTCTCAAGTGCACCCAGCTCCGCGAACGCAAGAAGAGCGGACCCAAGAACATCCAGTCACGCACCCTCGACTCCATCAATAACCTCAGTGAAATCATCGAGTTCAAGAACCCAGCATCGTCTGTTCAGGTCCATGCGGCTCCAAACCACCCCGTAAACCCAGTCCCGCCTCCAAAATCAGTACCCGTGACATCAACCCGTGATCCCCCAGTACCAGGACCAACAGGGCCAACAGGACCAGCAGGACTAGCAGGACAAGAACTGTTGTCTCCCAATACCCAATCACCAGAACCATACGAGCAGCCTTACGGCAACGGATACAACGTGGCAACACTCGCAGCTGCCCCATGTACCACCAGTTCCGACTATAGACTCACCCCGGCAACGATGGTGGAAAACATCTCGCTTATTGGCGACGAGCCGATTGTGTTTGAACTCTTGAAACCACTCACGGTCCAGTCTCTCATCATCAACCATACAAAACTCATAGACTTCTTGACTCAACACTTTCCCAACGTCACCGTCAACGGCATCAACAAGTTCCACAGCGAAATCAACTTGATAGAACGCCACGACGACAATCTATTTCTCTCCAAGTTGTTTCTCATTCTCACCGTCAACTTCATCATCGCTGAGATCCTCATCAAACTCAAGAAGCAAAAGTTTAAAGAGTTTATCAAGTACCTCAAACGTAACTTGGTGTTCAACAACTTCAAAAACTTTAAAAACTTGTGCCACTTCAAGTGTATTGAAATTAATGCCCTTGTTGATAAAAATCTCATTGTTCCCGCCATCATCCCACAAAACTGTGCCAAGGTCAACAACTTTAACCTAAACAGCACCAACCAACAGGAAGTCTTCTACAACATGTCGTTGGGCTCGCTTCACTACTGCAACTACTACCATATTCTCAACCTCACCAATACCCTCAACTTATCCAACTCCACCTCAAACGACCTGAATTACGGAAACGAAGTCCAGGAATACCAGAAAATCGTCAATTTTAACAAAGCCATTTCATTCTTTATGTTGATCAACGTCAAGGCACGTGGAAACGGAACGGTGCTTCAGTTGTACGAGTTGTTTGAGATTTTGTTTACGTTTGAACGGTTCTATCTTGTATATTCCACCAACAACTACAACATCAACGTTGTGCGTAACAACGATGTGGTGCTCCAGCTCAGTTCGAAAAAGACATTGAAACAAAAGTCCGAGCTCATCAATAACTCGTTCAACTCCAACTTGTTATTTGATTTGATCCATATTGTGGACCAGCAACACGACCTTGAGCGGACAAAGGGTGATCTTTGGTACAAGTTTGCCAAGTATACCAATTTCAACGTATCGCCTAACTTCAGCATAAGTAATCCTCTGGGAGTCGAGTTGTACACGCGACTAAAGCACCGGGTGTTGCAGCTTCCAGACAGCGACTCCATATTTGAAGTTATCAAGCGGATTCTTTTGTTCAAGTCGTTGTTGGTGTACCACGTTGGGTTCTCGAACTTTAAGCAGGATCTTTTCACCACGATCAAAGTGTTGAACTATCATCTTGGCAAGTCGGATTCACAGTTGTTTAAGGTTCAGATGTCGAACTACCAGTTGCTTCCGCCGCTTTTGCATATGTTGAAGATAATCTTGGAGATCAAGAAGGAGGAAGCAGAAGGACGGCATCTCTTTAGCACACACGATGCACGGTTCGACCATGGTGACAAGCATGAAGTTTATGAGTACAACGAAGCTGGAGATATCGATAATGAGCTTTTGATTGTGTTCAGTGACAACTTGATTCCACATTTTGGGTTCTTTAACAATATCAACAAGTTGATTCGGGCGACTGAGATTCTTAACGATTGGTTTTTGAACTTGAATGGTAACCGGACAAAGTTGCAGGAGGTGAAGAAGTTTCTGGGGCCTGCGGAGCCTGTGCTCAAACATAATCGCAGCTACGAGTTTAACGAGTTGCTCCGTGAGTTGGATACTACAGCAAAGACAACCGAATTGTTTACGTTACAGGAAACACCATCGTCGGGCTCAGCATCGTTTCGGTCGAGCAGCTACGCGGATCCACCAACAGAAACACCTCCTATAGAAGCACAAGCACAAGCACAAGCACAAGCCCAGCCTGATGTTGTGCCTGTGCCACCGCAATTAGCGCAGCAGATGTGTTCGGACGAAACTGCGCTTGTGGTGAGCGAAAGTACCAAGAACTTGTACAATTTGTTCAACCAATTGAACGGAGACATTGGTAGTAGTGGAGTTGGGAGCGGCAGCATGACAAACTTATTACTGTTAGGTCATGGGTTCACCATTCCGATGCCACGCACCGTCAAAGAAGACGACCACGAGTTCTGGATGTACAATAACTAAAGAATGTTCTCCCCCACCACATGTATTGTACTCGTATAGAAAAATGTAAATTTATAGCAGGACAAAAATAAATTGTCGTCGAGCGAGGGAAAAAAAGGCAAAAAAAGGACGAGCAATACAAAATCCCAAAAACCTTTCTTTTAAATACTCAGGTGTTGTTGTGGTACCGCGTGTCATCGTCCAAGTCCCACGAGAAGAACCACGTACACATCAAGAGAGAAGCCTGCAATAGACACGACCCATTGGAAAACAGTGCCGTTGTTGACCTTCAGAAACGATCCTTTTTTTTTAAACCAAATCAAATCCGCCCTTGGCGATAGCATAGCATAAACAGTATATCATAAAAATGGACTTAGATACAGATGTTCCTATGGAAGACGTTGAGGACCAGCAGTTGAAAGGACAAGAGCCGGTCACGAAAGCGGTGACCAGCAAGAAACCCGAGCTTGAAGCACAGTCGGTGACGCAGTTGGACGAGTGGATTGAGAAGTTGGCCAAGTGTGAGCCGCTTCTGGAACAAGATGTCAAGAAGTTGTGTGATATGGCAATCGACGTGTTGCAGTTTGAAGAGAATGTCCAGCCGGTGCAGGTGCCTGTGACGATATGTGGTGATGTACACGGCCAGTTCCATGACTTGATTGAGTTGTTCAAGATAGGAGGTCCGTGTCCCGACACCAACTACTTGTTTATGGGCGACTATGTCGATCGAGGCTACTACTCGGTCGAAACCGTGTCGTATTTGGTGTGTATGAAGGTACGGTTCCCTAACCGGATCACTATTTTGAGAGGGAACCATGAGTCGAGACAAATCACGCAGGTGTATGGGTTCTACGACGAATGTTTGAGAAAGTATGGCTCAGCAACGGTATGGAAACTCTTTACAGATCTCTTTGACTACTTTCCCATCACGGCATTGGTGGACAACAAGGTGTTTTGTCTACACGGCGGACTTTCGCCCATGATCGAAACTATTGACCAGGTACGTGAGTTGAATAGAATTCAAGAAGTGCCCCACGAAGGACCCATGTGTGACTTGTTGTGGTCGGACCCCGACGACCGAGGCGGGTGGGGGATTTCTCCAAGAGGTGCAGGTTTCACTTTTGGCCAGGATATTTCAGAACAGTTCAACCATACCAACGACTTGAGCTTGATTGCACGTGCGCACCAGTTGGTCATGGAGGGTTTTTCGTGGTCGCACCAAGAACTGGTGGTGACCATCTTCTCGGCCCCAAACTACTGCTATAGATGCGGCAACCAGGCCGCCATCATGGAGGTCGACGAACAGCACAACAGACAGTTCTTGCAGTATGATCCGTCTGTCAGACCAGGAGAACCTACAGTCACCAGAAAAACACCGGACTACTTCTTATGATTCGATGCCTTTGTTTTCTTAGTTGTAAAGCGTTCGTTGTCGTCATTTTGTCGCTTCGCGCTTTTTGTTAATATAAAAAAAAAAAATAAAAAAAACAACAATTTGTAGTTTGCACGACCCTCTCAACCAACCAGAACAAAACATTTCCTAATGACAAAATCTTTCATTTAAACCACAAATGTTGAGAGTAAAGCCAGCCACACGGATCTTGGGCTCGAGATCCATATACACTTCTGTGTTGGAGTCCGATATCAACATCACCAGAAACGGCAAGGTCAATGTCAGTGTCGGCACGGGCGGCCGTTCGTCGAGAACCGGCTACACCGCAACTGTATTTGGAGCCAGTGGGTTTGTTGGCCGGTACCTTACGTCGAAGTTGGCGAGACATGGTACTACAACCGTTGTTCCATTCAGAGACGATATGAAAAAGAGATTTTTGAAGGTCACGGGTGACTTGGGCGTGGTTAACTTTGTTGAGTTTGATGCAAGAAACTTGAAGTCCATCGAAGATTCCGTGGCCCACTCCGATATCGTGTACAACTGTATTGGAACCGACTATAACACCAAGAACTTCTCGATGGCCGATACCAACATTGCGTTGGCCGAAAGAATCGCCCAGGCCGCCAAGGACGCCGGGGTTCCTAGATATGTTCATGTTTCATCATACAATGCCAACCCCCAATCTTCGCTGGTATTTTATGCCACCAAGGGAATTGGTGAACAGTTGGTTAGAGATATCAACCCTGACGCCACCATCGTCAGACCAGCACCCATGTTTGGTAGAGAAGACAATCTCTTGAACTACTTGGGTCCTAAGTTGAAGATGTGGACTCCCAACAAGAATGCCAAAGAAATCTATCCAATTCACGTCACTGACGTAGCGAGAGCATTGGAAAAAATCGGGTTTGATGACTCGACAGTTGGCCAGACGTTTGAGTTGTATGGACCCCAGAAATTATCGTTTTTGGAAATCAGACAAATGATCCATGGTATCACCCAGGATTTCTCCCAGGCCGGTCCGTTATCGTACAACTTTGCTGACTACCAGATTCCATTACCACTTGCTAGATTGATTGCTCAGCTCAAACAGTTGCCTTACTGGAAGATGACCAATCCCGACCAGGTTGAAAGACACTTGATCCACCAACAAATCGACCCCAACGCCAAAACGTTTAAGGATTTGGGTATCGATGATGTGGACCAGTTGGCCGACGTGTTGTTTACTTATGTTAAGCAATGGAGACATCCTTTAATTGCCCAAAAAGGTGCACCATCCAAGAAAGAATTGGATAGATTACGTCAACTCGAACACTTTACTTAGCATAATCACGATATAAAGAATAAATTATTTCCGCGAACATCAACACTCTTTTTCTTATCAATCATTTTTTTTTATCGGATCTCTTTATGTTACCTGCTGCTACTAAACTACACGAACTTGAACGTGAGAAACAAGTCGAGATCTTGGGTCATCTCTTTGAGCCTTGTCAGACACTTTCAACCCTTATTTTACAAACGGTGCTCCAAAAACCCGTGGATTCATATCCTCAATTAATTGAAGGTGTGCGCCAGCAACTTATGGCATTGCTTATAGATAGCACCGATCCACGTATTTCACAAATCATCGCGGCCCATCCACGTCTTGGAGGATCATCAAAGGTGCCAATATCGCTGCTTTCATCCCATTCGTCACTGGAACAGAAATCTCTCGCAGGTTCGGCCTCGGAAACTGCCGAGTTGATCAAACTTAATGATACTTACGAACAAACGTTTCCAGGCTTACGCTACGTAGTGTTTGTAAACGGCCGTTCAAGACCAGTGATTATGCAGAACATGCAAGAAAGAATCTCCAGGAACAACATTGACAGGGAAAGACATGATGCTTTCGATGCCATGTGCGATATCGCCCTTGACCGTGCTAGTAAACTCCAGTCAAGATAAGATGGCCGGGTAACATCTTATTTTTTTTCATTCGATTGATTAATTAATGGTCCACGCACGACACAGGGGAAGTTTCTCCAAAATTCAACGAGTCCAAAACTTAACGTGTGCCCCCCCTTCCTCTAATCTAATCAGTCGTCCAATCTTTTAGATACTCAATATATAAAAAAAAATGGTATGTCATTTGAAGCCAGAACTGAGAGTCTGACAATGTGTTTATGTAAACACATTTCACAAGTTCAATTACTAACATCACCAGGCTGGTGCTTTGGAAAACGCTCGTAAGGAAATCAAACGTCTTTCGTTAGATGCTGATGAATCCCAATATGGCCAGATCTTCTCGGTTTCTGGTCCTGTCATTGTTGCCGAGAACATGATTGGCTGTGCCATGTACGAATTGGTCAAGGTTGGCCACGATAACTTGGTTGGTGAAGTCATTCGTATCAATGGCGATAAGGCCACCATCCAAGTCTACGAAGAAACAGCTGGTGTCACTGTGGGTGATCCAGTGTTGAGAACCGGAAAGCCATTGTCCGTTGAATTGGGTCCAGGTTTGATGGAAACAATCTATGATGGTATCCAGAGACCATTGAAGGCCATCAAGGACAAGGCCCAATCCATCTATATCCCAAGAGGGATCGATGCTCCTGCTCTTTCGAGAACGGTCCAGTACGACTTCACACCGGGAAGCTTGAAGGTAGGTGACCATATCACCGGTGGCGATATCTTTGGTTCCATCTACGAAAACTCCTTGTTGGACGACCATAAGATCTTGTTGCCTCCAAGAGCAAGAGGTACCATTACGTCCATTGCCGAATCCGGCTCCTACAACGTCGAAGACACCGTTTTGGAGGTTGAATTTGACGGAAAGAAGCATTCTTACTCCATGATGCATACTTGGCCCGTCAGAGTTCCAAGACCGGTGGCTGAAAAGTTGACGGCCGACCATCCATTGTTGACCGGTCAAAGAGTCTTGGATTCTCTTTTCCCATGTGTCCAAGGTGGTACAACTTGTATTCCTGGTGCTTTTGGCTGTGGTAAGACAGTTATTTCACAATCATTGTCCAAGTTCTCCAACTCCGATGTCATTATTTACGTTGGTTGTTTCGCCAAGGGTACAGAAGTTTTGATGGCTGATGGTCAAGATAGAAAGATTGAAGACATCAAGGTCGGAGACGAGGTCTTGGGCAAGGACGGTAATCCAAGAGAAGTCGTTGCTTTACCACGTGGTACCGAAACCATGTACGACGTGTCTGAAAAGACCGGTGAGATCTCGTTCACTTGTAACGCTACTCACCAGTTGGTTGTTCAAACCAAGCAAAAGGTTGATGTTTCCACCGACAAGGAACAAACGTCTGTCACTTACTTTGGTCTTGTTCACGACACCGACAAGACTGGCCGTAAGTTTGAGATTGTCAAATCACTCACCGAATCCTTCTTGCACGAAACGCATGGTGCTGAAACTGCCGTGGCTTTGGCCAACGAGTTTGCTGCCTGCATTTCCACCCAAACCATCGACTGGATCATCGAAGCTCGTGATATGTTCCGTTTGGAATGGAATGTCCGCCGTGCCACCCAGCAATTGTGGTCTCCTGTATTGGTTGAAAAGGAAGTTCTTGGTCCAATGATCGCTGAAACCGGTTTCGACGCTAGAATGGCTCCACAAATGGCTTACTTGCTCGGTCTTTGGGTCGGTAACAACGACAAGGACGTTTCTGACATGTTTGCTGATTTCAGAGATGTCGAATTCAATAGCCGTATCAGAGCTTTTGCTAACGATACTACCTTCAATGATTCTCAAGATATTAACATCTCGGTTGATGTCTCTGTGACTCGCGAACCAAACTTGCTTGACTACTTGATTAAGAATGTCTTTGGAAAGTCCGAAACTAAGACTGTTCCAAAGTTCTTACGTTCTGAAACTATCGAAGTTCGTGAACGGTTCCTTGCTGGTTTGATTGATTCCGAAGCCAACGTTGAGAGAGACCCCGAATATAATGGTTGCATCAGTGCTACTGTCAAGACAGTTTACCCAGAAGTCAGAGACAGTCTTGTGGCTACCGCACGTTCTCTTGGTATTCCAACTACTGCTTGCGTTGTCGCCTCTTCTATCACTCATCAAGAAATGTTTGCTGTCACCTTGGCAGCCTCTTCGGCCTTGGACTCTATTCTTTCCAAGTGTAGCGATTCTCACAAGAGAGCCAAGATTCCAACTGCTGTTGTCCGTGAACCTCAAGCCTACAACTTCCACGTCACTGAAGTCGAAGCAGATGATTTCTACGGTATCACTCTTCCAGAAGACTCGGACCATCAATTCTTGTTGTCCAACTTGGCTTTGGTCCATAACTGTGGTGAAAGAGGTAATGAAATGGCCGAAGTGTTGATGGAATTCCCAGAATTGTTCACCGAGATTTCAGGAAGAAAGGAACCAATTATGAAGCGTACCACTTTAGTGGCCAACACCTCCAACATGCCTGTTGCTGCCAGAGAAGCATCCATTTACACTGGTATTACCTTGGCTGAATACTTTAGAGATCAAGGTAAGAACGTTTCCATGATTGCCGACTCGTCTTCTCGTTGGGCTGAAGCTTTGAGAGAAATTTCTGGTAGATTGGGTGAAATGCCTGCTGATCAAGGTTTCCCAGCTTACTTGGGTGCCAAGTTGGCTTCGTTCTACGAACGTGCTGGTAAGAGTATTGCCTTGGGTTCGCCAGACAGAGTTGGGTCTGTTTCTATTGTTGCTGCTGTGTCTCCAGCCGGTGGTGATTTCTCCGATCCAGTTACAACCTCGACCTTGGGTATCACGCAAGTATTCTGGGGTTTGGACAAGAAGTTGGCTCAAAGAAAGCATTTCCCATCGATCAACACTGCTCTTTCGTACTCCAAGTATACCAATGTGTTGGACAAGTACTACGACGCCAACTATCCCGAATTCCCTGTGTTGAGAAACAAGATCAAGGAAATCTTGTCCAATGCTGAAGAATTGGAGCAAGTTGTGCAGTTGGTTGGTAAGTCTGCGTTGTCTGACTCGGACAAGATTACTTTGGACGTGGCCCAATTGATCAAGGAAGACTTTTTACAACAAAACGGTTATTCGACCTACGATGCATTCTGTCCTATCTGGAAGACCTTTGACATGATGAGAGCCTTTATGTCTTATTATGACGAAGCACAAAAGGCTGTTGCCAATGGAGCTCAATGGTCGAAGTTGGCTGAAGCTACTTCCGACGTTAAGCACTCTGTTTCTCTGGCCAAGTTCTTTGAACCATCTAGAGGTCAACAAGAAGGTAAGGCCGAATTCAACGAGTTATTGAGCACCATCTCCGAACGGTTTGCAGAAGCTTCCGAGTAAGCAGCTTGTATGGTTGTCCATTCGGTCCCGTCTCCCGTCTTGTTTAATTCTTTTTACTTTTTAGATACAAGCTACTTTTTATAATTCATATTCAAGAAAAACTTTTAGATATATATCAGCACGTAAACCACCCCCAGCAATCAAAGGAAGAGATTTCGTGTTCGAGGCTGTGTTGAATGGCAAATTCTGTCAAGGGAATAGCTTGGGGAGTTGTGGTTGTAGGGGGAGCAAGCGTAGCACTCTGTTCTGTCGTTGTGTGTCGATTGGATGGGATAGAACTTGAGGTATTTGAAGGAAAATTATATTGAGCAATAGTGGTGGTGATCTCGTTAGGTTTTTCAATAGGGTTCAGTGTTCGTTCAGCTATTGCCGTTTCTGTCTCTATACCACCAAACCATGTTTTTAACGTAGTAAAGAGATCAGGTTCTTTATCTTGCTGGAACGGATGATTATCTTGAGTGAGTCTGGTATTGTGCTGAGACTCACTGGGATTCCATCGCATCAATCTTTCTTCCATAAATCTCTGGAGATGGTCTTCTGGAGGAAATAAACGATCAGAGTGAACAAGCTGGTGACGAATCGAAGGGCTGTGCTTTGGAGGCTCATATGGAGGTTGATGGGGCGTAACAACTTGGTCAATGGGAGGAGAAGCACTTGCTGACGATTCAACCAACGGGTTGATGGATTCAAGCAGCTGGATTTGCGTTGGAGATGCGGTATCGGGAGAAGAATTGGACTGGGTCAGAGCAGATACCAATCTAGTTTCCACACAGAGATCATCGGTTTTTGTATCCAAACGGACACAAGTGTAAGTTTCTGAATCGGCAATAACAACTGCAGAGAGTGACAGGTCACAAGTAACTGCTTGCTGTCCACTTTCATCAATGGATAAACTCATTTGGTTGTGATTCAAGTTTGTAAATTGCAGCCATTTGTGGTTGCAACCCAACGTCACAAAAAGGGAACAACTAGTCACGTGACAGAACCAAGTTGATTTCTTCCCCGGGACAAAAATGATGTCGACATAAGTTAAGTGACACTACAAATAGGTGATAATTTGTTTTTTTAAAGTAATCTTTTATTGCATACGGACATTCACGTTGTGAAACGATCGTAGAACTAGAAATATTAACAAGATAAACAACAAAACGCCATGATCAACCAATAGCAGCAAACTACCATCAATCGCTCTTCAAAAAATTTGGACAAAATAAAAAGATATTTAGAAATTTCAAAAGAACGGTACCAATTGACATTCAGTCAACTAATCTGTGTCCGATTACTTGGATCTAGCTCTAACCTTCCGTCTCTTTCTTTTAAGTCTTCTAACTCTCTTTTTTCTCCACTTATCTCTCATAATGAATGATAATTAGGTATAGTAAAAGAAAAGAAAGAGAAAAGAAGAAGAGTGCACAGTTTTATAAAGAATCGGTCGACGGTGCGGGCCCGTCGTTGGTCGCGGTCGGACATTCGTGCGTGGCACAATCAGGAACCCAGCAAAAAATTTTTTGGGAGTCTCATAAATCATTCTATTTAGAGTCATGTGATATAATGGGGCTGCCGCCCTAGGTTGCAACTATTTGTCAAAGTGGAGAGAATTGAAAGAAGGTGGTATGTACATAATTTGCTTTTAATGATGATTTTGGAGACGACGTTTCTCCTGCCTGATTGCCATAAGCAAGTCATCCCTTATATGACCAAGATCGAGGTCGATACATAGTTTATCGACGATTTCCGGCGTGAGAACCATATGTTCTTGCGATGTAGAAGAGGAAGGATAAGGTCCAGAGTATGCCGAGTCGATGGACTCAATTGCTTTGAAAGCTAAGTGTTTTGTATCATCCTGAAAACTATCGGTGGGACCCGATCTGTCGTCGAGCAAGTAACCCAAGTGTTTGACTCCGAGTAAAGCCTTGATGTTGCAGTATAAACGGTAGCATAAATAGAAGCAAGGAATGTTGGGCATCACTGGTATCAATGCTAGAGGAAGGGTCAAAGGGATCCCCACTGCCGATAAAATGGCGTACTTGAGGTGTTTGGAGTGGCCCTTTTGTTTCAAGGCATAGAGTTGGGATAAGATGGAAGATGGCAGGTGAAATTTCGGATGGTACAATGGGACTTGTTTAATCTGGTCACTTGGAAGCTGGAGCAGTTTGATTTCAGAAGGCATTAAGTTGGTGGCCAGGTGGGATCCCTGTTGGTTGATTTCACGGATCATGGATTTCTGGGACGGAAACGACTTGAGACAGTGTTCTTCAAACAGCACTGTGTCCAAGAGTTGTTTGACCCAAGTGGTGATTTTGATGTTGATGCGGTTATTCGATTGAGAGATCTTTTTCCAGCCCTTGGTAGCCAAAAGGATTACTTTTGACTCGAGTTTGGTGACAAGTGAGATGCGTTGGAGTTGTTGGGGGTTCAAGAGAGCCGAAGGTTTGTGGTTGCAGTAGATGTATGACTTGGAGGTGGTGATAGGAAGAGCAATGACATAGAGACTGTGTTTGTTGATGGGAGATAGTGACGAGTAGAACCGGACGTGATGCGGAACGAAACGAGACATGGTCAATGATGAAAACGAGTGGCGAGATGGGATGAAATAGCGAGAGATAGCGAGGAAAAATAGCGAGCCGCAAAAGATAGAGAAAGAAATGAGATTAAATTAAATTAAATTAAATTAAATTAAATTAAATTAAATAAATATAAACTTAATTAACATGGCCATAGTTAAGGAACCCTTTACACATGTGAATCAGCAAGATTTGAACAATGTTCAATTGGTGTTGGTTTTTGGTATTGGTTTTTTTGGCTAGTTTTTGTCGGTTTTTGGCTGTTTTTTGTCTGTTTCATCTTATCGCGCACTAGCCGAAACAAACCATAAACCATCCACAAACACACCTCCAAACCAGTTGCGGTCCCATGAACGAGCTCAACGACGATGACGTCAATGTCAATGTCTATAACCACCGTCCCAACATAATACCTCCGTATGTCTTGGATACGCTTTCAAAGGTGCATTTCCGTGATCAGCTTCCCAACACAAACACAAACGTTATTACCGACACTTCCCATACCACCAAAGGCAAACCCACCGACGACGACCAGTACCTCAGTTTTGCTAATGATATCTATGTCAAATCCATGAACCATAACTGGCACAATCTCTTGGCCTCGGTCCGTCAACCCACGCCATATACGTCTACACAAGTGGAGGTGAACCAGAAGCCCGAAAGTGGACAGGTTCAGCTCGATGGCGAATGGGGTGGTGAGGATCGGCTTCGTCAGGCACTTTTGGGCTCTTCCAACTCTGATGACGACTCGTTTCTTGAACAAAAGTCGCCGTTTCTGCCCACACGGTGGTTCAGACCCAAGAATAAACCCACAGACTACGAACGCGCTCGGGTACGATCCAAGGCCGGATACTGGATGTCGGACGCCAAACGAGCCGACTTGTTTCCTACGCTTAAACGACTCATGGTTCACAATCCACTTGTACCGCTTTTTCTTCGGCTTCTCATCATTATCTTTCTGACGGGAGCCTTGGCTCTTGCCTGTTCCATCTACGTGAATTCACGCCACAAACACGACGGGCTTCTGGTACAACAACAACCATCCACAATTATGGCCGTGGCTGTCCAGTGCTGTGCCATCACTTATGTCATCTACATTGCCTACGACGAGTACTGTGGAAAACCGTTGGGGCTCCGTGATCCGCTCGGCAAAATGAGATTGATCATGCTCGATCTTCTCTTTATCATCTTCCTGCTGGCAGACCTCCTGCTCACATTCAATACCTTGTACGACGACGAATGGGTATGTTCCAGTAAAGAAAGCTGGGCTTCAGGTCTGGCCGTCATATTTCCCACCGTCCATTCCATCTGCCGCCGCCAACGGGCCTTGGCGTCTCTCCTTTTCATCTCACTATGTCTCTGGGTCCTCACGTTCTCGATCTCCATCTTTCGGGTCGTAGACCGTGTTTCTACACCAGGACAACGCAATGAGTAGCATAGAATAATATACATAGTAATTCTTTTTCTTTTGGTCGTGCCTTGGCAAATCGCACTCTGAAGCCCACAAAATCCCTCCAAAACTAAGTTTGGTAGTAACTTCTTGCTTCATTTCTACATTATGTCTGCATTACCAGTGGCAAACGACTTGAACTCGACATGGGACTTTATCCAGCCTGGTTTGGAGTTCATCTTGGGTTCTCAGGGTGACCAGGGCGTCAATTCAAAGATGTACATGAACTGTTACACTGCAGTGTATAACTTTTGCGTCAACAAGTCGAGACGCGGCGACTCCGTGACCACAAGCCTGGAAAGCAACTCATACTCGTTAGCAGGCGCCGAGATATACTCGAAGTTGGACAATTACTTGACAGAGTTTATCAAAGCACTCCAGAAAGAACCACAAGAAACGTTTTTGGAGTTTTATGTCAGGCGCTGGACCCGCTTCACCATCGGAGCTGGATACCTCAATAATGTCTTTGATTACATGAACCGGTACTGGGTCCAGAAAGAACGTGCCGATGGCAGAAGAGACGTGTTTGACGTCAACACCCTCGCACTCATCAAGTGGAAGAGCGAGATGTTCAACAACAATGCCGAAGTGTTGATTTCAGAAGTATTGGAACTCGTGGAAAAACAAAGAAACAACGAGATTGTCGAAACCTCACTCATTTCCACTGCCATCAAGTCCTTGGTGTTCTTGGGCATTGATGTCCAGGACTTGAAAAAGACAAACTTGGTGGTGTACGTTTCCCACTTTGAAAACCATTTCTTGGACAGCACGCGGGACTACTACCGACGCGAGCTGGAAAAGTATCTTGCCGACCACAGCGTGGTCGACTACATGAAGAAATGTGAAAGCAGACTCACAGAAGAAATCTCGCGATCCAACAACTACTTGGAAGACCACACCAAGAGATACTTGTTAGACGCATTGCACAACGTATTGATCCAGGACCACGCCCAGGTCATGTACAACCAGTTCCTCACCCTCTTGGAACAGAACGAAACCGAACATATCCAAAGAATGTACAAGTTGTTGTTCAAGGTCCCCAGTACCTTGGACCCGTTGGCCGATACGTTGGAGGCCCATATCAAAGAACAGGCTGCCAAGGCCCTCGAAGACCTCAAAGTTGCATCAGAAACAACAGAAGGAGAATCCAAGGCTGCTGAAGGAAAAGTGACCAAGAAGGCTGCAGTCAACAGCGTCGATCCCAAGGCCTACGTCAACACGTTGATCTCCATCTACATCCAATATAGTGAGGTGGTGGAAAAGGCATTCAATAAAGACACCCGATTCATCCGGGCGTTAGACAATGCGTGTCGGTTCTTTGTCAACAAGAATGCCATTGCAACCCCGACGCCCAAATCCAACTGCAAAACGCCCGATCTCTTGGCCAAGTACGCCGATACGTTTTTAAAGGGATCGAGCAAGGAATCTGATACTGTGGACATGAATGCCGATAACTTAATGATGGTTTTCAGATTTATCAACGATAAGGATGCATTCGAGGAGTTTTACCGGCGGATGTTGGCCAAGAGACTCATCAATGGTAACAGTAAGTCGGACGAGTTGGAGGAAGGGATCATTCAGCGATTGCAGGAAGAGAACTCGATCGAGTACACATCCAAAATGACCAAGATGTTCACCGATATGAAGGCATCAGAGGATTTACGGATGAGTGTCAAGGATCAAGTTTCTGAGTCGGTGGTGAAGGATTTCAACCCGTTGATTTTGGCGCAGAGCGTATGGCCGTTTACGCATCTGGCTGACTACGAGTTGAAGGTGGCGCCCGAGTTGCAGGGACCATTTGATCGTGTGAATGAAGCATACGGCACCAAGCATAATGGGAGACAGTTGAAGTGGTTGTGGAGACATGGACGGGCAGAAGTCAAGGCCAACTTGTCACGTAAGGGCAAGCCGCCGTTCATATTCACCGTGAGCAATATCCAGCTTATGATATTGATGGCATTTAACAAGCAGAATGGTTATACGTTCAGCGAGTTATACGAGATAGTGGGTACGTCGAGACATATTTTTGAGGCAAACTTGTTGCCACTTACCAAGTACAAGCTTATTGAGCAGAGTGCTGGTGCTAGTGGTGGTGGTGTCGAGCACACAAGGTTTACGATGGTGGAAGAGTACAAATCGAGAAAGTTACGGGTGAACTTTATCAGTGCGATCAAGACCAACGAGCCCAAACAGGAGGAGGACGAGGCGAACAAGGAGATCGATGAGACGAGAAAGAATTATCTTTCTGCATGTATTGTTCGGATCATGAAGTCACGCAAAGTGGTGAAGCATAACGACTTGATCAACGAGGTGTTGCCGCAGACGTTGCTGCGGTTTCAGGCCAAAATCATCGAGATCAAGCGTGTCATTGACCACTTAATAGAAAAGCAGTACATCCAGAGAATCGACAACAACACCTACGAGTATTTGTCGTGAGTAAGGTATGTATACAATATATATAAGTAGCGATGCGCGATGCGATAAAAACTCAAGTATATCAATGAGCGTGGCCAAGCGACAGAAGGTGAACGAAAACGAATACAATGCGTTGGTGAAAAGTGTTGGGAACGGAACCAATGGCCGTACTCTCTACAACGAAGCAGTGGTGTTGGAAGGCCATCAAGGCGCGGTGCTACGGGCCCGGTTCAGTCATGATGGAACCAAGATCGTTTCTGGAGGCATGGACAGATCGCTTATGCTCTGGAGACTTCCCGTGTCTCAAGAAGATGTTAATTACGGAGTGATTACAGGCCACAAGGCCGCTGTTACCGGTGTTGCATGGACATACGATGATTTGACGTTGGTGACGGCGAGTGCCGATGCGACGGTTGGGTTCTGGGACGCAGAAACCGGACAGAGAATACGTAAATGTACAGCTCATTCTGGTGTGATCAACAATATAGCAGTCGGTAGCAATGGTGTGGGTGCCGTGAGTGTTGGTGATGATGGATCGGCGTATCTCTGGGACCAACGTCAAAAGAGCCCCACGGCTTCGGTGAACACTTTGTATCCGTTGTTAGCTACTACAATGAATCGTGAATCGACTACGTTTTATATTGCTGGAATTGAGCCGGTGGTTTCAGCGTACGATGTTCGGAAAACCGACACGGTGCTCTGGCAAAGCAGTGGTCAGGACGACTCCATTACTTCGCTCGCAATCAACTACGACGACTCGGTACTTGTATCACGGTCAGTTACCGGCAGCGTGCGTACATACAGTGCTAAAGACTTTGTTCCAGACGGTATTCCTCGCTTGAGTCCATATTCATACATCGGGGCACCCTCAGGAAACGAATACAACTTGATCTCGTGCTGTTTCAGCACCGATAACGTTACCATCTTCTCAGGGTCCGAGGATAAAACCGTGACGTCGTGGGATATTGCATCAAGAACCGTCACCAACAAGTACGATGGCCACCGTGGATGTGTGCTTGATATCGACTTCCATCCAGATAAACTATTGCTTTCAACATCTACCGATGGCTCGATTATTGTCCGAGAAGTTTAGAACCTCACCCGTTTCCGTTTGGGTGCTCGTGGAAGCTGAGGTTCAACCATAGGCTCTTCGTCAAATATATCCTTCGTTATCTGGACCTTGCTTTCATTGATCCGTTGCAAGTTGTCTTTGTTGAACAAATACATGTGCCATGCTCGATGTGACAAGGTGACATGATCCTGATGCTTCAAGAGTCCATACTCAATATTATCTTGCTGAACAAGCTCCTTCCCTTCGCTCAATTCTGTGATAAAGGGACAGAATTCCGACTCATCGAGGTCAATATCCAAAAATTGGTTCTTCAAGACATATCCTTGCATCCCAGTATCGTCAATCACATACCGGTTTTGCTTCTCTTTATCGTCGGTTGACCGTCGCTTATAGATTTCCTCCTCCAACGTTCCCTTAAGCACCAATGTCTCAACATATACTTCTTGTGTCTGTCCAATTCTATGTGCTCTCTTGATTGCCTGGGCTTCAATGGACCTCTGCCACACAGGGCTGATGAAATAGACTCTGGTAGCTGCAATTATGGTAAGTCCATGTGCCGCCAACTTAAGATCCATCACCAACGTTATTCCTCCTAAACTTGAACTGTCATGAGAAGTAAAATCAGCCAAGTTGGTGGCTCGTTGACTGGGATTGATATATGTAGCATATAGGATATAATTGAGTCCTAAAAGCTCAAGTAATTCCGTCAAGTAATAAGCACTATCTTCAAAATCAAAGAACACAATCGACTTGATCTTCTGTTCCTGATTCTCAAGCAATCGCAGGGTAAGATACGAGAGTTTAGCTGACGCTGTGCCGATTATCTGTGCTCGTTGTATTGATAAATCAGAATAATGGGCATGAAAGTTATCCGTTAAACTTATACCGTCACCATCGGGTCTCTTTAGTGTACTTGTATCTTCAGCTTGTGAGTATCGCCGTTTCTTGGGCATGCTGCTGGGCATGAAATTCCGGACTTCACGTGGCTCTTCAATAGCAGCTTGGATATCTGCATTGTCAGGCATCCCCAACTCTTGTTGATTGAACCGTTGGGCGTTTCGTTTGATATCTTTCTGCCAATATGATTTCCAGAACGGTTTTGATACTTCTTCAAGCTTTTCTTTAAGCAACTCTTCATCTTTTACATCCATAAACCGGTGCTTATAGTGAAATTCTTGTACTTTGTGAAGGTGTGGAGCTCCAAACACACTGATATCATCATGTAACACTCCAGTACCAAAGGATTTCGTAAATGCTTCTGGCAATCCAGTTACATAAAAATTCATTTCGTGTAACAACGCTGCCGTTCTCCATCGTGGATTGCTCAATGCTGTCTTGGATACTTCGACTGATTTATGGAGCAACTGTTCGTCGTAGGCATTGTAGATGGGTTTCTGTTGATGTTTCTTCAATGACTTTTCACAGATTTCAATCATCGACTCGATATCTTGCTGCTTGAATCCTGTCCAGTGAAATGTAGCTCGTTGAAGATTGGAGATCAACCGTCTCAACTGACTGCGATTGGCAGGATGGAACATATAATCAATGTCTTGTCTTTCGGAGGAAACAGCATTGACGGCAAGTACCGCTGTAAAGAGATTAAGTGCAAGCTTGTTATGATAAGATGGTTCAAGAAACACTGCTTCGTGATGTAAACGTGGAAGTGTCAAGTAGTTCTCCACGTCTTCAGGATTATGCCTCACCAATATCGAGTTCAATAACGAATGCATTGTTGCTGACGAGCCGTACAGATCAGATATAAGGGGCTTGACCATCATATCGTTCCAGTACTTGGGCTGTGAGTGAAATGGTTCAACCTTAAGAAAGTTTGCAATGATAGTTCCAAGTTTATTCAAATCATTACGTTCGTTGAAGTTGGTTTTAACAACATACCGGCTCTTGGTATCCTCATCCAAATGTAACTGGGTCAATCCAGATGTTGGTGTGCCTGTAACTGCCCATCTTCTTTCCGCATTTAATGTTCGACACAACTGACTGGCACGGGAAGTCTTAGAGTTCATGCTGTGTCCTTCATCAATGATCAATCGTTTCCAGTAGATCTTGTTCAAAGGGTTGGTATTGTCGTCCATGTCACCCAATTGACGAGCCAAGAAGGAGTATGTGATAATAACCAAGTCGTAGCTCATCACATCAATAGGATTCTCAGGAAACGTGTTGGTGTAGCAATCACCATGTCGAACAAAGGGCTTTTTGAAATGGTGCAGTACAAAGAGTTTGCGAAGATACTCGGGTTCCAAGTGCTTTTGGATCTCGTTATTCCATTGATGAAACAAGTTATCTGGAACAACAACAAGCGTAGTATTTGATAGGAATAGTGTACGATATAGTCGACCTTCTCGTGGTAAGTGATGATCCTTTCTGCGAGTTGACGGTCCACGTACTCGTAGCAGAAATGCTGATTCGTACTGTTGATTAACCAACGGGATTCGAAAGTATCCTGGTTCGTTCATGAGTCTGGTCTTGACTGTCTGTGGAAGCTCATCGGAAAAGTATCGCCACGGCAACGAGTTCTGGTTGATTGTTCTTCTACAAATATCAACAAGAGACTCGAGTCCCTTTGGTGTAACCATTTCAGGCTCAGGTTCTTCAGGATTATCTTCGTACAAGAGTAAATCTTGTGGTATTTGGGACGACTGGTCCTTTGTCAAACAAACAAGACTGAGTGAGATAAGTGTTTTGCCCAATCCCATATTTTCACCAAGAATCCCACCACGAGGAAGCAAGAAAAAATTGGGTTCAGAATAAACAAGATTGTCTACTATATTGAAGTAAAAAGATCTGTTTGTGGGTGAATTGAGTTGGATAAAGTTTGGAGACAATGCTCGCGATGGAACCGATTCCTTCTCGAGCATTTTGGCCACTGAATGACGCTGGAACCGGTACAAGTCTGACTGGAGACCTGTGATTGGGGTTTCTGTATGGATCAAGCGTGAGATCAAGGTTTCTGAAGTCGGTACGCCTTCTCCTCGTATTATATCTTTGTAAGGCGAGATAAATTTGGGCGATGTGATATTGTTATAAATCGACTGGACTCTGGAGAACAACGATAGTGTTGGTTCAGACTTGGGAACCTGTGGAACACCTTGAGAAGACCACCTTGCGAGATGGAAGTTTGTTGTAGATGTATCGAAGCCAAATTGTCCAAAACAATCAACAAGAATCGTCGGTATCGACAATTGAGACCAGCCATCAGCTGAAAAGTCCATTACTGAAAGAATCTGGGGCCATGTTTGCTTTAAAGTTCTTTCCAAATGGAGATACTTTGGCCTTGAACTACGCCAATCGCAAACATATCGAGATTCTGTAGTATCACACGGCACTGCGTAGATACGAGCTTTACAAATACCTTCAAAGCATTTGAATGTAGCCATTACATAGCGGAAGTTAATAAGGAATTGGAGCGCTGTGACCAATGGGTTCGGGGTCCGAGTACTGGTGACTTGGAGAAAGAAGTTGATATCGAGCCATTTCCAACCGTCAGAAGCAGGAAGTGCATCCAAACTGGTTATATCTAGTGGAAGATTGTGAAACGTAAGGGTTCCTACTGGAATAAGTCGCTGGAGATCATTGGTTATGGCAATTAGCTTTTGGTAGGATGTTCGGCGGGGCATATATATGGGTATAGGACGAGGACGACATTGTGTCATCACGCGACATCTTATCCAGGAAATCTACGAATGCGACATTTGGAACTTTCCAGATTTTCCCCTCCCCCTACCTTCTTCTGGAGAGGCCCCACAATTAAAATACATGAGTCATTGAGAAGAGACGGTTCTGATTGGCTACTTTGTGAAATGACAGGTTTGTCAGACCTGCAGGATGTGCGATAACTAAAGTAATTTAATAGAAAATAACCTTCCGCAAGTTTTTCTACCCAATTAGATAAGCGCATGTCCATGCCTCAGGCAGTGCGGCTTCAAAATGACATGCCATATATAATTGGGTCCAAGCGCCCGTTCTATATTTAACAATCCAAAACCATGGTACTGTTAACACCAAATTGGACTAGTTATTGGGATGCGGTCACTCAGCCGTTGTTTGATCCACGGCACAATGACTTGAATCCGGCATTTGTGGGTGCAATTATTCTCAGTGCCAATATCGTTGTGGGTCTATTTGCCGTAATCCAAGAGGTCCAGTTGATTTATAACAACAGCTATGGACCGTTCCGTATCATGTATCTGTTTGGGTCGCCGTTTAAGCTCCGCAGCGTCGGCATCCACCAATTAGTCAAACACAACTCCATTCTTTTGCAGTTGTTTTTGTTTGTACTCTTGACGGAATTCACTTTTGTATCTTTGTATGACATTAGTACGTTAGCCCTAGTGCTTAAAACTGTCTTGGTAGCTGTGGTATTGATTCCGTTCCACATTATCGAACCCACAAGATCCATTGTCAGTGTGGCATCTCTCCAATTATTCTGGTTAGTTGAAGTACTAGGAAATCTCGTGGTATTGGTTCAAGATTCATTTTCTTCTCATAAGGTATTCGTTCCAAGAGATGTGCCTTCTTCTCAGGCAATTGTTCACACCCTTGAAATCGTCTTGCTCATCAATTCGTTCTTTATCCTTTGCTTTGAAACCATACTTTACTCACCTTCAAGAGAATTGGTTGATTATTGGAACTTGAACGATTGGCAAATTGGTGCTGTCCGTCCATTCTATGCCGAATTGGGTCTTTTATGGTTGGATCCTTTAATTAAAGAAGTTCATCAAAACCAAGATCTTAATCCCAAAAGTATTCCTCCCACTCACATCAACCTTCTTTCAGATGTTAACTACCAAAATTTCCTTGTTCAATGGAACAGGGCATTTTCCAGAGCTGAAACAAAAAGATTAAATCGGTTGCATAAAGTTGCAAAACCGAGTGAAAAAGATAAACAATTACCAAAAATCTCGTTATTTCTCATTCTCATTAAGTTACATTGGCAATCAGTACTTGTCGCCGGTCTTCTTGATGCCTTGGAAATGCTTCTTAATTTAGCACAGACTTTCTTGTTGCAACGATTTATTCTTTTCTTTACCGATTCCAGTATCGATGGCACAGACAAGGAAAAACAACCGATCATCGTCGGTATTTCCATTGCTTCTGGGATCTTATTGGCAGCGGTTGGAAGGTATACCTTTTTCAACCAATATTTCGTTCGTTTCTTCCATATCAGAAACAAAATATTAGGTTCTTTGAACGCCATGATTTATGCCAAAGCCATGAGACTTTCAGGAGATGCCAGAAAATCCAAGACATCTGGTGAAATTGTAAACAATATGTCTGTTGATCTTTTCACTGTAATGGATTCTCCTCAAGGATTTATTGAAGTGATATTATTGCCAATTAGATTTGTTCTGTCGTTAATTGCTCTAAATAAAATCATTGGTGGTGCCACTTGGTCCGGAGTTCTCGCTGCTGCTGTCTTGATCCCTTTGAGCAGTTATGTGAGTACGTCTATCTCATCATACCAAACAACAAATATGGCTTATAAGGATGAAAGAACTCGCTTGACTTCGGAAATTTTGTCCTCTATCAAAAGTATTAAATTATTTGCTTGGGAACAACCTATGTTGAAACGGTTATTCTCAATCAGAAACGACAAGGAATTAGTTTTGCTCCACAAGATCGGTGTTCTTAATTCATTGGGTATGTTCTTCTGGACATCAATACCCTTCCTTGTTTCTTGTGCCTGTTTGGCGTCGTTTGTATACCTTGTTGATGTTCCATTGACACCAGCAATTGCTTTTCCTGCTCTTTCTTTGTTTGAGGTGTTGACTGAACCTATTAGTTTGATTCCAGAATTATTCTCCAGCTTAATTGAAACCAATATCTCATTGCAAAGACTTAGAGAACTCTTTTGCATGGAAGAGTTAAAGGTTAATGGTGTTGAAAGAACCTATGAACCTCTCAAAAAGGATGAGGTATCAATCACGGTCGAGAATGCTACATTTCTTTGGGATGCTGTCACTGAATTCAAGACCAATGATATTGAAAATGATTCCAAAGCTCCCAGTAACGTAGCATTGAAGAACATCAACTTTACTGCTAGGAAGGGACAATTAGCTTGTATTGTTGGTCGAGTAGGAAGTGGCAAGACTACTTTCCTTAGATCTTTGTTGGGTGAATTGCCAATTGAAGCTAACACAGAAAGTTTGGTTAAAGTTAATGGAACAGTTGCTTACTGCTGCCAGAACCCATGGCTTGCAAATGCTTCAGTTAAGGAAAATATCTTATTTGGACGTAAGTTCGACAAAGCATTTTATGACTTGACTATTTCTAGCTGTCAATTACTCAGTGATTTTGAAGTGTTGCCCGATGGAGACAGAACTGTTGTTGGTGAAAAGGGCATTTCATTGAGTGGTGGACAGAAGGCCAGAATAGCCTTGGCAAGAAGTGTTTATTCCAGATCTGATGTTATCCTACTTGATGACGTACTTTCAGCCGTAGATGCTCATGTGGGAAAGAATATTATAAATCAAGTGTTGGGACCCAATGGGATTTTGAGTTCAAAGTCAATTATTTTGGTAACCAATGCTGTTAATGTGTTACAGCATGCCAGTTCAATTTTATTAATCAAGAAAAGTCAGATCACTGAAAGAGGTACTTTTGATGAAGTGGTTGCAAATGAAGGTGATTTAGCTCAGCTTATTAAGGAGTTTGGTCAGAGGGAATCGGAGAAAGCCAATGATAATGAATCAGAATCAATTTCTTCAGATGAAAATGCAGTGATTCCATTCAGCGTTGAAGCAAACCAAATAGAAGAACTCGCAGCTATTGAAGGCGATGAAAATGCTCTTGAAAGGATTGAAACACGTCATACAAGAGCCGCAAGTTTTGTTTCGTTTGGTCATAACTATGAAAATGACGAGGATGATGATATTGTAAGACGCACAGGTAATACATTGGAAAAGGGGTCCACTGGCAAAGTCAAATGGAGTGTTTATGTTGAATATTTCAAGGCAAGTGGGTTCATCTGGGTTGTGTTGTATGTGCTTTCTTACATAGCTCACATTTCCATGAGTATTGGAGCTAATTACGTGTTGAAGTTTTGGTCCGAATTGAATTTAGAAGCAGGTTACAACACTAGTCCTGTTTACTTTTTGGCACTTTATACGATATTGGGCATTGGTGCAGATATCATTTCTTTGCTTGGTACGTTTGTTGTTTGGAGTTACTGCGTTGTTCGTGGGGCAAAATACTTTCATGATAAAATGGCAAAAAGCGTTTTGAGATCACCAATGTCATTTTTTGAGACAACACCAGCGGGAAGAATCTTAAACAGATTTTCAGACGACATTAACACCATTGACAGGCACTTGATTTGGTCTTTCTTGGGTCTTAATGATTTTGCCATTGAGGCAATTGGTTTATTATCGGTCGTTGTTATCGGTTTACCAGTTATGTTTTTGATTATCGCAGTTCTCTTTGTGGTTTATAATGAGGTCAGGAAGTATTTCATTCCAACTTCTAGAGAACTTAAGAGACTTACCAGCGCAAAGAAGAGTCCTGTATTTTCACACTTGCAAGAGTCTATCAATGGTGTTGATACTATAAGAGCTTATGGACAGTCGGAACGTTTCTTTTACCAGAATCAAAGAAGTGTGGATGAATTAATTGCTTGCCAGTACACCAGTGCTTGCAGCAACAGATGGCTTTCTATGAGATTACAAGCCATGTCTGCATTTATTTCTTTTTCGACTTCCATGTTGATCTTATCCACTTTGGGTACCAAAAACGAACTTAGTGCTGGGTTAGTTGGTTTTATCATGATTAATGCTATGAGTATTACTTATAAATTAAACTTGATTATAAGATATTGGGCTGATGTTGAAAGTAAAACAGTTTCCGTTGAAAGATTAATTGAATATTGCAATTTGCCTTCTGAAGCTGAATCTGTTGTTGAAGACTACAGACCTCCTCCACAATGGCCAATCAACGGAGCTATTTCGTTCAAGAATTATTCCACCAAATATAGGGAAAATTTGGACACCGTATTGCTGAACATTTCCATTGATATCAAACCTAGAGAAAAAATTGGAATTGTTGGTCGTACAGGAGCTGGTAAATCGACGTTATCGTTGGCATTGTTCCGTATCCTTGAGGCCAGTACTGGTAATATTGAGATTGATGGGTATGACACTAGCAAACTTGGACTTTATGACTTGAGACATAATCTTAATATCATTCCTCAGGACTCACACTTGGTTGAGGGTTCAATCAGACAAAACTTGGATCCTTTTGAACAATACACTGACGAAAAATTATGGAAAGTATTGGAGCTTTCTCATTTAAAGGAGCATGTTCAGGAAATGAAGACTAAAAAGGGAGTCCAGAAAGAAAATGAGGAAGATGAAGTTGAGGAACAGGATGAATCAACAATTCAGTACGAAACTGGTCTTTCAGCTAGGGTGTTTGAAGGAGGTTCTAATTTATCATCAGGTCAAAGGCAACTTTTATCACTTGCCAGATCTTTATTAAATAGCTCAACAGTGTTGGTTTTGGATGAGGCAACAGCAGCAGTTGATGCACAAACAGATAAGATTATTCAAGAAACAATTCGGGCAGAATTCTCTGATAAAACCATTTTGACTATTGCCCATAGATTGGATACAATTTTAGATAATGACCGTATCTTGGTTTTGGAACGTGGTAGTGTTAGAGAGTTTGATACTCCAGCCAACTTAATAGCTGACCTGACTAGTATTTTCTATTCTCTTTGCAAAGAAGGAGGATATATAAAATCCGAAAATAGTTTGACAAACTAATCGGTACCATATTTATATGACAAAAAGCAAATTAAATATTAATCTTATGAGTAACATTAAGTGTATTTTTCTTCTTCCCTTTGAATCATTTGTTTATTGGTATTGTATTGACTCATAAGAAGAGTATTGACTCTACAAGCTTTTATGAAAATTAGTTGTTTTCTGATCCATTGGATAGAATTTTCGACAGAGAAATATATACTTATTCCGAAATATATCAACGTGTCGACTTTTCCAAGACAGGAATTGAATATAACCAAGTTTAAAGCACTTAAATGTAGGTTGGGTTTAAAATTTTTTTCAGGTTTGCTGGTCGTAGATCAAATTGCATAGGCAATAAGATGTGATTAAAGTGGAGAACCCACGTCGCAAGAAAATAATACTGTGATTAATTGACTACCACGAACCAAAACTTTTAAATCATAGAACCATAAGATAAAATTAAGAGGATTAGAGTAATCCGCTTTAGTCAAGGGAATACATAAGCTTTAAAAAATGATTGACATAGTGAACAAATTGACTGATATAACTTTTGCTTAATATTATTACTGTTGCAATTAAGTGCCGAAAGTGGGTTGTTGGGAATTATTATTGTTCAAAGCCTTGTTTAGAAGCTGACCTGGTTTACCAGCCGTATGGAACATGCTTACTAATTCTAACATATTTGTGAAATTTCTCCAACCAAATTGCGTAAAAATCCATGTGGTCATAGCATGCAGACTTGTTAATGTCGGAAGCTGTATAGTTTCGGATGTTAACCACTACGGAACGAAAGTTATAACTTGCAAAAATGCCTGAAGGTAAAAATTCAATTTTCTTGCACAATGATTTCAAGTGGTACCATGAAGTATGACACCAAAAACACTGCAACGTTTCTTTAGTAATTCAAAAGTTTACCAAGCTGTATTACAAAAATCACTATCATCAAGTACCATGTTGACATTAGTAGCACACGGTTATGTTGCGCAATTAGTAGTTTTGGTTTCTGGATATTTCTATACCGACCTTGGTATAAAAATGTCTTATTTTGCAACCTTCTATCTTCACTCTTCAGTTTAAATAACATTTAAATAACACCTCTCCAATGCCTGGTAAGTCGAATTCAAATGAATTACCAATATTTGAAACTTGACTAACATTTTAGCCTTAAAATTGTACAGCGTCGCTACTCCAAACGGCCACAAGATTTCCACCTTCCTCGAAGCTTTCGGTCTCAATTTTAGTTTTGAACTTTACCGAGCTGGAACAAAAGTCCGACTGGTTTGTTAAGTTGAACTCTAACGGAAAAATTCCAACTCTTGTTGATGAATCTACAGGTATTACCATCTCCCAGTCTGGTGCAATTTTGCAATACCTGGCTGCTACTTTTGACAAGGAAAATAAGTTCTCCTACAAGCCAGTAACTAAGGAATACTACCTTCAAAACAAAATCTTGTTCTTCCAAATTTCTGAGAACTCTCCCATCCAAGGTCAGGCTGCTCATTTCTCCTTCTTGGCTCCTGAAAAGGTCCCTTATGCCATTGAACATTTCAAGACTGACACTAAGCTTATTTACGGTGTCTTTGAAGAATACTTGAAACGTAACAAGGCTAATGGTCCTTGCCTCGTTGGTGACCATTACTCCATTGCTGACTTCTCGTTTGCTAACTGGGCCAAGTACCTTGGTAGATTGGACATTGACGTCAACGAATGGCCATTGATTGCCAATTAACTTGAAGTTGTCTTTGAAACTCCTTCCTTCAAGCAGGGCCTCACTCAACAATCAAGTCTTTACTAGACCACTAATAGTTTGAGTTTGTTAAAATATTGTTGAAGTGAGATCAAGTACTTTTATTTATCTTTGCTAGAATCAATGCGACAACATTAAATTAAAATATAAAGAAACCTGTAATGAGTTTGTATCAAAAGTATTTTCTTTTTAAATTCATTGTTTCACAAACATACAGCACTTGGTACTGATCTTGATGATGTAACTGAATTTATTTGTGGTTGGGATGTCCTCCTAAATTCATTATCTGTTTTGATGAAGTGATCGATTTTATTTTTAAAATTATTAATTGATGTCGCAAGTTACTATAAATTATTGTTATAGATAACGTAGATAACTTTACTCTTTTGGTTTTGTTTAGATTCGGTCATTTATTACTTTTGTAAGTATTTTATCTAAAAATTGAGTTACAGAGGTATCCGTTTGAAAATACGGCTTGCTATCTGGACGAGCAACAGAATGACCAGTATATTTAGGGAACACAAGGCGAGTCACCGATAAATTCCATGCTGGTAAAAATAACTAAATTACAAAGCTTAAAACTTGATGATTTTCTGATTTCTATTTTCCTTTAATTTTCTGTATATTTATTCATTTCAAATTAATCATAATTATGTATAATTAAAACAATTATATATGTGATTTTTTTCTTGCATAATTTGAATCAATTGTAAATTAATTAATAATTTTGTTGTGATTATAGTTTCATAATATTATTAACACTCCCAATATTTATTGACATTTATATATCTCAGAATTGACTGAAATCACTTTAATCTACATAAAAATCAAAGTAATTTTATTGATTTTAACTTGATAATTAATTGTGTAAATGGTTAAATGTAAAATTTGAAATCTTTGGTGATTGGTTAAATTGTTTTCTTTACCTAATCATTTATTTACCGATATAAGAGACTCATTTAGAAAAGATTTGGTATCAGTTTATGTTAAAGAAATCATATTTAAAATATTGCAAAGTGAAACATTCATGTTGAAGAAATATATGTAGGTCTATAGAAGTTTTAGATCAAAGAATCCTATTGAGGGAATTCAACTGGATAAGTTTCCTTGGAATCGGCCGAAATACCCACGTCACCCCAAGCTGCTACTTGTTCAAGTTGAGCCTTGGAGCATGCGGTAGCACGTTCCACGGCCATACGTCCAAGAAGAAGATGAGAAGGAGGTTTCTCGAGTTTCACCACTTTTTCCAAGATTTCAGCAGCACGATCTGGGTTACCAGCAAGAATAGCTTCTTTGTTATTTTGCAACATGTTAAGAAGGAAACCAACACTAGCTTGGTATTCTTCTGGGATATCTGGTGAGTCGAGAGCGATATCACCAAAACCAGTAGCGAACCCAGAAGGTTCCACTGTGATAGTATTGATACCAAAAGCAGCAACTTCAGCTGCTAAAGTACGAGTGAACCCGTCAACAGCAAATTTTGCGGCTTCGTATGCACCGAAACCTGGAGATCCACCGGCACGGCCACCGATGGACGAGATCTGAACGATGGTACCTGCTTTCTGAGTTCTAAGAATTGGAAGGGCAGCTTTCGTCACATGGTAGACACCAAAGAAGTTGGTTTCAAATTGGGCACGCAAGTCTTCAGCAGAACCAGTTTCAATAGTAGCGATATGACCATATCCAGCATTGTTGACCAAGATATCGACTCTGCCGAAATGATTGACGGCTTCCTTTAAAGCCGCAACCGCGTTGTCGTAGTTGGTGACATCAAGGGCAACTGGCAAGATTTTGTCACCGTACTCAGCAACCAAATCATTGAGCAGTTCTGGTTTACGAGCAGTAGCAACAACCTTGTCGCCAGCCTTAAGAGCCGCAACGACAATCGAACGTCCAATACCACGAGAAGAACCAGTAACAAACCAAACAGACATATTTTTGAATAATGAAATCTACATTTCACCATACTTTTTGCTTCCTTTTTATACCGTACGTTTTTAATCTTATAGGTAGTTTTCGTCGGTCATCCGCTTTATCTCCGTCATATATTTCCCGCAATTTTGACATGTCAGGAAGGCTTACAGTCATAATCTTTAATTTTTGCAGCCTCCTTGTCCGGGTAACTGAATCATGCACACACAATTAGTGTGAAGGTCAAGTGGGGTTGAAAAGGCAGCCATACAAAACTATTCCGCTCACGTTGTTACGGAAATGAAGTCATTCTTGATTAGTGTTCCACTAAAACAGACAGAAGAAGTGAGCTGGATAAAACCACTCAACAACTATCTTTTATCGATCTACGGAAACACTTCGGAATACCAGGAAGATATCAATGCGTTTGATAAGTTGAGACAAGATATACGGGGTGTCAACGCCGATCCCACGGGAATCCGTCTCTACTGCAAGTATTATAGTCAGCTCGAGTTATTGGACTTGCGGATGCCGTTTCTGTCGGTCAGTAAGAGCAAAAAGACCAACTTTGTGTGGCACGATGTGTTTGATACTTCGTTATCGCATACACAACATGCGTTGCCATTTGAAAAGGCAAATGTCTTGTTCAATTTAGGAGCCTTGTTATCCAAAGCAGGTTCCTTGAAGTATAGCCAGGCCCACAAATCTACCGGTGAAGATACAACTAAAGAAGCCATTCTCTTATTGCAGCAGGCAGCAGGAATCTTTCAGTTCTTGAACGAAAACTTCTTACATGCTCCTTCTGCCGATTTGGGCCAAGGCACAGTGCGGTTTCTTGTCAAGCTCATGTTGGCACAGGCTCAGGAAGTGTTTGTTTTGAAGGTGATTAGTGGCGACTTGGAACAAAAGAAGAACTCGTTGATTTCCAAGTTGTGCCGCAGCACTGCCACCCACTACGAGGGATGCTTTGATATGCTCAACCATCCTAGCGACACCGACGATAGCATGTTTGCTGTTGTTGATGCAGACGACGAAGATTTCCTCGACAAACCTCTGGGAGACGACGATTCTTCGTTTAAAGTCAATGCTCGTGTCGACACGTTGTGGATCGCCATTGTTCACTTGAAAAGTATTTATTACAAGTCCCTTGCATTTTATTTCAACGCTTTACAGTTGGAAGCCACTCGCAAGTACGGAGAAGCCCTCGCATACCTCACAAAATCAGCACAGTTGTTGGACGAAGTACCCACTGATGCTTTAAAGTTGATTAGCAAGTCTAATGAAAGCTACGAATTGTTGGAGAATTACAAGTACCAGAAAGATTCGGTGGGTATTAAATTAAATGAATTAACTAAAGATAACGAGTTAATCTACCATGAATTAATTCCTTCGTTGGTCACTTTACCTGATATCAAACCAATGGATAGTACCAAGGTGATCCCAATCAATGAAAATACGGTTTTCCAGGAGGTCAACGAAAAGAACTACTCATCGTTCTTGAGTAATGTCATTCCCATCAATATCCATGAGCTCTTGAGTTACTATTCTGAAGAAAAGTCACAGTTTTTAAGAAACGAGTTGGATTTGGTTGATGTTTCCAACGAAGAATTGACTTCTGTGTTGGAGTATTTGAAATTACCACATGCTTTGGTGGCCTTGAAAGAGCTGTTGGCAGGTAGCCAAGGGTCTAATGCTTCTACTTCTGTTGAAGTTGGTGATGATGTACGTCTGATAGCGGACGAGATTGCTGTCAAATACAATGAAGATAAACAGAACCGTACCAAGATCCAAGGATTACGCAAGCAAATCTTTGATACATTTACTGAGAGTGATCGTTTGTTGTCGGGACAAGTCTCAGAGCAGTCGTTCAGGTATAAAGATGATTTGATCAAGTTTAAGAAATCGTTGTATGATGCCTCCAATAATGATACAAAGCTCTTTGGATTAATTGATGAGCATCAGGCCTTATACGATGTTGTTGCACGTGGATCTTCTTCGAACGAGTTCCAGCAGTTGTTTCAGGTCCAGAGTGGTCCCACCAAGCACCAACAGGCACCTGAAATCAGTTTATTGGATCTTGACGATTCGATAAGTAGTAAGCCCCACGATATCGGGGCACAGATCAAAAAAGTGGAGGATATTCTTGCTGACTTGAACGTGATACGTCTGAACAAATCGCGGTTGATTGAGGCATTAAAGAAAGAGATTCATGAAGAAGATATTTCGGATATTTTGATCTTGAACAGTAAAGTGAAGTCGAGTAGTGAGATCAAGGCGGTGATTTTCCCTGAAGAACTTAAGAAGTTTGAGCCATACAACGACGAGTTGGATAAGTTGGTTGAGAAACAAAAGGTGTTTATGGGTAATCTCAAGACGGAGTGGGACCAAGTGAGTGCCAATCCTGAGATCAAGGAGGTACAGAAATCGAAGCAGTTTCAGAACCAAGTAGTTTCTGAACAGAGTCAGCGAATCAAGCAAATCTACAGCGTCTGGCAAAAGTATTCTGTGGGACTTGCGCGAGGCGTAGAGTTTTATACTCAACTTCTTAATTTCAGTATGGGTTTAAAGCAACGGATCACGGTTGGTGGTACTAGTCTCCAGGACCAAATGAGCCACTTGAGCGTGTCGCGGCAGCCAAGCGCAAGTGACGGCGTGTATACGCGGCCACCGCCGCAGCTTCCACCCAAAGCCGGGTCTGGATCCATTCCACCGTCTTACAATAAACCGCTGTCACTGCCACTGCCAGCAGATAACTCCAAGTCTACAGGTAATCTTATCTACGACCAACCTTCGACATACCAACCAAACATGTACAATTTCTTCAACAGTAATTAGACGGTGAAGGCTGGTTAATCAACAAGGTTTATAGTTTTTTCGTAGGGAAGGGCAGGGAACGTCATCACGCGTCCGGATTAAGACAAATCATAAACACTTTTCCGCATTGAGCTAAATTAAAAAAAAAAGGAACTTAGACCAAACGAAATTTTATTTAAAGTGTGCAAAAATTAGCAGCTTTTTTCTCAACCTTAATACCACACAACACAACACAAGAATAATGAAGCTTCCAGTGGTTTTGACGCTTACAGCGGCCATGTTGTGTTCCTTGGTGGCGGCAGATACACCTCCTCCATGTAACGTCACCAGCCCTTGTCCGGAAAAGTACCCCTGTTGTTCGCAGTACGGTTTCTGTGGCACTGGTGCCTACTGTTTGGGAGGCTGTGATATCAGATACTCATTCAATCTTACGTCGTGTATGCCTATGCCACGGATGACGTCGTTCAACACGTCGTTTGATGACACCGACAAGCTCCAGAACCAAAATGACTACTTGGGAAACGCGTCCGACACCGAATGGGTCTATTCGGGATACATCGCCACCAACGACGATGCCTTGTTGTTACAAATGCCCAAGGATTCGGTAGGAACGGTGATTTCCTCCACCAAGTACTTGTGGTACGGCAGAGTCGGTGTCCGCTTGAAGACGGGCCGTGGCGGTGGTGTGGTGACTGCGTTTATTCTTTTCTCGGATGTTCAGGATGAAATCGATTACGAATTTGTGGGCTACAACTTGACCAGTGTCCAGACCAATTTCTACGCCCAAGGGATCACTAACTACACCAACTCGCGTAATTACACGGCCACAGACACTTTCCAGAATGAACACTTTTACGAAATCGACTGGCAACCTGACCAAACAGATTGGTACATCAATGGTGAAAAGGTCCGGACATTGTTGAGGGCAGATACATGGAACGCCACCGGCAACCGGTTCGAGTACCCACAAACACCCTCGAGAATCCAGATGTCGATCTGGCCCGGTGGTGCATCGTCCAATGCTCCTGGTACGATTGAATGGGCCGGTGGTCCAATTGACTGGAACTCGGAAGATATCCAGAAGTACGGCTACGACTATGCATACTTGAGAAACATCTCGGTTCAAGCCAATGACTTGCCAGTGAACACGTCAAGAGATAATGGTAATGATACCGTCAATGAATACGGAGCGTTCCTCTACATCAACAAGAGTGGGAATGCAAAAGACATTGTCTTGACCAAGAGAAAGACATGGTTGGGAACCGGTGATTCCACTGGTTTCGACCCTCACAACGACAACCCTACGCGTAACAAGACCAATGTCACCACCACCATCATCAATAGCAGTGGAACCATTGTGTCGACGTACCTCACCACCCAATCGATCAATGTGCCCTCGAACGGTGGTCCTGCCAACCAGCCCAAGGTCAGTGTGCCTGAAGGATACTCCAGCGGTGCTGGTGTCCATGGGTTTGTGCAAGGCGGTAGTGCTTCCACCACATCTGATAGCAAGAAGTCAAAGTCGTCCAATGCCGGATTCAAGAACACTGAGGGCATTTTTGGCGTGGTTGCAGCCATCATTCTTGGTGCTGTTTCCTACATGATTTAAAAATAGAATGGTATATAAAGGAATAAAATGATGAAACACATGATGCGAATGAAAAGAAGACGTGTCATAGAATGTCGCGCGTGGTGGTTAAACATTTCTCTTTTTGTGTTACATAAATGTCGTATAGTAGTGTGCATATAACGCATTTCATTTTTTCACCGTGTCCACTTGTTCAATCTGTTTATTAACCTTTACCACCCAGCACAAAATGAAGATGCTTACTAAATTTGAGTCGAAGTCGTCACGGGCAAAGGGTGTGGCTTTCCACCCCAAGCGTCCGTGGGTATTGGTCTCGCTCCATTCTTCAACCATCCAATTGTGGGACTACCGCATGGGTACGTTGATCGATCGGTTTGAGGACCATGTTGGTCCTGTTAGATGTGTTGATTTCCACTCGACACAGCCATTGTTCGTTTCCGGTGGCGACGACTATTCCATCAAGGTGTGGTCTTTGAACACCAGAAAGTGTATTTTTACCCTCAATGGCCATTTGGACTATATCAGAACCGTGTTCTTCCACCATGACTTGCCATGGATCATCTCGTGTTCCGACGACCAAACGATCCGGATCTGGAACTGGCAGAATCGTCAGGAAATTGCGTGTTTGACCGGCCACAACCACTATGTCATGTCGGCCCAGTTCCATCCTACGGAAGACTTGATTGTTTCGGCCAGTTTGGATCAAACCGTAAGAGTATGGGACATTTCGGGGTTACGCAAGAAACACTCGGCCCCTACGTCGCTGATGACGTTTGAGGATCATGTCCAGAGACAACAGTTGCCACAACAAGACATTTTCGGTAATGTGAATGCTATTGTCAAGTATGTCTTGGAAGGACACGACAAGGGAGTCAACTGGGCGTCGTTCCACCCCACACTTCCGTTAATTGTGTCTGCTGGTGATGACCGTGTGGTCAAGTTGTGGAGAATGAGCGACACCAAGGCATGGGAAGTTGATACCTGTCGTGGCCACACTGGTAACGTCTTGGGTGCTGTTTTCCATCCACAACAAGACTTGATCTTGTCTGTTTCGGACGATAAGACGATCAGGGTCTGGGACTTGAACAAGAGAGTACCTATTAAGCAGTTTAGAAGAGAACACGACCGGTTCTGGTTGATTGCCTCGCATCCTAACATGAACTTGTTTGCTACGTGTCACGATTCCGGAGTCATGGTGTTCAAGTTAGAAAGAGAACGGCCTGCTCATGCTCTTTTCCAGAACAAGTTGTTTTATGTCAATGCTGAAAAACAGTTGCAGGCGTACGATTTCCAGAGAAACGAGGGTTCGTTGCCTATGTTGCTGTTGAAAAAGATCGGTAAGGCATGGTCGTTCATGCGTACCTTGCTGTACAACCAGTCCGATAACTCGATTCTTGTGACCCACGGCGAGGGTGACGCAGCGCAGTATGCGTTGATCCTGTTGCCCAAACACGTTACCGGTGCAATTGAGCCTACAGATGTCAGACTGGGCGAAGGGAACTTTGCTTGTTTTATTTCCCGGAACCGGTTCGTGACTTTCATCAAGGCCTCGAAGACGTTGCACATCAAAGACATGAGCAACAACGTCACCAAGTCGATCCAGTTGGACTCGTCGGTCACCGATGTGTTGTACGGCGGTCCTGGCCGTGTATTGTTGGTCAAGAGCCACTCGGTGGTCAACTACGACGTCCAGCAAAGAAAGGAGTTGGCAGAGATCAGTGTCAACAATGTCAAGTATGCTCTGTGGTCTGCTGACGGTCAGTACGTGGCGTTCTTGGCCAAGCACACCATCACTATCGCCAACAAAGACTTGGAGTTGGTAACATCGATGCACGAAACCATCAGAATCAAGAGTGCAGCATGGGACGACTCGGGTGTCTTGTTGTACTCGACATTGAATCACATCAAGTATACCTTGTTGAACGGTGACAGCGGTATCATCAAGACATTGGCCAATACCTTGTACATCACCAAGGTGGTCCAGAAGCAAGTTTACTGCTTGAATCGGTCTGGCCAGGTCGAGGTAATCACCATCGATCCAACCGAGTACCGGTTCAAGAAGTCGTTGGTCAACAAGAACTTCAGCGAAGTGTTGAGAATCATCAAATCATCGAACTTGGTCGGCCAGAACATCATTGCGTACTTGCAGAAGAAGGGATACCCCGAAGTTGCGTTACAGTTTGTTGAGGATCCCGAAACGAGATTCGAGTTGGCCTTGGAGTGCAGCAACTTGCAAGTTGCCTTGGAACAAGCCAAGATCTTGAACAACCCTCAGATCTGGGAAAAATTGGGTGATGAGGCGTTGATTCAAGGAAATGTCCAGGTGGTGGAGTTTGTATACCAACAACTCCAGTTGTTTGACAAGTTGACGTACCTCTACGTGTACAAGGGTGACACCGAAAGATTGAATAAGATGGCTACCATTGCTGAGCATCGTGGCGATGTCCTGGCTTTGATCCAGAACACGTTGTACACCAACGATATCAAGAAGAGATGTCAGGTCTACATTCAAGGAGGTATGTTGCCATTGGCATACACGTTGGCCAAATCGAATGGGTTGACTGAGTTGGCTCAGCTGATCTTGGACGAGGCTGGTATTGAAGAAAAGGACGTTGACTTGCCAGAATTGGGCCAGAGCGTTCCTTTGCCTGCTCCAATCCCTGAACCTTTGGGCAACTGGCCATTGAAGGAAACCAAGTTATCGTTCTTTGAAAACGCCTTAATCACTGGTCAGGTTGAAAACTTGACTATTGAAGATGAAGCAGCCGTTGTTGTTGCCGATGCCACCGCTGTTGCTCTTGATTTCGACGAAGAAGGTGATGACTTTGAAGAAAATGAAGGTGCATGGGACATGGACGACGAGCTCGATATTGGTGGCGACGACCTTGAAGATGAGATTGATGTGCCTGTCACTGCTGTTGCCGATGGCGAGGTTGCCTACTGGTTGCGTAATGCTAAGACGGCCGCTGGCTATGCTGCTGCCGGTGCATTTGAACAGGCAGCACTGTTGTTGAACAAACAAGTTGGTGTGGTTGAGTTTGAACCTTTGCGTAAACGTTTCTTGCAGGTGTACCAACTGTCAAAGTTATACTTGCCTGGTGTGGATGACTTACCGGCCATGAAGGACTATATTCGTGCCGACAACGACGAGGACGACTCGCACAAGTTCAAGCCATTTGTCACTGGCTATGATGGATTAGAAGATGCGTTGGCTCAAGGGTTCAAGCAGTTCAAGGCCAATAACTTGGAAGAAGCCATCGCCATTTTCCGGGAAATAATATACTCGATTGTGCTTATTACGGTTGAAGATGAAGACCAGGATGCCAAGTGCAGAGACGTATTGTTGCTCTGTCGTGAGTACATCATGGGTTTGCTGATTGAGTTGGCACGTCGTGCTGTTGATCCTAGTGACATCAAACGCAACTTGGAGTTGGCAGCGTACTTCACGCGGGCCAAGCTCCAGAATCCACACCGTATCAATGCGCTCCAGGTCGCCATGTCGCAACTGTTCAAGAACAAGAACTATGCGCTGGCGCTGTACTTTGCTGGTGAGCTCTTGAAGATCGTGAGTACGGGAGCAAGAGCAGAACAGGCTCAGAAGTTGAAGGCTCGTGCCGACACCATCGCCAGCGACGCTATCGAGATCGATTTTGATCCGTACGCCGAGTTTGATATCTGTTGCAGCACCTTTACACCAATCTACAAGGGCTCTCCAAGCGTGACAGAAGAGTTGCTTGGTGCAAGATACAAGCCTGAGTTCAAGGGACAGGTGTGTCGTATCACCAAAATCACTGCTATTGGTGCTCCAGCCAGTGGCTTACGTATTCGTTAGAAGATAGTTGCCAAATGAAAGTTTCAGTTACCATATTTGCCAGTTTCTTGAAGTTGATGTAGTTTTGGCTCTTTTTTGATTTTATTTCAGCTTTAAGTTATTGTAGAGTTTATTTTAAAGTTGCTTCAATAAAGTTTAATTATTGGTTGGTGGAGTTAAAAATTATGAAGACTTTTCGCAGCCATTTATATCAAAATTCTAAAGGAGAATTTAACATTTATATCTCTTTATTAAACCTTTCTATAATCCTATTAAACCAATCCTTTACCAACTTGCTTACGCAATGCTTCAACATCCAAATCTTGTACCTGATTCAATTTTGGATAAGTGTTGTAACCGTAGTTGGTACCGGAGTAGAACGTGTCTCTGTCGTACTTGTTCAATTCATGACCATTTGCAATTCTTTCAACCAAGTCTGGGTTAGCAATGAAGTGTCTACCGAAACCAACCAAGATACGCTTGTCAGCAGTGTCAGCAATGATGTGTTTCCAGTCCTTCTTGTCGTAAGCATAATTACCACCTCTGATAATAACACCCTTCCAAAGCTGAAGAGCAAAAGTGATATCAATACCTTGAATTTCGTCCCATCCATTAGAGAAACGGTTGTCGATAAGATTGACGTATGCCAACTGGTTACCAGCATCGGCTCTCTTTTGCAATTGATCAAGAATGTATCCGAATGTGACTTGAGGACTAATGACTTCGTCTTCACCCAACATACCTTGGAAAGTGCTGAATGGAGACAATCTGACAGCAAGCTTGTTAGCTCCGATTTCCTTGGTCAAGGCATCAACGATTTCTAACAAGAGTCTGGCTCTGTTTTCAATGGATCCCCCATACTTGTCAGTTCTGTTGTTGGAGACAGGGTTGATGAACTGTTCCAACATATAACCGTTGGCTGCCTGAATTTCAACAAAGTCGAATCCAGCAGCAATAGCATTTTTGGCCCCATTCACGTAATCCTTAAAGACGATTTCCTTGATCTCTTCTTCTGTGAGTGCTCTGAGTGAGTTTCCAGCAGCAATTGCAGCCTTTTCGGATTCTTCGTCTTGGTAAATTGCCGATGGACCAATCAAATCAAATCCCTTTGATTTCAAGTCAGCAGGATTGGCAACACGACCCAAACTCCAGAGCTGGAGGCTCAAAAAGGACTTCTTGGAATGTACGGAGTCGGTGATCTTCTTCCAGGCCTTGGTTTGTTGCTCGGTTTCAACGTGTGGAACAACAGGGTAACCAGCCAATCTAGCAGAAGCCAAAGTACCTTCTGTAATCAACAAAGTACCAGGATAAACCGCTCTGTCGCTGTAGTATTGCAATTGCAAATCGGATGGAACACCGTTGTCAGCTCTGAATCTTGTGGTTGGTAAATGAACAATTCTGTGGTCAACGGAGATGTCACCGACCTTGACAGAAGTGAAAACAGAGGAATTCTTAATAGCTGGAGCAGACATGTTTGAAATTGGTGTGATGATGGTTGATAAAGACTACATTGGCAGGGAATTATATGCTATATTTATACCTCGCGGTGTGGTTAGTAAAGCCCCACCTTGCTGAGTTAATCATTAAAAATATTATAACTCCGCTGCTGTCATCAGATCCGAAGTAAATGGCCAAGAAAATATTCCCGAAAAAAAAAAAGCTGCAAGGAAAAAAAAACTGTAGCCACAAAATTTGTAAGCACCGCAGAATGCAACCGACAAAAATCAATCAACAAAGTAAGCGTTTGTTTCCGTTGACGTATAACTTCTAATCAGGCTATTTTGGTAGAAATTTATCTCTCGCTTGTTTTTTTCCCAATTTTCGTAGTATCCAATACATCAATACACTACAAACCATACAAAATAAGAAAGAAACAAATTATCTTTTTTTTCTTATCAAGTTGATCGCTTTGAACCTGATTGAAGCCGTTCTTGTAATTCATCAATACTAGATTAGCTGGTATATTGATATACCACCAGACGCAAGAAGAACCATAGGTGAATTTGCATAATAGATTACGAGTGAGTTTTTCACCAAACTAAAGATCGCTTTCACGGCTGACGTGCTAGTATCCTGTTCATCCGAATTAGCAAGATAATCCTCAAAACTCCATGTCAATTCTTTGCAAACAAATCCTGTAGTAGGAGACAAGTATTCGATAAAGTTGCCGAGTAAGGTATTCGTAACTCTAAAAAACAATTTTCTTTCTTCAGTGTCTCCTAAAGCTCCATGCTTCACTTTGGAAGCCTTTGATGCCAATCCGTCCTTTACAGTTGTAAATTCTTGACAAGATTATCACCTCTCACATTTAATTTAAAAGTAATATCTTGTTTATTTACCCCCAGGAAAGATACCAAGGAAGAGTCCTTCAACGGTTCCTTGCTTCTTCGACCGTGGTTTAGCCTGGACAACGTCAACAGCTGTTAAGGTAAAAACTAGAAGTGTAATAAATCTCATAAAAATCATAGTAAATGATCAGTAAGGTCTTTTGTGGATTGTGGTGGACAGATGGTAGTTCTATGTTCTTGAGTTGAATAATAAAGTCAATGTTCCATGTTGAGTTAAACTTGAATTATTGGGTGCTTTTATTAATTCAGAAACTGACGTCTTTATATAGTCATCTGAGGGAGTGCCAGTAAACCCATCTAACATTCAATAATGTATGAATTTCATGTCGTATTTGTTAGTTTCATGGTTATTGTTTTGGGTATTATTTAAATAGCCGTTGAGTAGTTTTTGGAGTTGCAGCCAAATCTTCGTCAACAGATGGCTTGGTTCTATATTGTCATGTGGGATGGAGCAGTTCAATTAACCAGTTAGATTCTACTTGACTCCTCAGTGAACAGGTTTATTTGTTGATTTATCATATCGTTGTTGTAAAGGAAGTATCGGGAATACTTTCATTTGTTTTATTTTTTGTAACATTCGTGGAGCATTTCTAGAACCATTGATACTGAAGTTGATGGACATTCAGTCCATTTTCTACTGTTGTTTTAGTTGCAGTGACAAAATTCTTGGGTTTCGTGTCTTTCTTGTAGTCTAGCTCGAGGTTGGTTAAAATTGAGGTTTAGAGCCTGTACAGTTTTTGACAAAGTGGTTTGCATAATTAAGCTTAGAATTTAAGTCAATATCTTCTATCGTCAAGGTTTCAGAGAATAATTGAGAGTAATTGATTCTTTGTCAACACCTAAAACGTCGATTGTTGTTGTTTGGTCGTTGGTGCTGGAGAAATGTTGTTTCAGTTGCAAAATCTAACAAAGAACAAAAATTCATGAAACAAGGCGTTGCACTGAAACATACTCATCAACAATATCTTAGTCAAGATTTCAATGCACTCAGCAGCCTTTGTAACAGATGTTGACGGTCCTGGTCTATTCAGATAAAATTTGGTCGGTCTCGAGGTTTATCTAAGAACTTGTTTTCGCAATTAGTTTAAGATTCATCTCTTTTGAGCCTCATACTTAAATACTATCCAGTTTGAAGGTATCTGTAGGCAACTTGAAGTAACAAAAGACTTCATGTATTTGGAGAGGCGATTTCTTCAGTTGCAATGGACTTTTCATTGAAAATACATTGATGATTATTGGTGCTTGTTCAACTCGAGCTCACCTTCTGAAATCTCCCAACGCTAGAAACTTGGATATTTCAGCTTTCAATACTTTGGCAATTTTGGCAAGTTTCAACTGATTGCCAGCAATTGCTCGAAAGACTGATTTCTACAAGAAGTACTTATTTGAGAAATGGTATGTCAGAAACAGCTTTTCAAATTAGTAGTTTCCAGTATTTATTGTTAATTGATATCAATTTGGTAGTGAGTTAGAAGAGCTTGATAATTTTCAGTTAACTGAAGAGTCTTCTCTGTACTAAGCAACATATTCTGGGAATTGATTCTTTTCAATTTATCATTTCGACCGCCTCAATGAAACATGTACTAACTAGTTCTCTTTCTGTATAGTCTGAGGTTTTAGACCAAACCATACAAACTGTTCTTGGGTTTAGTTTTTAACCCGTTTCGAGTTAAAGTCATTGAAAGGCCTGTTGCGGTGTAGATGATTAGGACAAGTCTGAAAAATCTCATAATTCAGTGAATCATTAATTTACAGAATTTTACAAATATATAGAAAAGAGATGTTAGCAAAATGTTGTTGAAGACTGATAACCAGTCCTTGTTTCAATAGTGCGGACTGATTTTGAGGTTCGCAGCCAGCATCAAGTCTAGATCAATTCCGTATCGGATTCAAAAGTTGTGAAGTTGATAATCAGATTATGGAAATAAGCAAAACCAATTGTCAATTTAGTACATTTGAGCTCATTTGCGTTCACTTGAATTCATTTCAAATCAATTTATTTAATTGTGTTGATTAACTTTTGTCATTTAAGGTTTGTTTGCAGCTTTTTCGCATCGAGCGCATCCAAAGAAAACAATTTTCGCGCTTCTGCAAGTGTCGATAAGAATGGAAGCTCTCAGATTTAAGGACGAAGGTAACGCGTTGTTGAAGGAACACAAGTACGACGAGGCGATTGCAGCGTATACGCATGCCATCGAGCTTGATTCCACCAACGCAATCTTCTACTCGAACCGTGCTCAGGTCCACATCAAGTTGGAGAATTATGGACTGGCGATCATTGACTGTGACGCAGCGTTGGCGGTCGATCCCACGTTTGTCAAGGCATATTATCGTAAAGGAGTGTCGCTCATGGCGATTCTTAGACACAAGGAAGCAATGACAAACTTCAAGACGATTTTGAAGCGGATGCCAAACGATAAACTCACGTTGGAAAACTATAACCAGTGTCAAGCATGGTTGAAGCGCCAGGCTTTTGAACGGGCGATTGCAGGCGACGAAAAGGTTTCTGTGATCAACAGTATTGATTATGAAGGGGTTCAGATTGAGAAATCATGGCAAGGACCTCTGTTGACGATCCATTCGACCAAGAATAGTGATGGTGTTTCTGTTGATATTGAAGGGTTGGATACAAACTATCTCAAGTATGCGATCCAGCTCTTCAAGGATGGTGGTCGTTTACCCAAGAAACATGTGTTTGCCATTGTGGCCAAGGTGTATGCGTTGCTCAAGGCCGAAAACACGATGGTGGAGCTCAGCATGGCCCACAGCCAGCTTCCAGAACCGGAAAACAAGGACGAGGTTGTTGTTACGGCCAAGCAGCTTACGGTGGTTGGTGATACGCATGGTCAGTTCTACGATGTGTTGAACTTATTTGACAAGTTTGGTAAGGTGAGTGAAGATCATGTTTACTTGTTCAACGGGGACTTTGTAGACCGTGGTCTGTGGTCGTGTGAAGTGGCCCTTTACTTGTACATGCTCAAGATCTTGTATCCCCAGCTGGTGTATATCAATCGGGGCAACCATGAAACAAACGATATGAACAAGACTTACGGGTTCACCGATGAATGTGAGCACAAGTACTCGAAAAAGGTATTTGAGGCGTTTGCTGAAAGTTTTGGAGCGCTTCCACTTGCTACGTTGATCAACCGGTCGTACTTGTGTATGCACGGCGGGTTGTTTTCTGATGATACCGTGACACTTGCCGATATCAAGAACGTCAACCGGTTTCCAAGTCTGGGTCTGACGCAGCCACCACGTGAAGGTATTGCGATGGAGTTGTTATGGACAGATCCACAGACCGTCAATGGCCGGTCTCCGTCGAAACGGGGGATCGGGATGCAGTTTGGACCCGATATCACAGAACGGTTCTGTGTAGCGAACAAGATCCGGAAAGTGTTACGGTCACACGAGGTACGGATGGATGGTGTTGAAGAGGAACATGGAGGACGGTTGCTTACGGTATTTAGTGCGCCCAACTACTGTGATAGTACGGGGAACCTTGGAGGAGTGGTTCATTTCCGGGAAAACACGAGCTACAATGCAGACAAAGACGATGGTGAAGGATATCGTCGTGTCCATGACGACAATTGTCCATGGACATTAGAAACTGAACAGTTTGCTGCGGTGCCGCATCCTGAAATGAGACCAATGGCATATTCCAAGGGAATTGGTTATTAGAGCAAATAAGAGCAAATAAGAAAAAAACGAGTAGAAAAGAGAAAAAAGTACAGAAAAAAGTAGAGAAAGTAAATACTACGATGTCTGAGAAGAAAGTTGCTGCTGTTGAAGATGATGTTCCTGACGAATGGGATCAAAGGATTATGGATACTGGGTGTCATGCCGAGAACCTTGCGCTTCAGCTCTGTCATGCAGATCGAGGCGACTGGCGGGCGTGTGTTGAAGAGATGGCGGCGTTCAAGCAGTGCTGGGCACGCAACAACAACCGCGAACGGACGCGCACCGTAGATATGTAAGTAGAAATCGCACGAAAAACATTACTGACGATGGACGACGCGCAGCGCACGCAGCGGTTGCAGCAGATGCGCCATGCGAGCACGCAGCGGTTGCGGCGGCGGTGGACCGAGATCCTCACCAAGTATGCTCAGGTCGACGATGCAACACAGAGCGACGAAATCGACTTGGCTACGGGCGAAATCGTCACCAACAACGGCCACTTGCTCCACCTCCGCTCTACCACGGTGCTTGACAATGTCTGGGGTCCAAGTCTCAACCACAGACATAAACTCAAGAAAACGAATGTGTTTAAACGACGAGTCAGTGATGGTGCACGTGTGGATGAACTTCGAGATAATCTCATGTTACGCCGATCAGTCAACTCATCGCCAATACGAAAACGAGAATCGGGAAGTCCAGAAAAGATTCAAATAAACCTGTTTGAGATTCAGTCATCTCCAATAAAGTCTGTCAGTGTTGAACATGATTCGTCAGATAGTGGTTCAGAGTCTGAAGATTTGGAAGAATCTGATTCACTGAGAGAATCTGATTTGCTGAGACCTGAAGACTCACCAAAATCACACGTTGACTCGCTGAGAGACTTGTCTCTTAGTTCGTCTCTCAGTTCGTCTTTTACCTCATCGTTTTATGATGAATATTCAATCATAGAACCAATGCTGTTTCCTACGCCCGATATCTATCGCTGCTTTGCGTGCGATTACTGTACTGGAAACCGCCACATATACAAAAAACACTTGTTACAGCGCCATGCCACGTTGCTCAAGTCGCTCGGATACCCGTTGGAAGTGTCGTGTGTGCTGGTAGCAGTGCCCCACGCCGCGGCAGCCGCGCTTGCGCGCCAGTTTCCGCTCGTGTGTGCGCTACCGCCGCGCGTCTCGTTCCAGTGCCACCGCGCCACCGCCAGCGGCCGCTGCCGCTGCCAGTACGCCCTGCGCGAACTTCTCGCTACCCATACATGTTCCCCTAAAGTTCAGGTCTACGTTTGTCCGATGTTGGGATGTGATTATATGACAGAAAACGGGTACGATGAATGGAGACGCCATATTATAGCAGCACAACACCACGTAGCACCTCATGAAAGGAATATGGTACGTACACTGCCAGTGGTTACCAAGAATCATCATTTCTCTATACAACTGGCTGGAGCGATAGCGACAGCCACATCAACAACAACAGCAACAGCTGTTGATGCTATTGATTCACACATCACCGACTCTGCCGTCGCTGGCTACACCATCGACAGCATCGACGGTGATGGCTACGACTCTATCGACGAGTTGTTTAGTTAATATATACATCTACCTTCCCTTGAATGCATCGCCCTTGATATACTTATCAAACGCATCGTTGCGTTCGGGGAACGGCCGTGGACCCACGAGTCGAATCATGTCTTCTCGCGTCAACACCTCTTTCTTGTACAACTCCTCGGCTACCGCATCCACCATCACAAGCTTCTCGGTAAGAAGCCGACGACACTCAAGATACGCCTCATCAATGAGTCGTTTCACTTCGGTATCAATCTTACGTGCAGTTGTTTCCGAGTAACTGTTGTGAACCTTGAACCCACCGTCGCTGTCGCCCGTATCATACGCAATGCTTCCGAGTTTCTTGGACATCCCAAGCTTCAAAACCATCTGCTGCGCCATCTGTGTGATCTTCTTGAAATCATCCAGCGCTCCACTCGTCACCGTATCGAAATGAAGCTCCTCGCTCACTCTACCTCCAAGCGTCATGATCATCCGGTGCTTGTACTGCTCTGTAGATACCAAGTACTGGTCCTTTGGTAAGTACTGCGCGTACCCCAACGCTCCTTGGCCACGGGGAATAATCGAGACTTTGACAAGCGGATCAGCATACTCCAAAAACCATCCACAGATCGCATGGCCGGCTTCATGGTACGCCACCGTCTTCTTCTCGTCAAGACTGAGCACACGCAGCTTCTTTTCAAGTCCAGCAACCACCCGCTCGATCGCCTGCTCAAAATGATACACATCCACCGAAGCTGCATCCTCCCGTGCCGCAATCAACGCCCCTTCGTTACAACAATTGGCAATATCGGCACCAGCAAATCCCGGTGTCAATGCACTCAAACGGCCCGCCAAAGCTTCGATAGCCGCATCCTTGAGCTCCTGGTACTTGCTGAAATCCATATCACGGTCCAGCGCCGTGATATCAACGTCACATTTGAGAGTAAGTTTGCTCAAGTGAACCTTAAAGATCTGTTTACGGCCCTCGACATCAGGAGTGTCGATCACAACGTGTCTATCGAACCGTCCGGGTCTGAGCAACGCCTTATCGAGAATATCGGGCCGGTTGGTACCCGCAAGCACCACCACATGGTCACTCGACTCAAACCCGTCCATCTCCACCAATAACTGGTTCAACGTGTTCTCACGCTCGTCATTGCCTCCCATCTTACCGTTTCCACGTTCCTTACCAATGGCATCGATCTCATCCACAAAGATGATTGCCGGGGCCATTTCTCGCGCTGTCTTGAACAAGTCCCGTACACGCAGCGCACCAACACCAACAAACATCTCCACAAACTCTGATCCAGATACACTAAGGAACGGAACCCCAGCTTCACCTGCCGTTGCTTTGGCAAGCAATGTCTTTCCGGTCCCGGGAGGACCAGACAAGATTGCACCTCGGGGGATCTTAGCCCCCAACCGTTCGTACTTGTGGGGATCCTGTAAGAACTTGACAAACTCCATGATTTCTTCCTTGCTTTCCTCGCTTCCTGCCACGTCCTTGAACTTGATCTTGACCTCGGTTTCTTGGTTGAATAACTTGGCTTTCGACTTGCCAATTTTAAAGAGTCCGCCGGCTCCGCCAGCTCCTGGAGCCTGGGCTCGTCTTACTGTCATGTACCACAAACCACCAATCAACAATACTGTAGGAAGCACTGGCAAGATATAGTTGAGCCACAGACCGCGTTCTTCGTATGCAATCGGAAGTCGTTCGTTGACGGGGATCAGAAGTTTCTGTTGAACTTGTTTCATTTCATCTTCAAAGAACTCAACAGAACCAATCGTAAATACCACGGTTGGCTTACCGCCCATGCTCTGGAACGTTTGGTCCGATACTGCGCCCGGGATAAGTTCTGCTTCAACATGGAACCGATTGATCACTGTCAATTTCGTGACAAGGCCACGTTCGAGGTAATTGGTCTTGAAATCCTGGAACAGCAACTCGTTCTTATCGTTGTCGCCCCTGTTCAAGAGATAAAGCGTGAGCAAAAGCGTGAATCCCGTCGATACTATCGCCATGCGTCCGAGTGTTTTGCCATCGAGCTGGAAAATCTTCACGTTGTCCATGTTGATGTTAGCATTATTGTTTTTCTTGAGTCTTTGCTTGATTTCGTCCCGAATATCTTGTGCTTCTTGGCTTTGTTTGGTGTTCTTTTTATTCTTTTTGCCATCGTCTGATTCGTCATTCTGGGGCCTTTTTACTTCGTTTTTTTGCCACCGTGAACTACTAAAGTCTCTGGTGATGATAAACGGCGTTATTGGCACTGTTTGAACAAGCTTTCTGCCATAAACAGCTCGTGAAAATGGCCGTATAAAACGTAGCATTGGTAGAAGACTTTTTACAACCACTCGTTGTCTTTGAGAAAAGTAGATGTATTTTACATGTTATGTTCGTGTCACGCTCATATCACGTGTTTACCAGTTACTTATTTGCAGGATTATCTTGATTAATACATTACCTATTACTGCTTCTTCTGGAGATAAACTCGTCCCAGCTTGTTTCACAGATCTTGAGAAACTTTTCCTTTTCCTTCTCCAGCCAATCAGCGCTCTCGGCTTCTTTTTTAAAGATTTTAAAGTTGAAAATGCTCTCGTTCATCAAATTAATACTCCCAAACACCTCTTCATCGTGATTTCCCCGAAGTTTCTGCCTCATCTCACGCTCCTCTTCGGCTGAAACAGGTAGCCTGTCGTCGTCTCGTTTTCCAGACCCGAAATACTCACGTTGTGCTGAAAGTGGCTGCGATTTGAGCGGAGCCACGCGTGTCACATCGCCATGGTACACATCAGTGACAGGAAGTTTGTTGCTGGGCAGAGTTACCGAGACTGTGGGCGCCGCAACCGTAGCTGCTGCCGCTGCTGCTGCTGCTGTCATTGCTGCAGCGTTCGCAGCACCACCAGCACCGGCAGCGCTCGCTGGACCCGCAACATGTCGTACGGGAAAGTACAGCAGTACGGCCAGGTACGGTGCGATGCGTGCTCGCTTGTACGGCACGGCACCGGGTGCGTATTCCTGGAGCTGTGGTAACGTCAGGTACGTAACGTGGGCGTTGGGGAAGCGATAGTGTTTGCGTGGCACCGGTGACGGATAGTATTGTGGATGGACCTGTGCGTAGTGCTGCGGCTGGACAAGTTGTCTACGGATCTTTTGGTGTTGATGAAGATGTTGTTGATGAAGTTGTTGTTGCTGTTGCTGTTGTTGTTGTTGCTGTTGTTGTTGCTGTTGTTGAAGCTGGTGATGATGTTGATGATGAGTCCGTGGCCGAACGGGTGCTGATTGGATGGCAGGGTTGTATGAATCGGATGTTTCTCTGATGGTGAGCGGAGTGGGAATGTTATTACGTTTGAGACGTTTGGTGGTGGGCGTAGCGATCCGTTCAAACTCTGCAGAAGAAACAGACTGGACCAGTGGTGTAACCAGTGGTGTAACCAGTGGTGTGGCAACAATAGTGGCATGTTTCTGTTTCGGACTTGGTTCTGATGATTCGTCACTTGAATCGGTCAGTGCCAGGTTCGATGCGTGGCGTGTGGCAATCAAGTGACGTTGCTGGAGCTGGATCTGTTGTGATCGTTTGACAGTGACTTCCATCTGTTCGTTGAGTGGAGGCAAGCCCGGCGAAACGATGCGGAGGGCCACGTCGGCATTCTTGTCTTGTGAAAGATCAAGGCTCTGAGGCCGATGTTTAGTTGCAGGAGATTTGAGTGGAGGCACTGGCGACTTGATGGCTACAGGTGACTTTATCGCAGGCGCTGCCTCAACTTGGCCTTGTGACATGGTACGCGTGTGTGTGTATATGTGTGGGTATTTGTGTGTGTGTGTGCGTGTGTGTGTGTGTGTGTGTGTGTGTGTGTGTGGTATTTGTATTTGTATTTGTTTGTTTGTTGTCGCAACCTGGGTATATTCAGTATGACAGGATGTGCAGATAACGCCCGAGATATGGATCAACAGGCGGGACAGGCAGGCAGACGAGAGCCAGTGAGATTGGCGTATCCTTATATGGTTTTCAGGTGGTGACACAAAACCAAGGAGAACGTTTCAGAATCTGCACGGGATTTTGTGGACATCCTGTTAGATTCCCTGTTTTGGGAGGCGCACCCACATCCTCTGTGTGTCATGACTGGTGGGATTTTTGCTCCGACAAAAACACGAACAATCACCATCCGACAAATAATATCCCACATCTTGTCAAAAAATATATATTCATACAGGGATCCCAGATCCATCATCAACAGTAAATGTCAACTGATATTAGTCTGTTATTCTGTTCTGTCATTCTGTTATTATTCATATTCACTTCACTCAATTATACTACATTGTCTGAGCCCTGTTTATAATCCTGAAACCTCATCACCGTTCTACATCAAAAGGTTAAAATACAAAAGTCTTTATTTTCTTTTTTTTTTGGTTCTTATTATCTAACCAGTAAAGTTCTCCCAACCCTTCATTCTCTTCAAGTTGTTCACAGTATGGAACTTGGTGGTACACGAGTATCCCCTCCATGTGAAATCTTCGTTAGGGTTACACACACAGTTCTTGGCATGTCTCACTTCTGGATTAACAGGACAGTTATGGAAAGGACCGTGGTAGTAACCAACATCCTCAAAGAAATGAAGTCTATCTCTAGGCAAGAAAAGGGAAGCAGCAATCGAATGGATTGGCGCATCACCCCATCTTTCATAAAAGAACCCACCAGCCTTGTCCAAGTGTTCAAAGTACTTGGTGTACGCTTCTGATCTCCAAAAGTTAAGGTTGGCAATCTCAAAGTTCGACCAGAAATGACACCCGTTATAAGTCTCACCTTTGTTGTCTGAGATCCAGTCCATGTTGTTGTTTTCAGCAACATACTGCTTGTTTTCAGTAATAAACTTCTTGGTGGTTTCCCAAAGAGTTGGAATAGTAAGTTCGTATTCAGGCAACGAGATCGTGAACCCATAGTCCTTGTTGTTGTCCTTCATCCACTTGAAAATATCATAGTCAATGTCACAGTAGATTCTGATGTCAGGTTCGACTCTCCAGTAGTAGTCGTATTCCATCATCAACTCGTGTCTCCAAAAGAATCCAGATTCGTAACGACACATGTGTCTGTATGGAATGGAGTCACCGTAAATAACCTTCTTGGCTCTCATTTCTTCTCTAACAAGCGCAGCCTTTTCTTGATCAATCCATTCGGGGAAAGACCATTGTTCCTTAGGAATAAGCCCGTACTTGGTGGTACCGGAAACAGCCGCAGTGGTTTCCGAGATGAACTCCTCCGAAAATGGCTGATCGTTAAGGAAAACCCAATCGTACTCAAACTTCTTGTTGAAACGGTCTTCAACCTGTCTGATGGAGCCCATGAGCGAGTACAAGTCGGAGTTTCTGGCCAACGAAACAAACGTGGCCTTTACTTTGTCACCCTTGTTGATGACAGCAGCAGCAGGCTTCTTTGGTTGTGCTGGAACAGCGGCAGCGGCTTTACCGTTGGCAGCCTGAGCATTAGCAGCAGCACCATTGGCAGGAACGGCTGCGGCAGGCGTACTGGAGATGGGACCAGCGTTTGGAATGGTGTAGGAGGATCCACGAGAAAGGATCCATCCACAACCAATCAAAACGAGAGCAAACACTGCAAACCGGATGATTCTGGCGTTCAGCCGAGAAGAACTCATTGTTGGTATGTGAGGTGAAAAAGAGTAAATTTGACGATACGTGTTTTTTTATACTCGACGCGCTAATTCAAGTCCTCTCCATTTTTTTCACTTGCTATGTGCTGTCCCTAAAAAAAAAAAGTCTGCAGAAAACCGAGCTCCAAGAAAAGAAAGAAGAAAAAAAATATTGATTACAAAATAATAAATGTGAGTTGGCCCCAGAAAATACGAGGCACCAGGAAACATTGTACAGCTCAATATGAAATGAAACGACGAACGAACACGGGTCAGCCTGTCGCTTTTATATACGTGGTATCTAAGTTTGCTCAAAGTGGAACCTAAGCAAACAACTGTTGCTTACAGTGTTATACTTAGAATTATCGTATAACTTCTTGTCTACTTCTCTTCCTCTGGTTTTACCGTTTCTGTCACCATTCGTAAATTTAGTGGATTTATTCTTTAGACTAAAAAAGAATTATGTATATTTTTCCCAGCCCTTAGGTCTCTTCAAGCCCATTGCATCATAGTACTTGGATCCACATGAATAGCCTCTAAACGTAAAGTCGCTTTCGGGATTACAGTGACATTTGTTTTTGTACCGGAACTCCTTGCTGATTGGACATTGAGTGTACACACCGTGGTTATATCCCACGTCTTCAAAGTAATGTATCTTATCTTTGGGTAAGAAAAGGGACGCAGCAATCGAATGGATTGGCGCGTCGCCCCATCTTTCATAAAAGAATCCGCCTTGTTTGTCCAAGTAATGGAAATAGTCCTGGTATGCCTGTGACCGCCAGAACTTCAAGCTGGCAATCTCAAAGTTCGACCAGAAATGACACAAGTTGTACGTGTTACCACCATCATCGGAAATGAAATTCATAAAGTTATCTTTGGCAATATGTTGTGGATACTTCTTCATGAAATCCTTGGTGTGTTGCCAGAGCGTAGGAATCGTCTTTTCAAACTCATGGATCGAGATCGTGAATCCATAAACCTTGTTGTTATCTTCCATCCATTTAAACAAGTCATAGTTAAGGTCACAATGAATCTGGATCCCTGGCTCAACCCGCCAGTACCAGTCGTACTCGGCCAACAACTCGTTCCGCCAAAAGAATCCCAGCTCAAACCGACACATGTGTCTGTAACTGATGGAGTCGCCATAAATGATGTTGTCTTGTTTCATCTTTTCACGTACCGTGGCTGCTTTTTCCTGGTTGATCCAGGGAGGAAATCCCCAGTGTTCTTCAGGAATAAGTCCATATTTGGTTTTACCAGAAACGATAGATGAAGTCAAATCCTTGAATTCTTGTGTGAATGGCTTATCGTTAAGGAAAACCCAATCGTAGTTGAACTTGCGGTTGAATCTGTCCTCGACTCTGCGGATCGATTTGATCAACTCAAACAACTCCTCGTTACGCGCAAGCGTAACAAACACCGCATTGACTTTCTGTTGCTTATTGAGTTGATACTGCGCATACTCGTCCTGTATCATCTTCTCTTGGTTCTTAGCAAAGTCCTCGTTGCTCATTGGAACATTTCCGCCATTGGAGGGGCCACTCGACGTGTCGTCGTACTGGGACACTGCTTGATACGGAGACGATGTAGTTTCGCCCGATGCAGGTCGCAGCGTCGAATAAGATGAATGGATCGAATACAAAATCAACGCAGCCATCATGGCCACCAATATCCTGAATCCCGATTGGTGCTTGTACTTCATAGTAACTGGCGCCTCGATGTGTTGGTTTTTTTTGGGGGGGAAAAGATAGAAATTCCGTTTGATTTGTTTCAATAAAAAGAAAAAGAAGGTGTTTAAGGTGAAATCTGTTCTTTATCTACTTTTGGCCCGGAAAAAAAAAGTCGCACGCCCAGCATCATATAATGAGTTTGGTTTGCTGTCATCTTTGTGTCCCCCACACAGATGTGTAGTCGAGCAGTTAGAGCCAGCCTGTTCATTAATTACAAGGTGTGGTCACGCCATTAGTGTGGGTATCGGTCGCTAATACATACCAGAGATCTGGTTCCTTGTTACATCGTCTCATGAAGAAATGTCTCAGGTACCGGAATAAAGATTTCGAGACAAAATACTCGATAACTACGCCGCTCCACGTCAAATTTTCGTACTATCCTTCGGGATGGTACACTTGTCAATTTTAACAATACAGAGAAGATTAGCATTGTCCTTGCATAAAGATGACACGCTTTACAAAGAGATTTACCATTTTTTTTTCCTAACTAACAACATATCATATTATAACATAACTAACATATCTTAACTAACATAACTAACTAAACATATCTGATGTTAGATGATCGTTTCTTATATTTCATCTACATGTTCATTGAGTTTTTTTGTCTGGTTCGATCCCTCGCGCATATTGGAAAAAAAGTATACAAACCCGCAGCCACCACCACCAGCAAGTTCCCAATTCGGCACCGGGTGCAACCACAGAGACATTTATCTGTGTCGTGATGATCAATTGGGTAATTTTCCTCTTTTCTTCAATGGTTGCAAAATCAATAAAGAACTTCTCTGGTAATGAGTAATTGATTTCCATGCGGTTCGTGATACTGTAAGTAGTTGTTCTCACGCAAAAAAAAAACCACCCCATGAAGAGAAACAGTCTCTTTCCCAACGAACTCTTTTCGCCAGAGATACAGCCAGACAACAAGTTGAGTTTGTTTGGACTCGCTGACGACGATGCTGATCCTCTGCTAGACCACGCACCCGCCGAGCTCCAGCGGCGACGGCTGGCAAATGCATCGCCTATTTCCGTCATCAACTCATTGGGCGGAAACTTGCACCAACTCAAACATGCGCAGATCCTTCGTCTTGTAAGCGTCAAGTACGCCAACGATCCCATTCTCTTGATCAAACAGCTTTCTATAGACTTGGCAAAGAAAGAATCAGACCTCATTCTCCAACGCCAACAAGCATTCAGCCGGGAACAGAAACTCATCAAACTCTGCAACGAGTACGGCAACTTATCCATGCTTGAGATTGATACCAAGTTGGCCGAAATGGACTCGGAATTGGACGCAGATTCAGACGTGGATTCCATCATTAAAGACATGATCGAAACAGCCGTAAGTGAAGACATAAAACCTTCTTCTTCTTCACAACAAGTCCACCACCACCCAGTAGTTGTTCCAAAACCATCGCCCAAGAGCTGGATCGGTAATTGGTTCAATAACTCCAGCGAAGATCTCACCCAACCAATCACTAAACGACCCCATTCTCGCTCGTTTCCTCTTGGATTCCGTAAGTCTCGCAGCGATGTCCGTTTATCTCGTCTACCTACCATTCAGGCAACATCTAGAGAACCAGTAGAACTCCACAGCATACGTATCGGCTCGTCACCAGAGATCCCGTTCGTCTCAGACTCAGCCAATATCGACAAGTACGGTTTCTTTCAAGATATCAAACATATTGTCAAGGAAAAACCGCAGCCAGTACCTCGTCCACATGAACCCGATAGTTCTGCCATTCTTATCGGTAACAAGGACGGACACCAGACCATCAATCACCTCCGCTCTATCTCAAAGATCCACGATACCACAAATCGCCACTACGGAGAACAATGGGACACGCTTCTTCAAGATATAAACCGTGACTACTACCGTCTGCTCAAGAAAAGCGGCGAGGAATCAAGCGACATCTTTGGTACCCGTGGCCTCAAGCTCTTGTTGCTCGATAGTGGCACCACACACTACAACCGTCTCGTCAGTCTCACCAACCAGTTTGGGATCCCGGTAAAGTACCGTGTCCAGCTCTGGCTGGAACTCCTGGGTGCCAACTACCTGCGAATCAACGGTCGCTACCAAGAACTTCTCAACGAAGTCAAGGATACCTCACGTCTCGATATCCAGAACAACATCGAACAGATCAACTTGGATCTCCACCGCACATTACCCTGGAACTACTACTTCAACAACTTGATTGAATTGAAACCAGGACCTAACTTCTACAGACTACAACGTATCTTGTATGCTTTCGTGGCATATAGACCTGAAATCGGCTACTACCAGGGCATGAACAAGATCATCGGTAATCTCTTGCTCATTCTCAGTCTGCTGGATACCGGCGACGCAAGAAAACTGTACGATGAAGAAGATATGTTTTGGATCTTTATCGGTTTGATCGACGAAATCTTGCCAAAATACATCTTTAATGACCGTGAAACCGTCTTCTTCACCGCCCTCAATGGGATCCGTACTGATCAGATCATGTTAAACCAGGTATTTCTCAAGAAACATCTTCCCAAATTGGCAGGCCACTTTGGACATCACGAAATCGAGGTCGAACTCATCACCATGAGTTGGTGGTTGACTCTATTTATCGACTTCAAGTTCATTGATTTGGATACATGGTTCAAGGTGTTTGACTTTCTTTTGGTTGGTGAAACAGTTGACCATTCATCCGAACACACTACATCGTTGTCTCGCAACAATAATAAAAACAACGAACAGAATACCATCAAGTTGATCTTATTGACCCTTGCCTTGTTCAAGAACCTCGAGCCCCATTTGTTGAATCTCCATTCAAAAGAAGAAATCTACCAGTTCCTCAGCAACAGCAATAGCAACAGCAACGATACAGCAAAGATCAACATAAAATTCTCGGATATCTCCAGATACAAACTGCTTTGGACCATCCGTGATTCTGATTTACGGCTGGCCAGATCGATAGTAAAACTAGAATAAGGAAGTCTTTATTTTTTTATATGATTATACTCACAGGGGATCCAATACACAACGGCTATGGATAAACTATATATAAGTAAGAGGGGGGGTGTGTAGGTGTGTGTGTGCTTGTGTGTATGTGTGTATGGATGTAGGGGGTGTTGTTTTTTATACAACATCACTAATGACTTTTGATGCTTCTCTGTAGGTTTTCAACAACTCAATGCACTTCTCACGCTCTTGTTGGATACCAGCATCTTCTTGCAACAACTCACTAAACAATGATTCATTATACAACTTGACAACCAACCGGTTCTGGATGTGCTGCTTGATATAATTGACCAACAAACACATGATAGATTTGGGTACTTGATCCTGGATCATTTCTCTCACAATTCCAAAGTATGAAACAATCAATCTTCTAATCAACTCGCATTCTAATTGTTCTCTTTCGGTCAAGTCATTAATACTGTCGTCGCTGTCAAATGAAGCCTGGTCGTCGACAACTTGGTTCGACTCGGGGTCGTTGAGGTTTAATTGTCTAAGTTGTTCCACGTGAGTAATAGATGCGCTGCTCGAATGATGTCCATTGACATTGTTGGTGATAAAGTTGGTGTTGAATTGAAGGGTGGTGTCTTGAGGATGAGGGAATTTGAATGGCTTGGGGTTCAACTGGGCTTGGGTTTGCAAGTGTTGTTGGTGAGTAACTGGATCCTTACCAAAGAAATAGTTAAAGTATGATTCTTGTTGCTGCGAGGTGCTGTGCACGCCAATATCCGATCTAATTGATTGAACAGTCTTGTTGGAGTCACTACGCTTGACACGAGGTGCCTTGATCACATCGTCGACCGAATTGATCTCGTCGTCAACACTAAGAATTTTACCATTCTTGTCGGTTTCTGTGGAGTCTGAATCTCCATCAATGGTACTGTCATATTTTCTGTTCAAGATTCTTTCACTGGCCAATCTCAACTTCTTTCTCAGTTCCATCTCACGTTGCTTCTGGCGTTCTTCAACAACAATGCTCATTGCCTTGGCAGCACCAACAAAATTTGGGTGGTTGGTGTTGATGTAGGCCTTATGGATGTCTATCAAGGACTCAACGTACTTGATGGTAGGACCCAAGCGTTCTCTTAATAAATCCAGAACAACTTCAATAAGCTTGGCTTGAAGCTTGGGGTATCTGTTCAACTCCAAACCAATGTTGGAAGAGCACACATTGTGTACAATCTTCATCAACTCTTCGTAGACCAACTCGACACATCTATGACTAGGTTCTTGCAATAAACCAATTTGGGGCTTGACCAACAAGTCAAACGCAAGTTCAGGAACAAACAACGAAGGTCTGGGGCCTGTCGAGTTCCTGATGGCAGTTCTAATGTCACGTACAGATAAGTTGTGGGTAGGGTTGATGGATGCCAATTGTGAGCCAAACACTTCGTTGTAGATATGGTAGATTCTTGCACCACCACATAATTCCTTGGTTGATAATTCATTGAGAGAGGTACCTTCAATTGAGTTGACAAAACTGTTGGCAAACTTTGTCATCAAGGTAAGAACCATGGCTCCCCTGGCTTCTTTTGTTTCGGTGAAGCTTGAAGGGAGGTCGCCGTAGCTTAATAATTCTTGTTCGGCTTGTCCCATCAAGGTGTTTAACTTGGCCTTAATGTCCGGCAATCTGTCTCTGATGTGGTTCATTAAAATCTTGTTCAAGGTCAGTGCCAAGTAGCGGGTTCCGCACTTGCTGGACATAGTTCTGTAGGCCATATGGTTGGCAAAAAACTGTTCTTCCGAGTATAACGAGTCTTCCATTGATTTGTTTTCCGAAATGTCTTGTTGTGATCTGTTGACGATCCCAATGAATCCCAATTTCAATGGGTATACGTTGCCTTTCAAGATATCCAAGGCGTTTGTACCTTGATCCATCAAGTCGAGCTTTGATAAGATACCCACGGTTCTCTTACCGGTAGGATCGACTTGTCTGGCGAGTTTTAACGATTCTGAATTGACCAAATCAACGTTTGCAGGGGAAACTGCCAAAATGATGCAGTTTTGTTTGGAGATATATTCCAAGATCAAACTGCGGGTCTGTCTTTCGATGTCGGTAGGTTGATCACCAATGGGGATTTTTGTCAACCCTGGCAAATCAACCAAGGTTAAGTTCAAGACCTTGGTCGAGTAAATCTTGAGGTTGATGGGTAATCTGGAGATGCCCTTGTTTTGGCCAGCAATTCGTAAGGTTTCGTTTTCGATTTCCTTTCTGATATCGTGAAAGTTGTAGAAACGTTTGTTAGGGATGTGGAGAAACTCGCCCCATTCGGTGAGAGGTTGGTAGGTGCCGCCATTGGCGTTGGCGTGTTTTCTCAAGTGATCTTCCAAGTTGATTTCATCGTCTTCACTGGAAGTATTAATGTTATTGTTGTTTGTGGAAGAGACAGACGACGTTGCTGAAATGGGGGAGGCTGTCAGCAGAGGCGAATTGAGGATGGGATCATTTTCCTTGACGTTGATCAACTGTAAGACCAAAGGTCTTCTGGTGACGATGCCTGTGCCTCTGGGAAGAAAGTCTTTGCCAACAATGTTTTCCAACACCGAAGACTTGCCACACGACTGGGAACCCACCACTGCCAAAATGGGCAAATCCAACTCCGAAAGCTGCGTGGTGGTGACGATGTCCTGGAGCTTGTTTACAATGGGAATGAGGTCTTCGAACGACATGATCAAGACAGAAACAGCGTCGAATCAAGTGGATAGAAAGAGGAAGATGCAATCGCCTTTTGTTTTTGTTATTGGTGGAGCGGCGGCGGGTAAATAAAAAAAAAAGACGGTTTTGGAAATCTGGTTTCAAAAAAAAAGCAACGAAAAAGAGAGTGAATTACGACAAAAAAGAAGAATCGTTGAAAAGATTAAGATTAGTTGTGGCAAGTGAAAGAGAATTACGCTGGTGGTTTGTGGCGGGTCCAAATGGCTGCTTGCTATTGGATGAATCGCCTGGAATTTAAGTGCTTGCTCGGTCCTGCGAATTACTTGTTGTGTGCAGTTTAAAAACTATAGTTGTTTTTTTTGTATCACGTGCCGTAGACGTGGCCAACGAAAATTCCATTCTTTACCACCACGTCTTTCTTCTATAATGCAATTCTCCGTGGTAGCAGGCTTGCTAGCCTTGTGCAATTGCATTGTTGCAGTGCTCATTGATGCTTCCCAGTGGGAAAATACCCATTACTTAAGAACGGTCGATCTTTCTCGCTCGTATGTCCGTGAAACTGACTTGGTTCAGATCACCAACACCGGCACCACGCCGGAAAACGTCTACTTCTTTACTGTCAACGATGGTTTTGGTGCGGTTGCCGACGTGGCTTTCTTGTCTGCCACGTTGACTGACCAGAATGCCGAGCTTGAAACAGAATTGGTTGAGGGTGACGGCCAGGCGGCGACGTACAAGATCGTGTTCCCAGCTCCCATTGCGCCTCAATCGCTGGTCGAAGTACTGGTGATGTACGTGTACATTGACGGCTTGACTCCATTCCCAGCCAAGTTGGAAATGGCCGATGTTCAGTCGTTGCTTGTCAAACTCAACAAGTTTGTCTATTCGCCATACGTGACCAAGGAATACTCGTTGCACTTCTCCGGCACTGCCAAGGCTCAGGAGATGGAGTTGGTGCTTGATCGCCACGTTGAAGTCAGCACCAATGTCCCTGATCTCCGTCCACGCGTCGAGAACAAGGCACTTGTCTATGGTCCTACAGTTGATGCCATCGAACGCTACACCACGGTGCCTATGGGCTTACACTACGAGCACAACCGTCCGTTGGCTCGGGTCGAGAACTATAACCGTTCGATCTGGATCCCTGCATCGAATGTCGACTTGCTTCCAATCGAAGAGTACTACGAATTGACCAACAACGCAGCCGAATTATCTTCGGGGTTCTCACGGGTTGACTGGATGAAGGGCCGTTTCGATACCACGAGAAACCACTGGGCACTCAGCCACATCGAGGTTCCGTTCACCAAGGATACCACTTTCGATGACTACTACTACTCGGACTTGGTTGGGGTTGTTTCGGCCCACACGATTGTTAAGAACAACTTGTTGTTGCAGCCCAGATTCCCGTTGTTTGGTGGCTGGCACTACAACTTCACGTTGGGCTGGAACAACTTGTTGCAGAACCACGTCCGCTCGGTTAATGGCAAGGAAAACACGTACATTGCCAAGGTGCCTCTTCTTTTGGCTGCCCAGGACTTTTCGTACAAAAACACATACTTGACGTTCTATTTACCTGAAGACGCCGAGTTCTTGTCGCTTGCGCTGCCCATTGCGTACGAGCTGTTGACTGTCGACACCGACAAGCTGTACCTCGATGTGTCTGAGGGCCACGTCCGGGTCACGGTCCACTACAAGAACTTGTTCACCGAGTTGAGCCGTCTCGATGTCTTGGTCCAGTACCGGTACTCGAGTACCAGCTACTTGTGGAAAATCGGCAAGATCTCGGGCTTTGTGTTTGTTGGTTTGGTCAGCTACTACTTGTTGGGCTTGGTGGACACTTCTGTATAGGCCTTTTTCTTATTATTTGATTCCGTACTGAGCCTTGAGCTCGTCAAGGTGTGCCCTGCGCACAATAAAGTCTTCTTGAACCAACTTCAGCTCATCGACATCGTAGAGCAGCGTCACAATGTAACGGCCGTTGAAATTGACTCCGTTGAGTGCCGTCGATGCCTGTACCGCACTCGCAACATTGCTGTACACCACGAAACACGTTCCCATCGCTGTTTTGTCGCTACCGTCGGCCACCCGAAGCTGGTTGATGTTGCCGTGTTGGCCAAAAAGCTCAAAAAGTGCATTGGTGCTCGCGTTGTACGGCAAGTTCTTGACAAGCACGATCGGAAAGTCTTTCATTAATCTCTAAATATTTTTCACTATTTTCAATTTTTCACTAAATATTTAATTTTTCAGTAATGTTTCACTAATAAATTTTCACTACATTCACTAGTTTTTTGCCTTAATATCAATGATCGACTGGGCTTTGTACCACTTAGCACCGAAATAGAGCACTACTGCAGCCAATGGGAGCACGAGCAAGTACATATACGACTGTGAAGGTCCCGTGATGACTTCGGCTGCCGGGGTCGAGTTATCTACCGGCATCATCAGTTTGTGGTGGTGCTGCGTGGTCCAGATCTGGCCGATGTAGATCTCGTGTTTGGGAACGTCACCTTCGCCCGTGGGGGTGTTGGCCAATGCCGACATCACGTGGAACCCGTCGATGACTTGGCCGAAAACGACGTGCTTTCCGTTCAAGTGGGACAAGTCGGCTTTATCGGTAATAAAAAACTGGGCCAGGTTGGTATCGGGACCACTGTTGGCCATACTGAGCCGGCCAACTTTGTCGTGTTTCATGGCAAACGTCTCGTCAGGGAACTTACCCTTTTCGTAGATCGAATGGCCACCGCTCTTGTCGAAAGCACCGCCCTGCAGCATGAATCCACGTATTACTCGGTGGAACGGAACGTTTTGGTAACCGTAGCCGTACGTCATGGCTGCAAGATGGTAGAAATTGTTGGCAGTGTTGGGTGCCATCAAGCCAAAGAGTGCCAACGTGACGTTTCCAAGCGTCACGTCGGTGTCGAAACGTTGGTGGAGCTCAAATATCACGGTATGGGTCACGAGCGGATCACCGGTGACGTGGCCGAGCTGCGACTCGCTGAGAGCCGGAACCAACTCGTCGTTCAGCGCATCACTGATTGGACGAACGACAAGCGTCAATGCCATAGAAACCCACGCAAGCCAAAGTAACACGTATTTCAACATAAAAGAAAAGGTGTTTTGTAATTGATAAAATTATAAGTTAATTTCACAAAGGGTGTAAAAGTCTTGGAAAGGTTACATGCGAAAGTGCGAGCTCGCAAATGGTCCAATTTGCTCGTCAGATGACGTAACTTTAGCCCATTCTCCACGACTTGCCTCTTAGCACCGCCGTCCATCACATCACTGTTTCTAGAATGTACTAGGAGAGATTCAGTATAAATATGTGCTTATGTATTAAAGAGGGTGTTATTATCCCCCACACGACTTTGCATTTTCTCATTTCTCAAAACTCGATTTCAAGGTGGCAAAGAAACATATACCATGAACGGAATCTCAGTCGATATCAACCATCTCAAGAAAGGCGAGGTGAATCTTGGAACGTCGATCATGGCGGTCACGTTTAAGGACGGTGTGATTTTGGGCGCCGATTCCCGTACAACCACCGGCACGTACATTGCCAACCGAGTCACCGACAAGTTGACCCAGATCCACGATACGATTTTCTGTTGCCGTCTGGGCTCTGCTGCAGATACCCAGGCCGTAGCCGATATAGTCAAGTACCATTTGCAGACGTACGCCTCACAATTGCCGTTTGATGAAAAGCCCACCACCGAAATCGCGGCCAATGTGTTTCAGGAATTGTGCTACAACAACAAAGATAACTTGACCGCCGGGATTATTTGTGCTGGGTACGACAAGAAGAATGGGGGCCTGGTATACTCGATTCCCATTGGCGGATCGATCCACAAACAAGACTACGCCATTGCCGGTTCAGGATCGACGTTTATTTACGGATGGTGCAACGAACACTTTCAACCACAAATGTCTCGCGACGACACGGTCCAGTTTGTCAAGACTGCATTGAGCGAGGCAATCAAGTGGGATGGTTCGTCGGGTGGTGTGATTAGATTGGTGGTGTTGACGGCCAACGGCGTGGAACGCTTGATCTTTTACCCCGACGAGTACCAGAAGTAAAGTATGTTACATAGAATCTATATATAATATGGTTGACTCATATGCCTTGACTACCCGAAATTACAGGGCCCGAGATTTTTTCCCTGGTTAAAAGGGCTGCGCATTTTCCCCAAATTTTTCACTTGCATTATAAACCATACCACCATGTCGTTAGATGCTTCCAAGTTACAGATCACCACCACCACATCGCCCAAAGAACTTCTTCCAAAGGAACAATTGGTGTTTGGTCGCACGTTTACTGATCACATGATTGAGATCGACTGGCTGCTTGAAGATGGCTGGGGCACCCCAACCATTGCGCCATACCATCCATTAAGCCTCGATCCTTCACTGGTGGTGTTTCACTATGCATTCGAGTTGTTCGAGGGCTTGAAATCATACCGTGATGCAAACAACAATATCAGAACATTTAGAGCCGATAAGAATATGGCCAGAATGAACCGCAGTGCCAAGAGAGCTGCATTGCCTGAATTCGATAGCGATGAGTTGATCAAAATCATCAACAAATTCTTACTCATCGAACAACGCTTTGTGCCAGAAGGTGAAGGCTACTCCTTATACTTGAGACCAACTCTTATCGGTACCACGGCCTCGTTGGGCATTGCTCGTCCAAACAAGGCCAAGTTGTTCGTCATCGCATCGCCAGTCGGTCCATACTTCAGCAGCGGGTTCAAGCCCGTAAGTCTCGAGGCCACCGACTACGCTGTCAGAGCATGGCCAGGCGGTGTGGGCAACTATAAGTTGGGTGCCAACTATGTGTCGTGTGTCGAGCCCCAAACCCAGGCTGCTTCGCGTGGCCACAACCAGAACTTGTGGCTTCTTGGTGAAGAAGGTTTTGTTACCGAAGTCGGGGCCATGAACGTATTCTTTGTGTTCAAGAACAATGATAAGTTCGAGTTGGTGACTCCACCTTTGGACGGTACCATTCTTCCTGGTGTCACGCGTGACTCGACGTTAACGTTGGCTCGTGCCAAGTTGGATACTGAAAAATGGCTCGTGTCGGAAAGAAAGCTTACCATCCACGAAGTCAAGGACCGTTTTGCCAAGGGCGAGATTGTCGAGGCGTTTGGAACTGGAACCGCAGCCATCGTGTCGCCCATCGACAACATCGAACACAACGGTACTCAGATCAAGATTCCCGTCACTGAATCGGGTTCGGGCGAATTGACAAAACAAATCCTTACTTGGATCCAGGATATCCAGTACGGTCGTCTGGAGTTTGATAACTGGTCACAGATTGCTCAATAATTCTAGAATTTTTAGTTAGATCGTCCAACAATAACAAGGCTTTGTCTGGTGAAGAAAAATAGAATTGGAAATATTTTTTTTCTGGTTGCACTTGACATAATTTGCAACGTCAACTGCCATTTGTCCTCTAATATTCAAGGTAGTACGATACGTAAAACACGTAATTGGTTGTTAATCTAAGATTCTTTCAGCAACTGCAACTAATTCTGTGATTCTTGTTGCGGATCCTCAAACTTGTGGGGGTTTCAGATCTTTCACGTCACCTGTAGACTAATGCACGCCAAAAACGGGTGGAGAGATTTAAGGTTTAGACAGAAAAAACAAAACCGACGTGGCTGAACTTTTTCATATTCAGTTTCTGTTTCAACCAAATGCTTACCACCTCCTTAATTCCCCGAGGCCGCTTTGCATGGCTCGTGGCACTAATTGTTGCCACCATATTCATCATTGCATTGCCATATTGTCATTCTAAATGGGGCACGCCGAAGACCGCACAAAACATCGAGCCAGAACCAGAAATACCACCCATCATTAACCTGATAACCTTTGACGAATGATCAGGTTATATCCCCTTCCATACTGCCTTTTCCAAATAATCTCCCTTTGGTTTCTCCTTAAGAAATCCCATCATAATAAGCTCAAAACATCCTTGTATGAACCACGAATATGCTAGTTTGTCCCACTCGGACTCTTCAAGAGCAGAAACAACTCCACTAATCTCCTGTCGATCAAGAGTCTGCTTGAATGCAAGGAAAAAGTCGTATATATTAATAGACACCGGTGCTTCCTTGTACACCTTGAACAAATTGGTTATTGCAGGCACTGTCAACGCCACAGTTGAATCTGAAACAAACTGGTTGCGCAAGTACAAAGAGCAGTCATCGAGACCATTCTCCAACGCTGACCGCAAGTTCGGCCGCACCAAGTTGATCATAAGATTCTCATAGTTCTCTTCAAACGCAGGTAGACGTACCTTGGGCTCCACACTTTTACGGGCCCCGCCATTGATGGTAAAGATCTCATGTAACACAATGTCATTTACACTCTTATTCAACACTGGCGTTCCAAAATAGACCTGGACCGCTTCAGCCAAATCCTCACTGTTGCTTTGAAGCACACACAATGCTGCATCACCAACACTGTCCAACTTCTGTAACTCACTGACGGTCTGGACTCGGTCAGTCTCACCCAAGCTCTTAACCAGCTTGATCAATTGGTCTGGAAGGGACGAACGGAAAAATGAATTGTTGGTGAGTTGTTTGTAGATATCCATCCGTTCCATCTGTTTAGAAAGCAGTTTTTGAAGGATATTCACCACATCAATACAGTTGAGCATGGCTGTTTTGTAGTTGTTGAATTCAATCCTCGATCGTTGAAGTAATGCAAATATATCATCGTTGCTTTCAATCAAAGACACTAAACGCAGCCCATCATGCGTTCCAGCCAATTCTTTTTCCATGTACGCTTTGAACGATCCCAACCGTTTCAATGCTGAAGAATATAATTGCTTGTTTTCAAGCTCAACTTCGTTCAAGAGGAGCGAGAGTGGCAGCTGGTAAAAGTGAATCATGTAGCACAACTTAATTTCAGAAATTAACACGTCAATTGAATTATTTGAGTGTTCAAACCGGTTTAGAATGATGGTGGAAAGTACTGGGTCTAAGATGAATTTGGTTTCCTTTGATAAAAACAAGTTGTTGAGAATGAGATATCCAAGCTCCTTGTTATCAGTACTCTTGAACTTGAACCCATCAAGCAAGATTCTATTTTCGTTATTGATGTTGGCATTCATCCATTGACTGATATTGCTCGTTGATAACCCCAACAAGAAACGGCACGGGAATCGAGTGGAAAACGGACGGAGAAGCTTGAAGATTTGGTTCAATACCTGATTGTTGACGGAATTTGCGTCTTGTATAATGAGAACAACTCTAAGGTTATCGAGATCGGGCTCCTGTTCAGCCCAGTCTTCCAAGATATCGAGATCGTAGTTGACACGGCCCTTTAAGTTGATTCCTGGATCGTTATCGTCTTCGTCATCCGCATCGCTGGTATCTTCTTCATCCTCGTCATCTAACAAATTACACTTAGTTTCTGGTTGTTTAGAGGGTCCTTCACGTAGAAATTGCTTTATGATTTCTCGGCAGGCCGATTTGATATTGAGGCAGTGTTTGGAATTGATGCTGATGACTTTGTAGCGATGTGAATGCTGTGTGTACAAGTACTTGGAGAACTCTTCAAGGATCCGGATATTGTTAGCAATGTTTGCTGAGAGTTGAAGGAATCCGACCTGGAGTTTGTGGTGGGTGGTGATGTTCGGTGCTGCGGTATGGATGAAGCGAGCGAGACTGGAAAAGAGATCTGTATTGGTGTTGTTCAAGATCAAGTCGATCTTGGCCAATTGGGACGCCCATTGAGTTGTATAGAGCGTGTGGCGGGCATGTGTGGCGATCTTTGGTTCACGTGTATTGAAAAGCTGGGCAAACGGGGTCGACGATGGTTGGAGGGAGGAGGAACCGAGACGAGAGAAGGTGGCTGGTTTGTATCTTTTTGGTTCAATAAAGTAGTGTGTTTTGAGGTTGTTATCGGTAGCCGTATCTTCCGAGGCGGCAGACGGACGTTTCATAGAAGGGTTGATGGAGATAAGGTTGGCCTGGGACAAAATTAAGGAGTTATCAAGGTTCAAAAAAAAAAAAAAAAAAAAGGAAATAAAAATTGTTAAAAAAAGTGAGGTTCTCCAAGGCCTTCCTAAACAGGCAGCGTTCGCAAAAGAAATCCCGAAGGATCTAAATGTGTCAGTCTAAAATGGGATCGGGATGATGCCCCAAAAAAAACAACAAACCAACCCGGGCTCTGTGATGTAGGAAAAAAAGAGCGTGTATGAAAAGTGGGAATATAAAAAGAATGGTGGGAAATAGGAGTCCTTTTATGTTGGCACCAAAGAAAACGACACCCCGTGTATTGCATGCATATATTTTTGCAGACAAAACAGACTACAGACAGACAGACAGACATTTTTTTTCTTGCCCACCCTTCCCCCACCTGAGTGACCCACGATAGAGCCCCACATCTGATTTGCGTTTATTCCCCCCCCCTCGAGAAACAAAAACCGAATGTTTTCTTAATGTATTAGTTTCTATGCGTACAATGGAGCAGACATTGAGACATCGTGCAGCCAATGAGAAAGAGGAGAGCAGGCTGGTGCTGTCGCTGCTGTCGCAGCTGCTGCCGCTGCCACCTCCACCCACTCGAACCCTTGGTGTCCATATCGCTCCACTAAACACCCCGTTCCGCAACCGTCTCGAAACACTTGGTGTGCTCTGGCACGTCTGCAGCATTCCGTTCTTTGTATGTTTGTTCTGGTTCGTCCTCTCGTTGGGCTGGATCTCATGGCTCACCATCATTCTTCCATACTTTATCTGGTGGTACGGTTTCGACCTACACACACCAACAAACGGCAAGGTGGTGTATCGTATGCGTGACTGGATCAAGAACATCGTGCTCTGGGACTGGTTTGTCAACTACTTCCCGATCAACGTCCACAAAGCATGCGAATACGAACCTACATTCACAGAAGTGTTGGAAGAAGAAGATTTATCGTCCGATGACGAAGAAGATTTGATCTCGGAACACCTGCGTACTCTCATCGACTCAGTGTTTAAGAAATTGGGCTTGAACAAACGCTTGAACACCGATAGAGGCGGCTCCAAACGCCGCAACTCCATCAAATTGTCCCGTGTTTCTACTGGTCCTCGCTACATCCTTGGCTACCACCCACACGGAGTCATTTCCATGGGTGTCATGGGCACCTTTGCCACCAATGCGGTCCGCAACGAGCCTTTTGAAGCTCCGCTCAAGTGTTTACGCCCGCTTTTCCGAGTTCCAGATAACAAGAAACGTTTATTGCCAGGAATCGGTAACATTTTCCCCTTAACCCTCACCACCCAGTTCATTCTCCCGTTTTATCGTGACTACTTGCTTGCATTGGGTCTTACGAGCGCCCTGGCACGAAATATCAAGAGTTTGATCAATAATGGCGACAATAGTGTCTGTATTGTCGTTGGAGGGGCCCAGGAATCGCTTCTCAACACGATGGTCACCAAAAAATCAATCATTGGTCGAGGATTCACCCAGGAAATCAACCAGAAACCCGCCGACCGCAAACAGATTCGGTTGGTTCTCGATAAACGCAAGGGATTTGTCAAATTAGCCATCGAATTGGGCAATGTATCGCTCGTACCGGTGTTTGGATTTGGTGAAGTCGACGTGTACAAGCTCAAGATCCCAGAACCAGGTTCGTGGGGCCATTTGTTCCAGCAGTGGATGAAGGAAACTTTCCATTTCACGCTTCCGTTTTTCAGTGCTAGAGGTATCTTCTTTTATGACTTTGGGTTTCTTCCGTACCGTAACCCTATCAATATTTGCATGGGCAATCCGATCCACATACCACGCAATATCTTGGACGATTATAAGGCAAAACATCCTGAGTTTGAGCCTACGCATAAGGTAGAACGCCAACCGAAACGTAAGGATTCATTGACCAACTTGTTCAAGCTCGCCGAACGGGGGCCCCAGAAAGTATTGGTCAAGACCCGGATCCCCCATGAACTCTTGGACAAGTACCATAAGTTGTATGTTGAAGAGTTGAAGCGTGTTTACGAGACAAACAAGCACCGCTTCGGCTACGGCGACGTTGACTTGGTCATCAGCGAATGATCATTATGTTGTTTCATTAACCTATTTACATCATTAGACTCCTTTATTCATCTTCCTTTTCCGGCATCGGTACCACTCCCCGATCCTTGAGCTCCTTGTACTTCTTGACCAACTTCCGGTTGATCTTCTTGCGACTACCAGACTTAACATATACCGACTTCGAATCGGTAAGCAGTCGCTTGAACTCATTGTACTCCTTGTCATTTAAGGCCTGGACCTTATCCTTTTTGTTCTTTTGCTCAACTTGTTCACGTTCCCATTCCTTGAAACCATGGATCTGCGTTTCAAACGGCGGCACGCCAAACAACTTGTCTTTCGGAAACATCTGCCACAAGTATTCGTCGTCAATATCCTGAAACGGTGTGTTTAAGTTGATCATGCCTGAAATAGACCGTTTGAGGTCGTGTTCGGGCATTGGCTGGTACGTATCGGTGTCTGGATCGTAATAGTACTTGACGAAACGGAGCTTGAATTTCTCCATTTCTTCCTGTGTATCGGCACGAGAGAAGTCGTTGAGGGCATCGATGATTCCTCGTTCTTTTTCAGACAATTTGTCTGAAATCGCCACCCGAGACTTGACATATTTGTCGGGAATGACAAAATCCACAAACAGACTACTTTTGTCGGCCGGCTTACCGGTTTGGGACATGACAAATGCATCGTCACCATCCCCAAACACATGTGCAGGTGCTTGAGGAAACTTACTAAATGGAATGAAATGCACGTTGGGATCTATGGATGCTTTTAAATGCGATTCATGGGGCAAGGGGCCGCCACCACCGACGGCAGGTTTCCTTTTGCGGGTATCGTGTCTCGATTTCGGTTTTTTGGCCAAAAGAGGAAGTCGTTTCTTGATCTCCTCAGTATCTTTGGGCGGTTTGGATGAGATATACCGTACCGACCCAAGGAACCGGGTTCTGGCAGATGCAAACATGTGTGAGTGTTAATGACGGAGGCAAAAAAAAGTCTGACTGAAGTGTTGAGATAAAAAAAGTGTGCATACACACTACAGTGTCTGCATACACACTACAGTGTCTGCATACACACTACAGTGTCTGCATACACACTACAGTGTCTGCATTTTTCCTATTATGATTTGAGCCAGAGCATAAAGAAATGGCTGCATCATAACCAGACATAGTTCAGGTATATAATAGATCTATGATCAATGTGTGATACGTTGTGTTGTATATTCAACCAATCAGAGCTCGTACGTGAATGGATCTGAGGGGAAGATAAATCCTTTTGCATGTTACTAATTTTAAATGTTGTTTTGCAGGTTATATCTAATCGGAAAACGTTTCTCGAATAAGCCCGAAACCACACTTTATCAGGGAAGGTATATAAATCGGGATATTTCCACAATTAAACGAGTATCAAAACTTTTAAGAATGTCACTTCATCGTGAAAAGATCGAGGTTCTGCAATTGCCTCATACTTTCAACGAGCCAGTTCTGTTGGCTGTTATTGGAGGCACGGGTCTCTACGACTTACCCAACCTTCACCCCGTGGCTCGTTTGACGATTTCAACCCCGTGGGGATTCCCCTCGTCGCCCATCACGATTTCCAAAACAGATTCGGGGTTCCCTGTAGCGTTTTTGGCTCGTCATGGCCAGCATCACGATCTTTTACCATCAGATGTTCCATCTAGAGCCAACATTGCTGCGTTGAAAAGTCTTGGAGTCAAAGCGATCATTGCTTTCAGTGCTGTAGGCTCACTCCAGCCCGAGATCAAGCCTCGAGACTTTGTGATCCCCACGCAAGTCATTGATAGAACCAAAGGTATTCGTCCATCGACGTTTTTTGAAAAAGGGTTTGTGGCCCATGCGATGTTTGGGGAACCGTTTGACTTGAGATTAAACAAGTTGATCTCCGATACCGTGCCATCGACTGGATTCTTGGACGGGTTCGAGACCGGTGCCACCCCCACGCTTCACACCAAGGAACATACTAACAATGGCGAAGACTTGACGATTATTTGTATGGAAGGCCCCCAGTTTTCCACCCGGGCCGAGTCGCGTTTGTACCGGACATGGGGCGGTAGTGTGATCAACATGTCGGTGCTTCCCGAAGCCAAGTTGGCTCGTGAAGCTGAGATTGCGTACCAAATGATCTGTATGTCTACTGATTATGATTCGTGGAACGAAAACGAAGAACCAGTGACGGTTGAAACGGTGGTTGGGAACTTGAAGGCCAATTCGGCGAATGCGTGTAAGTTGGCCGCGCGGTTGATTGATGTCGTTGCCGATGAGTTTGCTAAAAACAATGGATTCGGTGAAGATTTAAAGGGATCGATGAAATTTTCGGTTTCAACCAGTCATCATGGCGTAAAGAAAGAGCTCTTGGAGAAGATGCACTTTTTGTTGCCTGGCTACTGGCCCCAGAACTAGAATACGTTGTATGGCTGCAATCTTTGTATACGCTCGATTAGTGATGTATTATGCAGACATTTTTCTCTAAATGTCTGCAGCAAATGCCGTAGGGAATTCTTGAAAATATTTCCCAGAATAGTGAAAAGACTGTAACGTCGATGGTTCCCCTCGCACGCGAGAGCAACACAATCTTATCAGGCAAAAAAAAGGAGACACATTACCGACTGTGTTATCTCTCGATGGTCTGGTGGTTGAAATCCAATGCAACATAGCTATGACGCCGGTACTGCAGTCGCTTGTCTGGGGAACCAGCGACAACGGACACAGACAGACATTTTAATCGCAAGGAGTTTGGCACTGATCATCGCTTTTGGAAATGTCCGATGATGGTAATATTTTTTTTTCTGTCTGAAAGAGATTGCTATTTAGATATATATGCATGAGGATTTGCCCGTAGATACGATGCAGCTTCCCTGTACTTCATTGTAGTTTAATTTGGCTATGCCCCACTCGCGATAGATCTAATACCAAATACGCTAAGGCTAAACAGTTAAAATACGGCAGCCGTGGGTGGCATTTGTCGAACGCCGAAAAAGTGGTATGGCATTTTTGAGAATTTATCGACGTCATGCTAAAAAATATGTCCATGTGTAAGAAAAAAGAAACACTCGTTTAGGATTATCTGTCTGAAAATATTTTCCATGACAGCGAAAAAATGTAACCCCGATGAAAATCACTAGGAATGAGTTACATTTGAAAGGTCAAAAAAGAAAAAAAAAGGCCCAACCTAAACGAAAAAAAAATATTTTTTTTTCTAGTTGTCAAAAAATAAATACAAAAATGCCTTAACCGCGCTAAGGCGCTAATCGTATTACCATGCAAGCGGCACTGTGAAAAATCGTCCAGCTATTAATTTTTACGGGCCGGATAAAGTTTCCGCTAAGGTGACCTAACGCAGTATCTGCGAAAAAGGCCCTTTATCACTTGATCGTCCATGGCTCTCTATCACCCAATAGTATATAGCAGACAAGAAAAAAAAAAGAAAAATTATTTTGGAACGAAGTTTATTTATTTAAATATTGAGTTATTTCCCCGAAATATATTTCCAAGACTTTCATACTATCTTTGCCCTTGTAATATTTCTTGGTAGACATGAGTACTAGTGCAGAAGAGAAAATGGGATCGTCTCCCGAACGTGGATCTCTCGATAAAGAGATTTACGCCAACGACGAGGTGCTCCAGAACGAACAGAACTCGTCTGTTGAAGCTGACGAAGGCAGAACTCCAACCGACCATGAAATGAAAACTTTAAGACATGTTGGTGAAAAAATCCCCATGTCCTGTTGGTTAGTGGCGGTGGTTGAATTGGCTGAAAGATTCGCTTACTACGGTTTATCGACGCCGTTCCAGAACTATATGCAAAACGGGCCCGATGATGTACCTAAGGGTGTATTGCAGTTGAACCAATCGGGTGCTACTGCATTGTCGTATTTCTTTCAGTTTTGGTGTTACGTCACTCCAGTTTTGGGTGGTTGGGTCGCCGATACTTACTGGGGTAAGTACTTGACCATTGTCGTGAGTACAGGGATTTATATTGTGGGGATCTTGATTTTATTTGTCACCTCGATTCCTTCTGTTGCTTCCAAAAACGCTTCTTTGGGTGGTTATGTCGCTGGAATCATTCTTATTGGTATTGCTACCGGTGGTGTCAAGTCCAACGTGTCCCCATTGATTGCTGACCAGATCCCCAAGACTCGTCCTATCATTAAAGTCACCAAAAAGGGAGAAAGAGTTATCCAGGACCCAAATATCACCATTCAGAACGTTTTCATGTTCTTTTATCTTATGGTTAACATCGGTTCGTTGTCGGTCATGGCCACCACCGAATTGGAAAGCAGAGTCGGATTCTGGGCTGCATACCTTTTACCTTTCTGTTTCTTCTTTATTGGTGTTGTTGCCTTAGTTTTCGGTAGAAACAAGTACGTCTTGGTTCCTGTGGGTGACAAGGTTGTCAACAAGACTTTCCATGTTGTGGGAATCTCGTTCGTCAACAAGTTCAACATGGACGCCGCGAAACCATCAGTCAGACCCGAGAAGAATTACCCTTGGACCGATTTGTTTGTGGAAGAAATCAAGAGAGCGGTTTATGCTTGTAAAGTTTTTATCTTTTACCCAGTCTACTGGATTGTTTATGGACAGATGATCAACAACTTTGTTTCCCAGGCTGGTCAGATGGAGTTGCACAATATCCCTAACGATTTCTTACAAGTGTTTGACTCGATTGCTATCATTATCTTTATTCCTATCTTTGAGAGATTTGTGTATCCATTCATCAGAAAGTTTACTCCCTTCAGAGCCATCACCAAGATTTTCTTTGGGTTCATGTTTGGCTGTGGTGCGATGATTTATGCTGCGGTGTTGCAACATTTCATCTACAAGGCCGGTCCATGTTACGACAAGCCTCTCAAGTGTGCTGGCTTTGAAAACATCCCTAACCACGTCCACGTTGCGATCCAGATCCCTGCGTACGTATTGATTGCATTTTCCGAGATCTTGGCTTCGGTCACTGGTTTGGAATACGCCTACACCAAGGCTCCTGTTAACATGAAGTCGTTTATCATGTCGATCTACTTGTTGACCAACGCCGTGGGTTCTGCCATTGGTATTGCATTGTCGCCTACTTCCAAGGACCCCAAGTTGGTGTGGACATACACTGGTTTGGCTGGTGCTTCGTTTACTGCTGGGTGTCTTTTCTGGCTCATTTTCCACCACTACAACGCCAAGGAAGATGAGTTGAACAAGTTGGACTATTTGCATGACGAACAAGAAGCAGCCAATGTCTTGAACCTCGAACCTATCACGTCGTTTGCCCATACTGTCAAGAGCATGGCTTAATGTACTATAGATATATATTTTTATCGGAATAAACTCAATAATAAAAATTTTATTTTTCGCAGCCATTTTTTTTTTAAAATAAAAAGAATTAAAAATAAAAGTATATTCTGTCTGAAGCCAAGCCCTTGGCATTTTTATGGATTAACAGCAGACATTGATGCCGTGCGTGGTAGTTCCTAATAAATAGCCTTTCGATTCTCTATTATGTTCTCCTTAAGTCATGGACAAAGTCGAGGTTTATAGCGACAAAAAGCTTGTCGAGGCAGGGACCTTGGAAGTCTTGTCGCACGAAGAGATTGAGTTTGCAACCGATGAAGATTTGGCAACGTTGCGCCATGTTGGCGATAAGATTCCCATGCGGGCATGGCTCGTAGCAGTGGTGGAGTTGGCTGAAAGATTTGCTTATTACGGTTTATCGGCACCGTTCCAGAACTACATGCAAAATGGCCCTCAGGACTCGCCTAAAGGGGTGCTTAATTTGAACCAACAGGGAGCCACGGCCCTTTCGTACTTCTTTCAGTTCTGGTGTTATGTCACACCCATTTTGGGAGGCTGGATCGCCGATACGTACTGGGGCAAGTACAAGACGATCTTTGTTTTTTGTGTGGTGTATATTGTGGGGATCTTTGTGCTTTTTATCACGTCGTTACCGGCCATCACCAGCCGCAACACGGCGTTGGGTGGCTACGTTGCTGCAATTATCATCATTGGAGTTGCTACTGGTGGTGTCAAGTCGAATGTATCGCCATTGATTGCGGATCAGGTGCCCAAGAGAAGACCATACATCAAGGTCTTGAAATCGGGAGAACGAGTGGTGGTCGACACGAGTATCACGATCCAGAACGTATTTATGTTCTTTTATCTCATGGTCAATGTCGGTTCGTTGTCGGTGATTGCTACAACACAATTGGAAAAACACGTTGGGTTCTGGGCCGCATACCTTTTACCATTTTGTTTCTTCTTTATTGGAATTGCTGCGTTGGTTCTCGGCCGCAACCAGTACTACAAAGTACCTGTAGGCGACAAGATCATCAACAAGACGTTCCAGTGTGCATGGATCGGAATCACCAACCGGTTCAACTTGGACGCCGCCAAACCTTCGTTGAATCCAGACACAAAATTTGCTTGGTCAGATAAATTTGTTGAAGAAGTCCGTCGTGCTCTTTACGGATGCAAAGTGTTTGTCTTTTATCCAATCTTTTGGTTGGTATATGGACAAATGGTCAATAACTTTGTTTCTCAGGCAGGACAGATGGAATTGCATGGTCTTCCCAACGATATTCTTCAAGCAATCAACTCGATTTCCATCATTGTCTTTATTCCATTATGTGAACGGTTCTTTTATCCATTCATCAGAAGGTATACGCCATTCAAGGCTATCACCAAGATCTTCTTTGGCTTTATGTTTGCCAGTGGTGCCATGGTATACGCTGCAGTGTTGCAACATTATATCTACGCAGCAGGACCGTGCTATGATCATCCCAAAGCATGTGCTGCTCAGTTCAAAACGGTTCCCAACCATGTCCATATCGCGATCCAAGCTCCAGCATACTTTTTGATTGCCATGGCTGAGATCTTGGCTTCTATTACCGGTTTGGAGTACGCATACACCAAGGCTCCAGTCAATATGAAATCGTTCATCACGTCGCTTTTCCTCGTCACCAACGCGGTAGGCTCAGCACTCGGAATCGCACTTTCTTCCACCGCCAAAGACCCCAAGTTGGTCTGGACATATACTGGTTTGGCCTGTGCTTGTTTCACGGCCGGATGTTCGTTCTGGCTCATTTTCCACCACTACAACGCCAAGGAAGATGAGTTGAACAAGTTGGAGTACCTTGAAAACCCCACATCGTTACAGCCCATCATCAGCTTGGCTCAGAGCGCCAAAAGCGTTGCTTAACTCTTGATGTTCTTTTCTCTCTTATTTAGTATTTAGGCAAGAATGTTTTCAAACTCGTCCATATTCTCCAACTCGTCCTGCTGCGCCACTCTCTTCAACACCTCTTTCTTGCTTGATTCCTGAACACGGCCATCCAATAGCAACTCGTCTAGCACATGGTACGCCTTATCAAACCCAAAAATGATATCGAGCTCACATACATTGCCGTAGACTTTATCCATCTGCTCCACAAACCGATGGATCGTTTCCAACGCCAACAACTCATTGTCACTACTCTCAATACCCACCACAAAGAACAACAGCGCATACCGCCGGTACACGATCTTCATATCGCTGTACTCAATCACATTACACATCTTGGCCCGTCTCGAGAGAATCATCGTGCTCAACTCACGCATCTTCTTGGTCTTCTCTTTCTGCGAGATCGCCTGGTACCATTTGGCAAGACGGATCTTGCCTTGCCGCAGGAGTAGAATAAGAAACTGAATCGCCATATGTGTTGATGTTGTAGTGTTAACATCAATTGTTTGGTTTTATGTGAAAGTCATGTGAGGACCATGTGACAAAAAAACGTGATTATATCATGTGATGTTTATTAAAATTGTCACGTGACTTAAGTCATATGATGTTTCACGTGCTACTCCAAAGTATCTACTGTCGACCTTAAAAACGCCAAATGGGTTTCTACCTCCTTGCACAACTCTTTGCGATCAACGTCCTTATAAATGTCCAACGTGATTTCCAATTCACAGAGCAAAAACCACATATTGTGCCACTGAACCGTTTCGAAATCGTATCCCGTGCGTAACTTCATTCCCGTGCCATAGAGTCGGATTCGGTTGCCCAACTCGTCAAAGATCTTACGGGTGATCTTGAGTTGCCATGGATCGAGTTTTGGAAAGTTTGAATGGACAAAGAGAATTCGTGGTGCTTCTTCTGCGCGTCGTTGTTTTCGGGAGTTGTACTTGTAGTCCTGGACCGGATCGTATTGGCCCATTCCCGTGCCTATAAACGAGCGAGCAGCATCAAAGTAACCGAATGCGTTCAAGAACTTCAGGACTTGATAGTAAGGCTTGGAGAGAGCGACGGTTGCGGCCAAAAACGTTTCTTTATCTCCCTCTCCGTCCAGGCCCTGGGAAAAGAGCGGATAAAAGTGCAGTGGTCCGTACAAGTTGTAGTACAACGCAAGAAGAAGTGGTTTCATATGAGTCTTCTTGGAGATCATGAGCTGTCCCGATTCGGACGTGGGGTCAGGTACTGCACCCATACGTAAATGAAGAGGAATCTCATCGACATTTGTATCTTTGTCCACAAACACGGTTGAATATCGGCCGTCGATCTCGTCATATTTAGGAAGCAAGTCTTTGGTACTAAGCTCCAAGCCGGCGATCTTGTAGTAGAACGGCAGCGTGGCTCGTTTCCAGAAATCGGGCCACACAATAAGTCCATTGGATGTAAATGGTTTCAGGGTAAAAAGCAGATCGGGACGATGCACGGGAATATTATCGCTATCCAACAACAACACGTTCTCAAAGCTCAGCAACAACACCGCCAATGCCTTGTATTGGTACCCCTGGAACTCAAACCGACGATAGACCGAATTCGGCTGAGTTTTTGCACCCAATTCATCGGGCAAAAAGATACAGCGAGCCTCCAACGCCGGAAACACACGTTCGCAGAGTTCTGGTTCGTACTCGTTCCGATGGGGAATAAGGACCTCGATTGGAAGCCGACTGCCCATGGCCCTGATCGACTTGATCGACAACAACGTCAACCAGTTGAACTTGCCGCCTCCTACATACACGATCCCGGACCCGGAATAGAGACCTCGTGGAGCCTTTTCAGGAAGCTGTGCCACCACGTCACGATGAGCGGTGGCCATCTCATCCAACTCCGAAGCGGAAAGATCAAGAAACTGGGAAAGATACGTCTCACTAAACACGCGTTCATCTCGAGCCAACGAATCGTACCGTGCATGATAGATCCGCAGCTGCGTGAGGTACCGATCCAATGCCATGATACGCGGCTTGCCTTCTTCTAGCACCGTGAACACCGACTCGTAGAACGCGTACCGTTTGGGATTCGGGTCCAGTTTCGCCGGTTTCGGGTTCTGGAGGCGCCGTTTGATCGCAGCATCGATCCGTGCAAGCTCCACGCCGCTCGTGTACTCAATGTGCCGCGTAGCATCGTCGCTGGCCGGCGGCCGCAGCTTAAATGGAACCGTTTTGGTTCCAAACTTTCGGGCAAGAAACCGTCCGACCGCCGCAAACGGCCGCTCGTGAGTATCGATCACGGTGTTGGTGACAGCAACTCTTCTTGTCACGAGATAGAGCACGCTCGCCATGAGTGCCATGGCGAGCAAGACCATTCTTCGCCGGCGAACCATATTAATGACACGTTAATTTTGTGCGAGTGAAATGTTTGTCGGATGCAAGTGAATGCATGATGGATGCAGACCCACTCAAAATATAAATATCGGGAATTAGTGTCTGCATGAAGATAATGTCTGTCTGAGTTGGTAAATTGTAATCCATATCTGGAAATGTCTGCATGATGCCAGTAACAGACACCAACAGAGCTGAAGCGACAGCTTCAGTGCAGACAACAGAGCTGAGCTGCCGCTTCAGTCCATCTCGTAACATCTCTCTCTACACTCTACACTCTACTCCTGCATCTGTATCTGTATCTGCATCTGTGCAGCCACATTCTCTGGTGATTTTATCCCCACGTTCATGCATCGTGAAAATACGCATCAAAACAAATTCATCGCATACATGCCATGAAAAACCCCTCCATCCCGAAAGCTGCCACTATGTCCGAATCGCCGCTTTCGGGACGCAAAGCTGCACGTACACTTCGCATCTTTCGCTCCTCATCGCACCCAGACGCAGACCCCGGCACCACATCCAAACGCAACTCGTTCGTCGTGGTTCCCGACACCGATCCCGTGTCGGCCACATACGTTCCACACACGCAGTTTCCTGTGGCCGTCGAGCTCAGCCCGTTCCGCAACAAGGTCGGGGGCCACACGGCGATCTTCAGCTTCCTGAAGCAGACAGTGTGCAAGGCTTTGATGAACCGCGAAAACTTGTTCTACGAGGCGGTGGAAAAACACCATCCTGAGTTGCTTACGTTTATGCCCAAGTACATTGGTGTGCTTAACGTGCGTCTGCCAGAACTGGCAGTGCCTGCGGTGGTTTTGGCCGATAATCAGCACATCATTCCCGATTCGCTCTGGTCACAAATTGCATCAGACAAAATAGAGATGCAGACAATGCAAGAGATAGAAAATATGATGCAGACAAAAGAGAAGACAAAAGAGCTGACAATTCAGACAAAAGATCAGACAGCTGGTGTTTCTGATTCCCAATTCATTCTACTCGAGGACCTTACCCTGGAGATGCGCCAGCCGTGCGTGCTTGACCTCAAGATGGGCACACGACAGTACGGAATCGATGCCACGCCGCAAAAACAGCAGTCACAGCGCCGCAAATGCATAGCCACCACGCTGCGGCAGCTCGGAGTGCGGGTGTGCGGGCTCCAGATCTGTTCCGACGGCGAACGGCTTGTTAGAGACAAGTACTTTGGTCGTCGGTTGCATGCGGGCCGCGAGTTTGCCAAGATCCTTGCACGGTTCCTCTACGGAGGCACGGCGTGGCTGGTGCTTAGTAAAATCCCCGGCATTTTGCGGCAATTGCGCGAGTTGCATGCGGTTTTCACTCGTTTGCACGGCTACCGCGTGTACGGACTGCTGGTGTTGTTGATGTATGACGGCGACGACGCCGAGGCGCGGGTGCTGGTGAAGATCATTGACTTTGCTCAGCTGGTGATTGCCGAAACCGGCCATCGCGGCGCCATTCCGCCGCGGTTTCCGCTGCGTGCAGACAAAGGTTACTTGCGTGGGCTCCAGACGCTTGTGCGGTACTACGAACGGGTATTTGAAGTCGTGAGTGGCGTGCGTTACGGCGACGATGCCGCAGCCGAGTTGTTTTTGGCGCAAAAAGGGTCTGATTTCACCGGAGAAATCGGCTCGCTCGAGGGATTTGCATGTAGCGACACGCTCAAGCTTTTTCCTGACGATCCGTTCGACGTGTCGTATCCCACGTACGGCAGCGACGACGAGACGGGAATCTCTGATTAATAGTAGCATGTAATATTATGTCCTGATTTGGGAGGAAGAAACAATAAAAAAAAACGGCTTTTTGTACCAGGAAAAGTGTAATTCCGGAATGGCGGAGAATATTTTTTATGCGGTGGGGTATTTTGCTGTCACGCGTATTGTCTGCAGGGTTCTGCGGGGAGGCACAGAAGCAAAGAAAAAAGACGTAACGGACAAAAAAAAAACAGACACTTTTCATATTTCAGACACTTTTCCACTTTATCATGGTACGTCGGAACAGTAAGGCGCCCACCATTCCGCTTGTGGCGTCGATAGATATCGGTACTACCTCTGCACGTGCCATCTTGTTTTCGCAGGACGGGCACGAGATCGCCAAGCACCAGATCGAATACTCGACCACGGCGTCCGAGGCTCCGGCCGAATCACTGAACACCGACCAGTTTCGGCGGCGTCTGTCGCTTTTACGGCACAACGAGCCGATCTTTACTGCCGAGGGGGTGGCCATTTCGATCACCGACGACGTGGAGATTGAAAACAATGCCGCAAGTGTCGGTCCTACGCTCCGGTTTCCGCAGCCGGGCTGGGTCGAATGTATGCCGGTGCATATTCTTGCCAATGCGGTGCAGTGTCTTGTGGCGTGTTTGATTACGTTACGGAAGATCAACCAGAATCCGCAGCTCACAACCAAGTATAAGGTGAAGGCCATTGGAATCGCCAATATGAGAGAAACTACCATTGTGTGGCTGCGGCGGACCGGGAAACCGTTGCTGGGCGGGATCACGTGGACCGATACCAGAACGGCCGAGATTGTTAATCATATGGAAAAAATGGTTGATGACGAACGTAAAGAAGAATTGAAACAGAAAACGGGGTTGCCGTTGCTGACGTATTTCAGTGCGGCGAAGTTACGGTGGCTATTGGACAACGATGATGCGATCCGTGACGCCTACGAACGTGGCGATGGCAACTTGATGTTTGGCACGGTGGATACGTGGTTGATATATCACTTGACCAAAGAAAAGGCATTTGTGTCTGATGTCACCAATGCGCTGCGGACATTTTTTATGGATTTGGAAACGTGCGACTACGACGACGAGTTGTTGGATTTCTGGGGTATTGATCCGACAAAAATCCGCATGCCGCGCATCGTGTCGCTGTCGGAATTCTACGGCCTGTTTGCCGCACCCAACTTGCTGAATTTGGGCTTCCACAACAGAATCACGCAGGAAGCATACGATATCTTGAAGACCATCACGGGCACGCCCATCTGTGGCTGTTTGGGAGACCAGTCGGCGTCGCTCGTGGGCCAATTGGCATTCGATGTCGGCTCTGCAAAATGCACCTACGGTACAGGATGCTTTTTGCTCTACAATACCGGAGCCCAGAAACTTATTTCGGCCCATGGCACCTTGACCACCATTGGCTACTGGTTCCCGACATTGGAGGGAGCTCATGGCGCTCCCCACTTTGCTTTGGAGGGGTCTATCGCCGTAGCAGGATCCATTATTCAATGGTTGCGCGACAACTTAAAGATGATTGAAGATGCCAAAGATATCGGGCCGTTGGCGTCGCAAGTAGACAATTCGGGCGGCGTGGTGTTCATCCCGGCGTTCTCGGGCTTATATGCTCCCTACTGGGACGGCGGAGCGAGGGGCACGGTGTTTGGCATGACTCAATATACCACTTCGTCGCATATTGCGCGCGCCGCGTTAGAGGGGGTTTGTTACCAGGTGCGAGCGATTTTGCGCGCAATGGCCAATGATGCAGACACGCAGGAAACCGCTGCAGACACGCAGGAAGATGCAGATGAAAAACCTCCGCTCTCAAAACTCTCGGTCGATGGAGGGATGTCCAAGGCCGACGAGGTGCTACAGATCCAGGCCGATATCTTGGGTCCCTGTGTCACGGTCCAAAGGGCCAAGATTGCCGAATGCACCGCTTTAGGTGCAGCGATTGCTGCGGGACTCTCGTTTAAAGACCCTGCCGACCGTATTTGGCGTGATTTCGACGACGTGGTAGCCCAGATCTCGGGAAACTCCGACTCAGCCAATACGTTTGTGGCCAAGTTACCCGATACTGAACGTAGACGTAACTGGAAACGCTGGGAAAACGCCGTTGACCGGGCCAAGGGCTGGCTCGACGAAGTAGACTAGGTTATAAATATTATTCTATTCAAAACTACTATCATAATCATCGATATCTACGACTTGTGGACCCCATGGTTGTTCGAGATGAAGATTCTCGATATTGAACGACGTATTGGCCAAATCTTCCGCGGTAATTTCGGTTCGTTTACGGGGAGAAAGTGTCTGGATCACATCGTTAAAGAATATCGATGTCTTGTTGGTTATTTGAGTTCCGGTTTGATGTAAGAAATTGGTGTTTTCTGTGAATATCGTCGATGCCTTCTTCTTTAAATCTCCTGTAAGTACACCTGCCTTTTGTTTAAACTCATTGAATTCCCGTTCAAACTCAAACTCGACCCGTTTCGGCCCATCAACCACCTGCAACGGTTTTATAAGTTCAGTGGTGGCTAGATGTGCTTGTTTGATATAATCCTGACGGTCAGCATGAACTTGTCGCTTGTACAGTTCAAGCTGAGTCTCGAGTTCGACCATCTCGAACTTAAGCCGGTCCATTTCTTTCTCGTGATGAAGCAACTGACGTTGTTTCCGGGCATATCGTTCCATGAGCATGCGTTCCGGATCCTGAGGGGTTTCCGGCAGTCGTGCTGAAACGGTCGATGGTGTGCTGTGTGTGGTTTTCACTTGTTTCTTGGGTGAAAGAGCGTATTTGACAAGCGATTCACGTTCTTTGGCCGCAAGACGCTCAAACTTTTGCGTCCGTTCTTGAATGTTCACGTTGGTGAGTGGCAGAAGCACACTGCTTTTACGTGCTGTCCGCGTGGGGGTCTCTGGATAACTGTTTTCTTTATCCATTAGTTTGCATCCATCAACAGTTTGAAAATTTCCAGTTTATATCGATTTGCCCCGACATCAACTAGCATCATAAACACCAAAACGGAAATTTGTCAACAATTTTGCAATCTGGAACCCATTGCCGTATTAGGAAAAGTAATAATACCATCGGCAGACAGAAGCAAAAAAAAAAAAAAAAGATGTCGACGTCCTTTTTGCGTAAATGTCGCCCCGTGATATATCAGACAAAAATCGCACAGAAAATAAAAAACATTCAGACATTTTTTTTTAATAATCATTGCTACCCTTTCCACCACCACCATGTCTGCCTTTGCTAAGATCAAGTGCGTCGTGACGTCGCTCCTCGCTATTTACGCTCTTTACTTGTTTAACTACAAGTGTGTGCAATTGCACGAGTCGCCTTTGCAGCACGGAATCGAATCCGTGTTCCACCCATTGTCCCACACCCACGTCAAGGCGTGCGAAGCTTTGGATCGGACTCATGCGCTTCTCCAGCCATATATCGCCAAAGCAGGTGCCTTGTGGTCGACCAACGTCGCTCCACATCCACTCTACGAACAATACGAAGTTGCCTCGAAGTTGGATGTGCTCAGTGCCCAGTACGCTCTCCATGTTGAGCCATGGGTGGTTCGTGCCTACGGTTTGATTGAACAGGTTGAGTTGCAGGTTTATGAGTTTGTAATTTATGTATATGCTGAGTTGCTTACGTTTTACCAAGCAAACGTGGCTCCTAAGTTAGCTTAATATATGTGAGGATCAGCATGTGATAAACGTGTGGTCAGAATTGATTAAATGAGACGGAATTGAATGGATGTTACTCTGATTCTGATTGGTGAATCAGACTGTCGAAGAAGTGTCAATCAAACAATAACTGAATCAGACAGAATGTCTGATTCTGAATTCTGTCTGATTCAGACATTCAGTCTGATTCAGACGTTCAGTCGTGCACATGACCACGCATGGAAGCTGCGCGAGATCAAATTAACACCGTTAAAAATCATCTCAACATTAGAAACATGTTTAAACTAGTAACGGTGTTGGTAGTGGCGTACCTCTACGTCGTTTTACAGGTGTGTCCGGCGTCACCCACTGCTCCTGTGGCCATATACACGTGTCAGATACACCAGGTATATGTGGCACCTGCTGTGACTGAAGTTAGTGCACGTTGGGCGGCGTTCGATGCTGCTACCGGTGCCAGCGTTCGGGCGAATGCAGCTGTTGAGCGTGTTACGCCGTACGTGCAGCAGAAGACCCAGGAGTGGCAACGCAGGGGTATTACGTACGTCAAAATGGCACGGCTGTACCTTGAAAATCAAACAAAGACAGTCGTTGTTCCATATTATCAGCAGATGATGGTGAGTTTACGGTCGGTGCCAGCAATTGATGCGATTATGATGTGGCTTGATGATGTTGCAGCTGCGCTTGTTGTGCGGACGACCCAGTTTAATTTGGGGGAGAAACGAGAATTTATTCGTACTGAATTTCTTAATCTTGTCAAGTTTGGTGAATTTGGTCCTGTTGGAGTTAAGTCCAGTCGTGTAGTTGATCTTGTGAATGATCTTTTGGGGTATAACGAGCCATTGACGGTACGGTTGACGTCGACAATTACGGTGGTTGCGGGACAAGCGACTGATGGAGTGAGCATTGAACATGTTGATCCTAAAGTTGAGCAGCTTGAGGCAGTGTTGCAGTACTGGGATGCCAAGGTGAACTCAACGGTGTATCTTGCACAGCAGAACTTGGAGCTTGCGATGAAGCCAGTGGTTGAGCGGGCGATTGCATCTATTGAAGAAGATGTGAGTTCACAGTTGCAGCAGTTACAACAGACGAGTTATGGCAAGTACCAGGAGCTCCAGCGTCTTATTGCTGGTGTGGATAGCGACTATGGACGGTTCAAAGAGACACGGGCCATCAACGAGTCTGTTTCACGACAAGATGTACGTGATGTGATTGCAGAAGCATTGGCCGAACCAGATCGAGTTTCTGAACAAGTACAACAACTTCTTGTGTCGACACACGAAAAGGTGCTTGAAACATACTTTAGCAATATTCAAGATACGATCGATGTCTTGGAATCATTTGCTGATAATACGATTGGAGAGTTTTCGCGGAAATTGGGAACAGCATTGGAAGAATTGGAGATTGAGAGTGAAGATGTGGCATGGCAAGCATGGAAGAGTTTCCATCGGACCAAAGAACACTTGTTTAAGTTTAGAGATTCGGTATTTGACAATGCCAATGCTTATAAGAAGAATGCGAAACATGGAAATATCATTGGTTTGGATGAATGGAACACGTATTTGACGAACGTGGAGTTCCATCTCAATTTCTTGGTTCGTGATAATGCGGATTATTTACGGTTGGTGAGAGCAAAGGCAAACGTAGCGTTTCAATTGAGAGAAGAATTGGTTGAAGAAATAAAGAGAGAGAAAGAGAAAGAGAAAGAGAAAGAGAAAGAAAAAGAGAAAGAGAAAGAGAAAGAGAAAGAGAAAGAAAAAGAAGAAGAAGAAGATGCTGTAAAAGAACCAGAACCAGAAGATGAACCAGAAATTGATGTTGGAGCTGAAGTTGAAGCTGAATCAGAAGTTGAAGAAGTTGAAGAAGTTGTTGACGATGATAAACAGGATAAATCCTAATTAACATACTGCGATATTTATCTTGTAAATCGATAATGCGGCTACAAGCCCCAAACTCTGATAACAAATCGGACGCCAACTATAGGCCCAATGAAAAAGCGGGGATCGTGTAATAATTCTCGCAAGCCCAAAATATAACGCAGAATATCGAGATTTCTGCTATTGGCCACACACCTCCCATTTCACCTCCGCCTTGTCGCGTAATTCCTATGCGGCTGGTGGTCCTGCTTCTTTTTCATATGTATTCCAAATCAGGATGGGCGGCTCGTGACTCTTTTTCCCGTTCTTGTAGTTTTTGCAACTGGTATCCATGCTCGCTTTTAGAAAAAAAAAAGAGAATAACCTTTCCTATTCAGGACAAATCCTAAGCACGCTCTCTAGGACCACCGGAACCCGTCTATTCAACGCCACCGATCAAGTAACTGCTTCAGGCTTCAGGACGTGTATCATCACTACTTATTGGTTTTTTACGCTTCTTATATCGGTTGTGCTTGCACATTATCGAATCCTTGTTATGGAGGGTGTGGGGAGCTGTCTTTCCGCACCGGAGAGGAGGTTCCGTGTGGCCTGTTCTATTCGGAAACACTGCGACTCACCAATATTTCGCACTAATGGCTGGGAAGCGTATCCTATTGGTCAAGATAAAATAAAAAGCGGGCACCCTCGATACCAGGATCAATTTTTTTTTCCTTTTTGCCAACTTCCCGGAAAAAGCAATACTTTCCTGATTCACCATAAAAAAAACTATATATATACTTGAAAGTTCCTTATCGTGGTTCGAAAGATAGCACTAATTCCGATACTTTTAGTATTCCATACTACCCATTCGCATTAATAAGAATTGCATTGTACTAAGTACACAAACAAATCAAAAAATAAATCATGGTTTCTATCACTGAACAAACTGCTATCCTTGCTAAGTACTTGGATTTGAACCAAAACGGTAAAGTACTTGCTGAATATGTCTGGATTGACTCTGAAGGTAACACCAGATCCAAGTGCAGAACCTTGCCAAAGTCTCCTGCTTCTGTGGATGACTTGCCAGAATGGAACTTTGACGGTTCCTCAACTGGCCAAGCTCCAGGCCACGACTCTGACGTCTACTTGAGACCGGTTGCCTACTACCCAGATCCTTTCAGAAAGGGAGACAACATTATTGTTTTGACTGAATGTTGGAACAACGACGGTACTCCAAACAAGTTCAACCACAGACACGAATGTGCCAAGTTGATGAATGCCCATGCCGACGAAGAAGTATGGTTTGGTTTGGAACAAGAATACACCTTGTTTGACCAGTTTGACAATGTGTATGCTTGGCCACAAGGTGGTTTCCCAGCCCCTCAAGGTCCATACTACTGTGGTGTCGGTACCGGCAAGGTATATGCCAGAGATGTCATTGAAGCCCACTACAGAGCCTGTTTGCACGCTGGTGTCAATATTTCCGGTATCAATGCCGAAGTGATGCCTTCGCAATGGGAATTCCAAGTTGGTCCTTGTTTGGGAATCAACATGGGTGACGAGTTGTGGATTGCTCGTTACCTCTTGCAAAGAGTTGCTGAAGAATTTGGTGTCAAGATCTCGCTCCACCCTAAGCCTTTGAAAGGTGACTGGAACGGTGCTGGTTGTCACACAAACGTGTCTACTAAGAACATGAGAGTCCCAGGTGGTATGAAGGTTATTGAAGATGCTTTGGGCAAGTTGGCCAAGAGACACAAGGAACACATGGTATTATATGGTACTGATAACGAACAAAGATTGACTGGTCGTCACGAAACCGCCTCGATCAACTCGTTTTCTTCTGGTGTTGCAAACAGAGGTGCTTCTGTCAGAATCCCAAGAGCGGTGGCCAAGGAAGGTTACGGATACTTTGAAGACAGAAGACCAGCTTCTAACATTGATCCATACTTGGTGACTGGTATCATGGTTGAAACCATCTGTGGTTCTATTCCAGATGCTGACATGTCCAAGGAATTTGCTAGAGAATCTTCTGAATAGAGCGCTCGATTCTGGTAATTAAAAATCTATAAATAATGACTCTACTTCTTTCCTGTTTGATTAATAAACTATAACACAACCACCTGTATTCTGTTTGATGCGTTGACACATTAACATGTGACTCAGCCTGGATGGCTTGTGCAATTTAATTTACTCGGGTTGTATCACGCCTATAAATTTTTTGCGCCCCCTCCCCTAATAATTTCTTTTGACTCTGCGTCCGGTTTACACGGGTTAGGCACTGTCCTAATTTTTTTTGTCCTGTTTTATCCAGTTTTTTTTTTTTTGCACCCGTAGATGCGAACCCGGACGTCTAGACTCAGGAATGGTTTCCATAACCGCGGCTCTTATTGATAATTACTATTTTTGGAACCAAACTTCACACCTGTCATAACATGTTCCGGTAATCCATATCTGATCAACAGATCGATAAACTTTTCTTTAGTCTATTGTTGTGGTGTGCATGATATTATTATGTCGCGACACCTTTTTTATAAAATGCCGGTCTAGTATAGTGGTTAGTACACTTCGTTGTGGCCGAAGAAACCCAAGTTCGATTCCTGGGACCGGCAGTATTTTTTTCTTAAGTACTACCTCGAATATTACGCCATCGCTTTAAACGGCTGTCTGTGAATCGTGGACACACATCGATTTGCACTGGCTTTTTTGTGTTCTTGTCAAGCCATGTACAAATACAATAAGCTTCTTGATGCAGCCTTGATTGCCATCATTGGGTTCCATCTCCAGGTCGCTCCTTATACCAAGGTAGAAGAATCGTTCAATATCCAGGCGATTCATGATATTCTCAACTATGGTGTGTTTCCCAAAGAAGTTGTATTGTCCAACTATGATCACATTGAGTTCCCTGGTGCTGTTCCACGTACGTTTGTGGGTAACTTGCTATTGGCTGCAGCGGTGAAACCATTGGTGTATTTGCTGGGACTTGTTGGCTATGATTTGGTGGGTACCACGCAGCTTGAGTTGCTGGTGGCAGTCAGAGCTTGTTTAGGGCTTGCCAATGCGTTTGCACTCATCAACTTACGCAACACACTCAACCGAATCACGCTTGCTGATAAGAAAAGTCCCATCAAGGGTTTGAACGGGTTCTGGTTCCTGGTCTTGTTGTTGACGCAGTTCCACTTGTTGTTCTACAGTTCACGTACACTTTCCAACTTCATGGCATTGCCATTGGTGATGTTTGCACTTAGCAAAGTTCTTGCAGGTAACTTGTCTGGTCTTACTTGGTTGACATTCACTGCCATCATTTTCCGTTTAGAGGTTGGGTTGTTAGCTGTTTCTATCGCCGTTGTTTCGTCACTTATCTTTGGCCAGAGCAAGATCCATATCAACTTCTTGTTGTTGACGATCGGTACCATCACCGGTTTCTTTGTTACCTTCTTTGTTGACTCGTACTTCTGGAATACGCCGGTGGTTCCCGAATTGTTTGCGTTCAAGTTCAATGTTGTTGATGGTCAGAGTGCGTTGTGGGGTACCGAGCCGTTTGGTGCTTATTTCAGCCGGTACTTGTTCCAGATCTTTAGACCACCATTGGTGTTGGCTCTTGCAATTCCTGGTTTTCTCAGTGATCCAGCAGACGATGGTGTAACTCTCTCAGACCAGATCGAAAGAAGTGCAGTGGCACATCCAGCGAGACACTCGTTACGGATCTTGTTTGTATCTTCAGTGGTGTATGTGTTGGGCATGTCGTTCCAGCCACATAAGGAGTTGAGGTTCATTATCTACATTGTGCCGATTGTTACATTGCAGGCTGCCAACGGGCTTTCTACCATCTCGATCAAGTACTCGATCAATTTCTTCTACAGGCTTCTTGTTTATGTAACGATGGCTGGTCTTGCCTTGGGCACGGTGATGTCGCTTGGTTTTGGATACGTCTCGAGCTTCAATTATCCTGGTGGTGAAGCATTACAGTTTGTCAACACCTACGTTGACCATAACCAGTCAACCTTGGTTCATTTGGATACGGCTGCGTGTATGTCAGGTATCAACCGGTTTGGCCAGCTCCACAACTCCAACATCACCTACGATAAAACCGAAGACGAACTTGTGTTGGCTCGTCTCTGGAACGATATCGATATCTTGGTGAGCGAGCTTCTGCCGGAATACATGTTTCATGCCGATAACTGGCAGCTTCTCCATACGGCACTGATCTTTCGTGGCATTTCGTTGGCTGCTCTCCGTGAAGTATCTCCCGAGCTGGTTTCCCAGTTGGCTACCAGTGTTGTGGCTGGTAACTTTACTAGTTTGAAGACGTTTGTTCATTCATTCATCTCCACCCAGGAATATTTATACGTTTACCAACGCTTGAACCAAGACGAAGGAATGGAAAACGTGATTGCTCAACTCGAAAAGAAGTACGCCAGCGATACTTCTCATGTACGTGAAGTACCTGACATCGATCCAGATGCTATCAAGAAAAGTATCAACGATCAGATTGATGAGTTGGAGCAAGATTTCAATTAATCAAATAAGGTATATATTTCGCAGCCAATGACTTGATCATAATTCAAAATAATGTAATTTTATCATAAGAAAAGTATGATTTCAATGATCTTCAGGATAATCTCAGTGTAATCTCAGTATAATTATTAGTATCATCTCAATGATCTCACTATGATCACTCTCAATCCTCCTGTTCTTAACGGCTTGATCACGTTACCTGAAACCTGTTATCAAAAAAAAAAGGTCGTGCGCATACCCACTGTGCTTCATTTCCATTTCCATTTATCTACTACTCGTAAAGGCTCAAACTCCACACATCACCACCAGAATGGGCTACGTAAGTAAAGAGACCGGGTTTTTGCTGTTACATGACCGTACTAACATAGTTCAGACACCATTGATCGTCGATAGCGGCTTTCTTGCCGACTCCAAGAAGAATGTTCGGGAACGCATCATTCCATGGGAAGGCTTGTCGAGATCAGGGGTGTTATCGGAAGATGACGCCAATCACATCAAGATCTTGGAGAAACAGAGCGTTGAGAACAGAAAGAACACCGTATTGGCACAATTGCAGTTGTACACCAACACCATTCTCAACTTGGTCAATAAGTTGCATGTTAACGAAAAGGACGATGTCTTGAAAAACATCTTGACGTTGATCAACGACTTGTTGTTGGACTTGCCTGCGCAGGAGTTCTTGGACTCGTTGTTGCTGTTGTCGTCGGTTGACGCCTCGTTGCCGTTCGAACCGTTTGTCAAACACTTGGACAGTACCGATGTCATCATCAGAGCCTTGTGCTTGTACAACTTGACTTTGTTGTTGGGCAAGGCATCAAAGCTGGGTACCACCGTTGATAAAGAGATTTTGATCAAGATCTTTGATGCCTCGTCCAAGTTTATCGCCACTGGCGATGCTAACTTACAGCTCATTGGCATTCAGTTGTTGCAGGAATTGCTTATTGCCAAGCAGTTCAAACTGATCTACAGCGAATTTCACATGGTATCCAACTTCAAGACCATTAATGACTTGGTTTCTGGGGCCTCGAAACATCCAAATGCCCTGGGATTACAATTGTTGTACAACGTTTTTTTGACGGTGTGGGTCTTATCGTTTGATGCTCATATTAACAAGGTATTGATCCATGGATTTCCTGAATTGATAGGCAACTTGTTGGTCATTGCCAAAGACTCGATCAAGTTGAAGATTGTACGTGTTTCGGTGGGGATCTTGAAGAATTTCATTTCCATCACGACTTCGAGTCACGAACAGTTCAAGACCATCAAGGTAGTGTTGTTCCATGATGGACTTTCGATCATCAATACTTTAAGAGACCGGAAGTTTGCCCTGAATGGCAGTGACGAAGAACTCTCGAACGATTTGGCGTACTTGGCCGATAACTTGAACGAAATTGTTGCCAACAAGTTGACGTCTTTGGATGAGTATTTGACTGAGTTGGAGAACCCCAACTTGCTCAGCTGGGCATCACCGACACATAAGAGTAGTGAGTTCTGGTTGGAGAATGCCAGTAAGTTCAAGGACTCGCAGTTCAAGTTGGTGAAGAAGATATTTGAGATCTTGGCCCTGACCGAACATGCAGTAACCACGACCAAGGTGATCTTATTGAACGACTTACAGTTTTTGATTACTAACTTGGGTCTGGACTTGATTTCGTTTATCAACTCAGAAAAGAACGGCCAGTACAAGTTGTTGGTGATGGGATTCTTGGACAACCACCAGGGCGATAACGAGTTGAAGTATCAAGCATTAAAGACCATTCAGTTATTGGTGGGTCATAGTTTTTAGACGATTTTGTTCACACTCTTTTTCTCTTGTCTACTTAAATCACTGGATCATGATATATAAAAGTAGCGCGTTTTAATCAAATCAAATCAAATCATCATCATCACACTTATGCCTCGCAAATACAAGTCAGAACGTACCCAAACGTTCTACGACACACATTCTGTGGGTACCAGTGATATACGGTGGCTTGATGGTCATGATGTAACACACATCGAGCCGCTTGTTGTCTCGGGATTCTTCTATGGTCCCACCAGATCCAATCACAGTCGCATCGTGTGTACCAACTGCAACAAGGCCGAAACCGTCGATGATTTGGCAGAGATTCCTTCCAGACACTATGCAAAGAATAAAACGTGTCTTCTGTCGTTGGTGATGCTCTCGGGCATGATCCGCGAGAAGTACGATACCAATAACCAAACTTATGATTACTGGCAAACCCACGAGTCCGAAACAATACGACATCCACTCACCGCTGCCTCCCTCAAATCCAGACTCCGGTTCTATCGACAGTTTCCCAAGAACCATCCCAACAATCATCTCCCTTCTCCCACGGCATTGGCCGAAGCTGGCTTCATTTATGCCCCCAACGACGAGAACGACGACCGCGTCTTTTGTGTCTATTGTGGATGTTCCCTCGAGGGCTGGGAAGATGGTGATGTTCCTATACAAGAACATCGATCCAATACCGATTACTGCTACTTTCTCCAACTCTACGACCAACTGAACCTGGATGAAATGTCCTCGGTTCCCATCGCCGAATCCTCGCCATCTTTACCTCCCCTATCTCCACCACCAGCACCTTCAATTCCATCTCCAATTGCAGAATCTTCTCCCACCACCAAAACTCGCCGTCCAAAACGCAAAAAAACTGGGGCTGATCCCAACGACTCGTACTGGGGGAAATTGCCCGATGAAAACTTATACAACGAATTCATGGTCGCTACTAATCTCCAAAAAGCCAAAAGACTGAAGTCTCCATCAAGCTCTTCGTCTGAAGATATAAAACAGCCTAATTCCAGCAAAAGAAGTATCCATTCCATTCTAGATTCAAGTCTGGGGGATGATGTGCCCGATATAGGTGAGGTTTCTGATGTTGTGTCTATAGAGATTCCTGATGCTCCAGAACCTGACCCTATTCCAGAATCCGACCCTGTTCCTGCTTCTGTTTCGTCTTCTCCTACTTCTGCTCCTGCTTCTGCTCCTGCTTCTGCTCCTGCTTCTGCTCCTGCTTCTGCTCCTGCTTCTGCTCCTGCTTCTGCTCCTGCTTCTGCTCCTGCTTCTGCTCCTGCTTCTGCTCCTGCTTCTGCTCCTGCTTCTGCTCCTGCTTCTGCTCCTGCTTCTGCTCCTGCTTCTCCTCAATCAGCTGATTCATCCATTTCTGAATCTAGCGATCAATCCTCTGAATCTGGAGAAGATTCCGCTTCGGAATCAAATGCCAGTGATTTTGTTCCTGAATCCCCTGATATCTCTGTTTCCAATTCAAGAACTACGAGAAGAACAAGGGCCAGATCGAAATCACAATCTGTTGAAACAGAAGACTTATCTCTATTGGAAATGTCACCGAAACATGCCTACACCAGTGACCTGGAAAGTGAACCTGAATCAAAGAAAAGGAGAAAACAACCAAAGAAATCAAAGAAAGAATCACAATCACCAGAACCGGCTGTGGTTATACCCCAGAAAAAGCGCAGAATTAAGAAACAGTCAACGCCAAAAGCACCAGAATACTTCAATACTTCAAATCAAATCTTAGACGACTACGGTGAAGAAAACGTTGATAACCTTGAAAAAGATATTAAGCCTGTACTAGAAACTCTACTATCTCCTGTTAAAACAACAGCAACAGAAAACTATGAAGCTAAATCATCTCCAATCAAACTTAACGATGATATTCCTTTGTTCAAGTCAAAGGAAACTGGAGTCAACAAGAAGAAACAGTTTAATATTTTGGACATGTCTTTTGATGATGATATATTCAATCTCAAGACAAAACCACTAAAGGAAATTGATTTGTTAAAACCCAAAAAGTCTGCAACTGAAGTTAAACTGTTGCCCAAGGTGAGTCCAATCGTTCCGGAGCCTGAACCACAACCAAACGATATTCTACTAAAAGACTCACCAAGTGGTGAAGTTTTTGTGGAAAAGCAAAATGAATCAAATAACGACGAATCTTCAGTTCAATTTGAATCTTTTGAGAAATCAGACGACGATGCTGGTTCATTGTCTGAGTTGGACCAATCTGGAGACAATCTCTATGCTGACTATATCAAAGATATCAAGAGTATAAATGAAGAGCTTCTGGGATCGGACATTGTTTCAGATGATGATACAGAACTAGGAAATAAGGGAACCCGAACCAATGAGACTTCAGTAAAAGAAGACAAGGAGGATAATGAATTTAAGGTGAAAAATAAGGATGAACTGGAAGAAGAAGGTGAAGTTGAAGAGGTGCTGTCTGAAATTGAAAATGTTGATGCATCTCAGGATCAACTAGAAACAAACGCGGCAGGTCAAGACGAAGGGGAATTTCAAGAAGATGCAAGTGTTTTTGATGAAACAAGTATTCATGCACAACCGGAAGAACGAGCTGAAGTTCAGCCAGTTGAAGAAAGTCAAAAGGAATCAGAGGATGAAGAATCTGACGGTGAGCATGGAGATAGTAGTGATGATTATCAAGATTCATTGGATAAACAAGAATCAGTCAATGAACCATTTATTGAGGAAGCAAAGAATAAATCACACTCTAAAGAGCACGAACGTCAACTGAGTGATGCAATAGATGTGAAACAGGAAGATTCTCTGACAGCAATAAATTTCTCCAAAGAAACAGTACTTGAGGTGCAACAAGAAGTGATGCCAACAAGAGAAGCCAGTTATTTATTTGAGCCAAAAGTTGCCGGCAAACCAAGTAAATCATTTGATGAACTGGAAGAGAGTCCGATTGCACATTATACACGAACATCCCAGATATATGGAGATAGCGACGAGCATACGCGGCATCCATCGACAGGCAAGATCTCGGGTAGTTATACTGGATTGCTTGATGCCAGTACGCCGTACAGACAAGATACGACTGGTGGTGGAGATAATGGCAAAGTGGAGTGGAAACCGAAACTGTTGTCGTATCTTTTTGATACGCTTACGAACATGGAAGCTGCGTCTGTTGATCTCAAGGAATTGACCAAGACAAAGAATGATTTACATGACGATTACGATAGTGAGCTTACGAGTTTTATTTCTGCGATGCCTGAGAACGAAGAGAACATGACGATTCAAGAATGGATCCAGCACAGTGCTGCCAACAGTAAAAATTTGGTGAAAGAGTATGCAGAAGAGGCGATCCGATTCTATGAACGGGAGTATCGTCGGGCATTGAGTGTGTTAGAGGCCATGCCCACTAGTAGAGATTAGAATGTGAGGCGGGTTTATTTTTGTAAATGTCGCGTTTGTTCAATTGCGTTTTCGCAACCATTTTTGTAGAGCAGTGTCGCTAGATCAGCGACATTTCTTGTTATCAACTAGACGGCACATTATTGGCATTCATCGGTTCCCCAAAGCAACAAGACCATACACAACGATGTCATTTTGGCCCTTCACCAATACATTGAACAACAATAGTCTGTTGCAGAAGTTTCTTGATAGCACGTCTGATTTGACTGCTGTTACGCTGAGTGACTTGTTGCTGGACCCTGCTTTATCGCAGGAGCTCATGAACGAATTGCATAACATCAAAGGTAATTATTCCAACAACTTGAACAACATTCAGTTTCTGCAGACTGGTGATTCTGGTACGAATTCAGAAGTGGCCTCAGTGTCGTCATCCAATGTGGATTCCAGCAGTAGCAATACCAAGGACAGCCGTGGCGCAAAACTCGTTGAGTTGGTGATCCAGCCACACATCATCAGTGGCTTGCTAGATTATTTGGTAGAAAGTGTTGCCTTCTTTTGCAAACTTGCTGAGGAGGAACAGAACGAACTTGAACAGCTCTTGAACCAAAAACAATCCGAGACAGAATCCCATCCACTACAGATCGACGACGTCGAGGTCGAACACGAAGTGGGCCGCGATCCAGATCAGGAAGAAAAACAAGTAGAAACCAACGACGAACGGTTGCGCAGATGCATCCAGACGTCCTCAGAAATACTATCAATAGACTTATGGGTGATATCAAACCGTATCATCGAAACCCCCGTTCTCATGAACAAACTCTGGCTGGTCTTATCCCTTCCCGATCTCAGAGAAAGCCTGCCTTCTGTGGTGTATCTCATACGGATCTTGGATCAGCTCATGGACACTAATAGCATCGAACTTTTAAACTTCATTAGAAGACAGTCCGGTTTGGTTGATACGTTTGTCGCAAAGGTAGAAATCCCCATGATCATGGATTTCTTTCTCCGACTCATTCAGTCAGATAAAGCCGATAGTCCCACGGGAATCTTGGAAACATTGGCTCTGCAAGATTTGATACCGAAACTTGTGGATATTCTCAAGCCACAACCTCTGCAGTTTGTGAACAAGGAATTTATTCCAAATCATGAACTTTATTTTAGACAGACTGCTGCCACCGATTTTATAAAGGCATTGGTGACCATCTCATCCAATACGGCACTAGCCGTGGTCCTCGAAACTAATGTGGGTCCAAATCAATTAACTAGAGAATTGGTTTCACCCAAAATCATCAACACCATGATTAACGATATAATGTTGTACCTGCCCCCAGAATCCAATGGTAAAAAGACCAACAAACACGGCATAAATAATTGTGTTGGGATAATCATTGAGCTTATTCGTAAGAATAACCCCGACTATGATCTTAACTGTGGAAGTTATAGCTCATTATTACAGAACAGCGAGAATGGAACCGGTGAAGTCAACTCATACGTGATGTTCCAGTGGATGAAGGACTTTGATCAAAATCCTCCAGGTCCACGAGATCCTATTTACTTGGGAGAGTTATTGGACAGCTTTTCCAACAACTTACACCGATTTGCTGATCTTGTTGATCTCACACCAGAACCACTCCATAGCAGTGATTCCAAGATTCTTGGAGTTACCAGTTTCAAAATCTCCGAGTTGATTGCTGAGCTTCTCCATTGTTCTAATATGATTCTCCTTAACTCGAAAAAGATTAAGAAGATTATTCTGATCCGTGATCAAGTCCGCTCCTTGCAAACAAGAAGGCTTCGGAAAGCCTTGAATGAAGCACTTGAGTTTGAACATTCCTCGTCTGATGTACATGGTGTGACAATGGGCTTGGACGATGTTTCACTCGTTGATATTCATTTTGACGAAGCTGGAGAAGAGACTGGAGACAAGCCACATGAAGACTTGGATTATATGAAACAGATAGAAGCATTAGAACTGGAAGAAGATTCTGATGATGAGGAACCAACGATATCTCCCGAAAACCCCTTTGTTGGGATAGAAAGAGATATGTTGATTCGGGAGAATCCGTCAGTTGGAGACGGTTTTAAAATTAAACTAATTGACCTGGGTATATTGATCAAGGTTATCAAGAACTTCACGGAGTTTCCTTGGAACAATTTTTTCCATAACGTGGTATTTGATCTTATTCAACAGATATTCAATGGGAAACTCAACTCATACAACTCGTTCTTGATAGTAGAGTTGTTTAATCCAGAAAAGTTTGATTTGGCCAACTTGATAGTTCAGCTGTACAAGAATGAGACCGAGCCACGACCCGGGTATATGGGTCACTTGATACTTATAAGTGAGGAAGTGGTGAAGTTCACGTCACTATATAAGCCCGACTTGATTTCGCCCATCATTATGACTGCAATCCTGTCCAACGACTGGGAATGGTTTGTGAATGATATCTTGCTCAAGACACGAGAAGTGTACAATGCAGTCTTGGGGGCCGATCCTGAGGATATAGAAAGTGGACAGGAAGAGCAGGAGTATGGGTTTGATTCGTCGACAGTGGGATATCTTGATATTGATTCCTATGACCACTTGAATGCTAAAGGACCGATTATTTTGGGTGATAAATCAAACCATTCATTGTTTGTCAATGATCGGCCAGGATTGAACGATGAAGATATGGAGGACGAAGTACACATGCCTCCTGATGTTCGTGTACAAAACATGTCACCCAGTGAAGGTATGAAAGATGTGGTGGGAGAAGGAGATGAGGAGGAGGAAGAGGAAGAAAACGAAGGAGAAACAACGTATCATGATAATGAGTTTTTGGACAATTTATCGGGCTCGAGTTCTAGTGACGAAGAGGACGATAATAACGAGTTACGAAGAGTATCTAGACATGAGGCTGAAGTAGAGAAATAGGCCTCATCATCATAGTAATAAAAAAAGATAGCGAGTTTTTTTACTTTCTATTTCTAGCACCAGGACGGCCATATACAACTTTACCGTTGGGAAGTTCGATCTTGTTGCCCTTCTGTTTACTTTTCTTGGACTTCTTGCCATCACTGGCCGATGTCGTTGTTGTTGTTGTTGGTTGTTGAGGGACATTGTAGGACACGGACGTATCTATAACTTTGCCCGTAATTCTGCCACCGGTCACATTCCAGACCTTGCATGGTAACTTGTACAACAAGGAATCCTTGAATCCAGGTGAGATGTTGATTTCGTTTTCGTCCAACGGTACCAATTCATCAGCTTCGTCGACCAAGAAAACGGACCCTTCGGGCTTAACCAAAAATGTCTTTCCTGTGGTTTCATTAACGAGTTTTCTGTCAGACCCATCTGCTGGGGGAACCATAGAGCCATTCCAGGCCTGTTTTTTGATTTCGTGTTTCAAGTCAACGATCCGTTTGTAGTCCTGTCTTCTGTTGATGCGAAGCGCAACGTAATGCAACACACTGACCAACAAGTACAAAATAGCCAATGTAAGCACAATACCAGGACGGAACTTCGAGTAGTAGTAGCCTGTGCCCTTCCATTTGGGGAACCCTTTATCGTAGAAGTAGTCGTACCGTTTACGCAAGTTTGCATCACGAAGAATGTTACCCACAAGCGATAATCTCTGGAACCGTGCCACAGCACTCTTGCTGGATCCCACTTTATCTGGATGCAACTGTCTTGACAACTTTCTGTATGCTTTGGTGATTTCCTTGGTGGTTGACTTGGGACCCTGGGTCAAGCCGAGCCACGCATAGAAATCGATGCTTTGACCCAAATCTTGCTTGATCTTGTCGTTTAAGCTAAAGATCTCATAGTCTTCAGGTGTCCAGTTAGAAGCAGCAACAAGCACCACCACAAAGAATATTCCAAGAAGCCCCAATTTCATGACAATTGCTAGGTTCACCAAAGGACAGCTGAAAAGTTTATACACCAGGTATTGTGCAGGACCATCCCAATTTCTCTGCTTAACTCTACCAACCTTCGATTAACACCCTTTTCATTCTTCTTTGTAATTATGGCACCGCTACAGAATCTTTCGTCTAAGCAAAAGATCTTATTGTACTTTGATACTGTTGCAGCAACACTTTGGTTCTGTTGTCTCGGTCGGTTCCTTATTCTTCTTCCACTTGTTGGCCGCAGCTTTTTGCCAGGTGGAATCGCTGACTTTTTCCATGTGGTTTCTGTGTTGCCGATGCTAGGTTTCTTTCTAGTTAAGTTTGTGGTTTCATCACGCAAATTACGTCTTGGTGACACGATTCCGTTCCTCAATGCCGTTCGTATGATTTGGCTCTGTTACGGTGTCATCTTTCCTCATCCCAAAATCGCCAAACACACCACCTACTCCATCCTTATTGTTTCGTGGTGTATCTCCAATTTAATTCACTACAGTTACCATGCATTCAGAACAAAAACCAGAACTTCACCAGCATTTCTCTTTTGGCTCGAGTACTCTAATTTCTACCTCACATTTCCACTCGCTTTGATCTCAGAAATGGTTCTTCTCTTCTTAAGTCTTGTGTTTGTTGAAGATAACAGTATCTACGAATTGTTCCTTAAAGCTGTGCTTCTTCTCTACATTCCACTTGCTTATTTTTCCTGGGGATACTTTAAGCACAGAAAGGAAAAGAAATACAATTTAATCATTCGCAAGAGAAGAACAATTGCTACTTCTGGCTTTGAACAATCAACAGCTACCACCACTGCATCAGAAAACATCCCACTAGAACAAGTTCTGACACGAACCACCTGAAAAAAAAATGACCCTATTGAATTATGATTATGATTAAATTTATAGAAATTAAGTATATCTTGTACCAAAGTCTTGAAGTGTAAATTAAATAAATAAAATTGCAAAATTTTAATTAATTTTAAAATTACTTAATTACCCATGAATTGCTTCTACTCCAGCAATCATCATCATTCTACTAATAAAAGTTAAAGAAACGTCTTAATTCTTTCAATAAATATTATACTTTGATATTAAATCTTAATCCTACAAGATAGTACCTGCTCATGATCCAGGAAAACGTGCCTGCCAACGATAATATGCCGACAAAAATGACAAAGTGGTTATATTCCCTCACCGTTCCGTCACTGATAATGGCACTCGCAATAGGAACACCAAACAAGTTGGCAAAACTGATAACCAAGTTCAAGACTCCGTACTTGGCTCCAATTTCATTCACGGGAGTAATTTGTGCCAAACATGCTGGCAAAAGACTCAAGATCGAACCCAGAGCACATCCTCCAAGAGCAGCAAATGCAAATAAAACCTTCAAGCTGTAGCCAAACGGAAGCCATATGATAAAGATAATTGCCGTAAACCAAGTAAGCATCAAGATGTTCATATTAAACCTTCCGTAGTAATCAGATATCCAGCCAGGCAACCACCGTCCAAGAATACCAGCACCACTCCATACCGTCAATAATAAGTAAGAAGTAGATTCACTAACTCCTCTAGCAACAGCATAGGTTGCAAAATAAGTAAGAAGAAGAATCAATGATAGTTCTGCAAAAAACCCACCTGAAACAAGCCACAAGTACTGTGGTTCCTTCAACTTCTGGATGGTAAGCACCTTAAAGCCCTGAGTAAATCGTTCCCATCTCGTTTTGGTGGTATCTTTACTAATGAATCGTGATTGGACAAGTGTCGTGGCAATAATCATAAGTCCGAGACAAGAGAATGCTAAAATTCTGATGGCCCATTTAAATCCATAGGCATCGTACAAGTAACGCAACATCAACGGAAACACAAGTCCACCAACAGACCCGCCACTGGTAGCAATCCCGGTACAATTACCTCTTTTTTCCAAGAACCAATGACTAATAACTGTTATGAGAGGAGACATACCCAAGCCATTACCAACACCCAAGATGATGAAACTGAGGATGAACTGCCAGACCTTGTAACTGCTGGCTGAGCCCATCAATCCAGCAAAAATTAGGAGGGTTGAGCTGCACAAAAGACGAAAAGGGCCGTGGCTATCAAAAACCGGCCCGGTGAAAATCGCAATCAGGTACGAAAGAGCCAAGTAGACCGAAAAGATCCACGAAATACTTGTTGCCTTGACGTCTGCCAACTGGTGCTTGGATACATAGACTTGGATGGCCCCAATCGAGTTGATAATTCCAAGATTAACGATACATCCCAAAAATGACCCCAATACTACCAGATATGCCTTCCATCCACCATCTGGATAGTGGACTTCATGGTCTTCTTCTTCGATAGAAAGCTGCTCAAACGAGATATCTGACGAATCAACAGAATGTCTGTGTTGGAACACTCTTTCCTCTGTGACCTCTGCGGTGATTGCCATTTGTTTGAAATCGTAAAAAGCTCAACCCCGAGTCCTAATTTTTATATATAGCGCATCCGATGAGGCGTTTCAACCGTTTTTTATGGTACCGCAATATCGGCATCGCTTCTGTTTCCCCACGTAGGAACAGGAACCCGGAGGGCTCACAAAAAAGGGAAAAATTATGTGAAATTAAAAAAGTCCTTGACCCCCACAGCATTAATTAACCCCTAAACTCCTGCTCCAGTTCTCCACACTTCTTATGTTCACAGTGATGGCAATAAAAATTTATTAGAGTTTATAAATCCAATATCTGAAAATGTAATTAGCCCACAAAGAGCCTAATTTTCCCCACATTATTTTTTTCAGGGCCCTTCAAATGCCGTTTCTTCCATGTAACATCAAGACCAGCAAATATCAATTAAAGTTTTCCACAACAATAATCGGCTTTCGGTAAAAACTACCGACACCTTAGTTGTTACTCCCGATTCATTAACAGGTTCGCTTGAAGAGACAAGTAAAATTAATACTAAACCATTCAATTAAAAAAAATAATATGAATCAATAACACTACCTAAAAATATCTACATATCTCCAGGAGTTAAAACGAATAGAAGTTTTCAACGGAACAAAACAAAGGAAAAAAAATGGGTATTAAAAACCATTTATCCCATGCCTGTGTAAAAATAAGCAAATTCCAAGAAGTAGAATCTCTAGAACTCCCTTATCAAGCATGGTGGGAAACGATTTTTATTTGTAATTGACTCTTCACAAGATGCTGATGTCAAAACCACCTTCACCACCAGCCTTTATGATGTTGTCGAGATTAGCAGCGATGTCACCAGCTCCTTCAAAGTCAAACAAGTGTCTCTTTGCCTTCTTGAAAATGTCGATTTCAAAACCACCTTCGGCACCAGCCTTTATGATGTTGTCGAGATTAGCAGCGATGTCACCAGCTCCTTCAAAGTCAAACAAGTGTCTCTTTGCCTTCTTCAAAATGTTGATGTCAAAACCACCTTCACCACCAGCCTTTATGATGTTGTCGAGATTAGCAGCGATGTCACCAGCTCCTTCAAAGTCAATCAAATGTCTCTTTGCCTTCTTCAAAATGCTGATGTCAAAACCACCTTCACCACCAGCCTTTATGATGTTGTCGAGATTAGCAGCGATGTCACCAGCTCCTTCAAAGTCAATCAAGTGTCTCTTTGCCTTCTTCAAAATGTCGATGTCAAAACCACCTTCACCACCAGCCTTTATGATGTTGTCGAGATTAGCAGCGATGTCACCAGCTCCTTCAAAGTCAAACAAGTGTCTCTTTGCCTTCTTGAAAATGCTGATGTCAAAACCACCTTCACCACCAGCCTTTATGATGTTGTCGAGATTAGCAGCGATGTCACCAGCTCCTTCAAAGTCAATCAAGTGTCTCTTGCTGTTTTGCGCTTTCTGGGCTTCTTGCTTCCGGATATATTCATCTAAGTCTTTGATGATTTCGTGGAATGAACCAGAGGTACCTTTGTTGAACTTACCATCGATGTTTTCAACAACACCACCAGAACCAGAGATGTCAGCAAAATGTCTCTTTACCTTCTTCAAGATGTTGATGTCGAATCCACCTTCAGCAGCAGCGTGGAAAATGTCATCGATGTCACCACCAATTTCACCAGCAGCACCGATGTCAATCAAGTGTCTCTTTAAGATGTTGATGTCGAATCCACCTTCAGCAGCAGCGTGGAAAATGTCATCGATGTCACCACCAATTTCACCAGCAGCACCGATGTCAATCAAGTGTCTCTTTGCGTTCTTCACGGTTTCAACATCAGCCTTAGCACCAGCTTGAATAAGCTTCTGAAGGTCTGAAGCAATCTCACCAGGAGTACCAATAGCAACCAAACGTCTTGGAGCAGGGACGGGGGCTGCCGAAACACCGGTAAACAAATAAGAAGCTGCCATAACAATGGCGAGAGAAGCGGACTTGGAGAAAATCATAATTGTAGATTTAAATTCTTTGATACAACGAATGTGTGAGAATCACTGTGATGACCAAGAAGTAAAATAGGGCAGAACTGAGCCTCTATTTATAAAGAAAGAAATCGAGGTCCATTTTCTTTGTGTCAAGTGATATTGTTTAGAATATGGCGATTGCTGCAAATTCGCGTAAGACTTCCTCTCTCCCCCTCCACCCCCTCCCCCACAAAAAATAAATACATTACGTTCAATACGACGCAGATTTAAACTTTAGGATTTCTACTTTGCAACATTCGTCTATAGTATCCAGGTCCATGTAAGGGAAGATTAAAGACCTAAAACAGATAGATAATATAGGAATTCCGCTTCTCAACATTATTTGTGGTTATGATCTTTATAGCAAAACTACCTTATTCTATTGTCCAATTTAACTCTTCCTATTTTATGGTCAGCAGTGTATACTACCTGATTCGGTGGTTTTGGTGGGTCTCTAACAATACGAACCATTATTATTTATTTTAACAATAGACCCCGATTACACAAATTGCTGCAGATGAACACCCCCTGACACACCTGTCGCCTCTGACTCGAACTATATGGGGAGACTTATTTTTTTTAACAAAAAATATTCATAATAATAATTATAACATTAAAATTCAAATCTTCGGCGTTGTGACATCGGGGTCAGTTACAAAATTGGATTTGAGGAGTTGCGCCACCTCGATTATAGTATCTGATTTTGCGTTTGAGAAGGCAATAAATCCGGCTGATCTATAGAGATACCCGGGATTAAAATATTAAGACGGTTGAAACCAGTTCCATGTTACATCAACTATGAAATGATCATCTATAAGGAGTGTTCCCATTCAGGCAATAAGTTCCTGTTAAAGCACAAATACAAATACTAAATTACAGGTATTGTTGTTCACTACAATACATACTCGTGAAACCCGATTGTTAACTTTTCGTTCGTGAATAGTTTTGGACAATGCCCGCGACAGAATAGAGCACAGGTCCAAAAGCATTACATTACAAGCAAAGGGATAAGTTTCAAAACATGTAAAAGCAAGCAAACATGCAATCAAACATGCAAGCAAACATGCAAGCAAACATAAATTAGTCCAGACAGGAGTGTTCTGGAAGTGCAACTATTTGGAGCCAAAAAAACAAAGTATAATGTTTATTAGCCACCCACCGTGCGGAAATATAAACCTAAAATTTATGGGTCGAACCTGAATAAAGCCACAAAAATAATTTTAGAGGCCACTTTTACTTACTTTAGACGAGGCAAATTAAGGCAATAAACTTAAACGGTAAACACCGTAACGATGTGGTATGGACCCTTTGATTACAGTTCTTAGTGTAAGAATTAAAAATAAATAGCGTTCGTTGGACTCAGGTGTACTAGAATGTACGTATACATTCTCATATTTACACAACTCAAAAAAACTATAGGAAGCAAAAAAAATTGTCCTAATTAAAACCTCAAACACCACCAACTGAAATAGAATGATAACGAAATACTTTACGAATGTGGTAGTCAAATTTGACCCATTTGCACAAAGCGGAAGAGCAGTCAGACTCTTCCTTGCCAGAGTTCCATCCACAGCTAAGATTTCCGCTACTGTTTTGACGAAAAACTCAACCGAAGTTCCACTGATCCAAGTTACCTACAAAGACAAGTATGTTTTATCCGCCGATCCAGAAAAGATGAATATCACAGACTTGGCTGATCACTTTAACACGCATTCCAGAAAGTTGGCCATTGCAGATGCTATTAAGGATTAAAAATCCCAGCTGTTTCATTCATAATAATTAAAATTTTCATGTCTATAGTTCGTCCCCAATAGAGTTTACTTCTTGTGATGCTGCTGTGTCAGACTTTGTAAGTGCCAAGAAATCTTGAAACCATTCTGGCATGATTCTGTTGAATAGTACTGTAGCTGTTTCATTATGAGCAGGTGTAATTACGATGTTGCCATCACTGAACTTTAAAGTGAGGACCGATGATTTTTCGTTTGCACATGCTTCAAAGATGGTTCCAATCACCAACTTGTACCAATTTGTCATTTTTTCCGTTGTAATCGGCTGGTTGTCCAATTTTACCGGTGTGGATGAGAGAAGTGACGTGATATCATCTAAAGTATATTGTTTAATTGCAGAAAGGCGGAAGTTGGGCGACCGGAAGCCGACAACAACATGGTTGCAACATATGAGTCGGTTCTGACACCAAGAAGAAAGCAACTTTTTCCGTATTGAGGTTCGGGGCACGTTTTTGTCACAAAGATTATGCGTTTTGAGCTCGACATAGTTGGCTAAGCCAGCTTCGTTCTTTGTAGAGTCCACTTCTGCTGTGCACAAGACAGGAATATCATTGATTTTACTGGTAACAACAGTGTAAAATGAAGTGTCAAAATCACTTCCAGTTAAAAGTTGTTCGAATTTAAACCCCGAGAATCCTAATTTAGTGGCACAATTTGGTACATCTAGCAGCCAGTCATAATCAATAATAATTAAACCGTTCCAATTGACTATGTGGAAGCTAACATCTTTCTTATAAAGTGGTAACTGCATCAACTTTACCAAGTTTCTTCTTAGTGTTAGTATCTTGAGGTCATCGCGAGATATCAATTCATTTTCAAGACATTGTTTCACGGCTTGAAATAAATCTTCCAATTGATAGACCTCGTCATTTTGGAGCGGAGCAAACGTTTCAAACCCCTGCGAAAGATCAGCACCAATTATTCCTGTCGCAGGAACTTCTTTCTTTTCTTTTTGGGTTTTCTTTCCCTTTTTCTTTTTCTTTTTGGGATCAATTGCTATTTTGATCTTTTTCAAACCTGAATCATCTTTGAAACGTAATTTTCCATCCACTTTGGTATAATAAAGGAGTTCCAATGGCGGAGACGTGAAAAAGTCTCGAGATTCACCCAAAAATCGTTTCACAAATGAATCTCCGTTCTGTCTTGGATTATTGTGTAATACATCAAGCAGAAGAAGCATACGAGGGAAACTATTTTTCGTTTTCTTCTCATTCATTTCAAAACATATAAAACAAACATAACATTTTCACATTCTTTTTTTTTTTTTACTTGGAGATCTTTGATCTTTCTCCATATGCCTTTGTAGCATAGTCTCCGTTAATAACAATCACATCTTGCAGTCTGTAATCGTGTTTTCCAGAGAAATAGCTCTGTAAAATGTCCTTGACCCCTTGAGCATATCTCTTTTGTGCATCGAGCGAAGTACCAGAAACATGAGGAGTCATGGCATTACCGAACCCGTATGGATTCTTCATTGATCTCCAAGGATGGTCAGCAGGAGCAGGCTGAGGGAACCAAACATCACCACCGTAACCAGCAAGATGGCCCGAGTTAACAGCCTCAGCAACATCTTCCTTGACACAAATAGCACCTCTAGCAGTGTTGACCAACCAGGCTCCCTTCTTCATCTTCGAGATCAACTCCTTGTTGAAAAGACCCTTGGATTTTTCGTGTAATGGACAATTGATAGTGACAACATCGGCTTGGCCCACCATATCTTCCAAAGACTCGACTCTGGCGATAATTTCGTCGTCTCTTCCGTTAAGGATCTTGTTTGCATCGTTCAACTTCTTGATAGCATCGACTGGGAGATCTTGGTAGTCATAGTATAACAATTTCTTAGGGTTGAAGGCTACCATTCTCTCTAAAACACGGTATCCAATACGTCCTGCACCAACAGTAGCCACCACCTTGTGTTCAAGATCATATTCCTGCTTGGCAGCACCAGCAATGTCCCACTTGTCGCTTACAGCTTGTTCGTGAGCAGGAACAAAGTTTCTAACCAACACCAAGATGGTCATAATGACATGTTCTGCAACCGAAACAACATTGGAGCCAGTAACTTCTGCCACGGTGATCTTCCTTCTGTTCGCAGCATTAAGATCAACGTGGTCAGAACCAACACCGGCCGTAATGGCGATCTTGAGCTTCTTGGCCTTTTCAATACGAGATTCGGTGATATAAGCCGGGAAAAACGGAGTAGTGATGACAATTTCAGCATCCTCCATTTCCTTGTCAACACGAGACGTTGGTTCGGGATCCTTGTCCAGGGTCGAAATCAATTCGTATCCGTTATCTTCAACAAACTTCCGGATCCCCAATTCATTTTCCAAACATCCCAATAACTTGGGTTCTTCCTTAGCGTGCGATTTACCTTCGTAGAGAACGAGCAAGACCTTTCCTTTAGACATGCTCAATACAATTGTTGTTGTAATTGTTTATTCATTGCTCCTTTAATATTTATGTGGCTATTTATAAGATCCTTCGGAAAATATCCGAGATATTTAATGTGGGGTTATAAAACAATTGTGTGGGAATCAGTTGGTTTTTTTGACGGGGAAAATGGCTCACCACGGCTAATTGTCTTATTGGCTAAATTAGGGTTTTTTTGTGGGGACAGTACAAAAGTCGCAAGTTAAGATGTGCATGATGGCCTGCACTTACAGCAAGTCTAGAAAAAGAACCCAAGCAACAAAAATCACACACACAAACCGCAATGTTTTTTCTTTATACACCGGAGTTATCGTATTATGCATTTAATGAATAAATAGAGATGTCAAAGATACAAGAAATGTCTCAACAAGAAGGGCCGTATGTAACACAATGAGCGAATCTTAATCTTCTTTTTAAAAGGGTGAGGTTGGTTTTCTTTGTAAATTGAACTGAATGGTTTTCTGTTTATGATGGATTCAATCAATCAAAAGCCAATTGCTTCTTGATTTCAGCAATGGCTCTACCTGGGTTCAATCCCTTTGGACAGGTCTTTGTACAGTTCATGATAGTGTGGCATCTGTAAACAGACATGGAGTTTTGTAACATTTCCTTTCTGATCTTGGAAGCCTCGTCTCTGGAGTCAATCAACCATCTGTAGGCCTGCATCAACACAGCAGGACCCAAGTATTGTTGCTGGTTCCACCAGTAGGATGGACAAGAAGTAGAACAACAGGCACACAAGATACATTCGTAGAGACCATCCAACTTGGCTCTGTCTGCAATACTCTGCAAGTTTTCCCGACCGTCTGCAGGGTGCGAGTCTCTCTGCAAGTATGGCTGGATAGACTTGTATTGTTTGTAAAAGTGGGTCAAATCAGGAACCAAGTCTCTGACAACAAACATATGTGGTAAGGGGTATATCTTGGTATCCTTGGAGGTGTCAGTATCTATTCTGCACAAACAAGCCAAGGTGTTGGTACCTCCAATGTTCATGGCACAAGAGCCACAGATACCTTCACGACAAGATCTTCTGAAAGTCAACGTAGCATCTTGTTCGTTCTTAATCTTGAGAATAGCATCCAAGACCATAGGACCACATTTGTTCAAGTCAACATCGTAGGTCTTCATTGATGGTGCAACCTCGGGGGTATCAGGGTTCCATCTATAGATCTGGAACTTCTTGATTCTTTGTTCTGGGGCAGCACTGGTGGCCAATCCTCTGAAAGAGGAAGCAATTGTTTTGGCACGAATAACCGATCTAAACATGTTTGTTTTGGTAACTAGAGGTAAAAGAAAAGTAGAGAAAAAGTATTGGTAGGTATTTTTTTTTGATTTCCCGGGGAGAAGTAGCAGGATTTTTTTTCTCTGGTGCTCGTTTTGACAAATTCCTGAAATATGATTGGTCAACAACCCCTAAAAACCAGAGCCTGTTCTCCAAATACAGTGCTGCTACGCATCCCGGAAATACTGGACTTGTCTACATATAAGCCTCTGCGACCCTCTGCCTTCTTTGCATCCTATAATTTACTTGTTTTTTTATACCAGACCCGGGCTTACACGGACTTTCTGCAAGACACCTGACCATTTTTGACCGGGTGCGAAATCGCGAGCTCCGCTAGTCCACCACACCACACAAGAAAAAACCAGTCAGAGTCTTGATATTAAAATCAAGTTTCGCTTGTTCCGTCCGGTGACGGTTCCTTTTTATATTGCATATAGCCAACACTGGCAAGTGATCCAAAATTCGTCTCTAAGAAAAAGTATATACATCAAATCTTCAAATATAATAGTATTTCAGAATGCCACAGAAAATCTTATGAATCTCAATAAAATCTTTCAGACACACCCATTGATATTTTAGTTCATCAACCAATTATCAACATTAATTTCTCTGTCAAGGTAACAAGTGACAACTGCAGTAATCCACACTTAATTCAAGCCATTTTGTTGTCATGTGAACCACTAAAATTATTAGCAGGAGTAAAAACCTAGAAATATATAAGCACAACACAAAATAAGGATCTCTTCTGTGCTTCACCTAAAGGCGATCAAAGGTCACATAAAATCCGGTAAATTACTCGGAAAATTCTGTATTCATCGGTAGAAGTTAAAAACCGATAAACTTGGCACGTAATGAGATTCATATCTATTTTTTTTTTGCAACATCCGGTTGCCAATTGCACGATTTTAGACATCGTCACGTTGAAACCTAATCAGAACGAAGAAGTTGCTACCGATTAAAATACAGTAGTAAAAACGAAAGTATCTTGATAATAACACTCCCCTAACTTTACAACAAGTCTCTAGTTTGTGGGAAACGCTTTCCTTGCTATAACCACAGTCGTTCTAATTTTTTATTTGACATAAAAAATAAGATCTACAACAAGAATATCGTACCCAACGTGTATTAAATGCGAGGTTAAAATGGAAACATGTTACTTGGGGGCAACAAAAGTCCGGAACAGATAACTCAGACAATCCCACGTGGAAAGTTACATCATGATTATCCGGCCATATAAGAACTATTTTTTTTTTTTCAAAATGTTTAAGTGATACAAAATAAAGTAGCGTAAGGTCATATACGTTACATTAAAGGGGATACTAAGTCAGCACACTATTAACCGACTACCCAAAACTACTATATAAATGGGATTGGTACCCAATTTTGCATCCCAGCAATGCAGCACATTTTACTTGCCTCACTAGCTAGTTTGGCATTAGCCTCTAGCGATACAAATTTTACTTTTGCAACCGAATCAACCAGATATGCAACACCAGTATCAAAACCAACAGGAAAACCTGAAACATTTGCTCCTCATTATTCCGAGCTTACTCACTTATTTGCTACTCAATTGTCCACCAGACTCTGGGGTAACTGGAACCCAAAAGTAAATGCAACTGCCACCGATAAGAATGATCCATACGGAAATTATTCTTGGACACAGTTATGGAATGCTGCATCCGTCTACAATTATACCACAGGTATATATTCAACGACGTTTGAACCCACTTCAATTCCCACCGAGGAACTTGTCAGACCTCCAAGAGACCCCTTTCATTTCGATTCTGAATTATCGTTCCCCGATGACTTTATTTTTGGGGTTGCTGGTTCAGCAGGTCAAATCGAAGGTGCTGCTGCCGATGAAGGTAAGACTCCAACCATTTTAGAAGTTATCTTGGGTAAATATCTTCCTGAAAATTGGATTACCAACGAAAACTACTATCTTTACAAACAGGATATCGCCCGTCTTGCTGCGATGGGTGTTGAATATTATTCTTTCTCTATTCCTTGGACAAGAATACTTCCCTTTGTCTTTCCAGGTACTCCTATCAATAAATTAGGTCTCGACCACTACGATGACGTTGTCAACACTTGTTTGGAATATGGAGTTAAACCAGTTATTACATTAACTCATTTTGATTCACCTTTACAATTTATTTCCCAGGAGTTCCCAATTACCAGTGTTGAACTGAAATTGACTCACAACAGAAGTTACCCACTTTCAGAAAACGGTGGTTATATTAACGAGACCTTTGTTGAATCTTTTGTTAACTACGGGAAGATTATTTTGACTCATTTCGCCGACAGAGTTCCTATGTTTGTTGGTTTCAATGAACCTATCTCATTCGCAGCATTCCCAATCGGAGTCAAAAATGTAATTAATGCTACTGCTCAACTTCATAAATTCTACCATGAAGATATTGGTGGTACAGGTAAGTTTGGTATCAAGTTAAGTGACAGGTTTTCTGTTCCAAAAAATGCAAGCAATCCTGATGATGTTGCGGCTGCGAACAGATATAATGAAATGATGTTGGGTTCTTTTGGTAATCCTCTTTTCTTAGGAGAAGACTATCCCCAGAGCTGGAAGGATACCTTCACCAGTTACAACGGTACTGTGGACCCCACCAACGAATTCTTGATGTCTCTGGACGATTTGAAGGCTTTCAACAGATCGTGTGATTTCTTTGGTATTGACCCATACACTGCCTTGAGTACCACTCCACCAATTGGTGGTATTGAAGCTTGTCAAAATAACCCATCAAATCCTTCATGGCCATTCTGCGTCAACATAACTGCAGTAAGAGACGATGGCTGGAAGGTAGGATACCGTTCTCAAAGTTTTGTCTACATTACTCCAAAGCAACACCGAGAATACATGAACTATATCTGGAAAACATGGAAGACACCAATTGTTATTGGTGAATTTGGTTTCCCTGAATGGAGAGAACGTGAAAAGGAATTAGGTGATCAACTCTATGATCAATCTAGATCCATTTACTACCAATCCTTCTTGGATGCTACATTAAAGGCAATTCACGAAGATAATGTTCCTGTGATTGGTGCGTTTGCTTGGTCATTCGCTGACAACTGGGAATTTGGTGATTACGAACAACAATTTGGTCTTCAGGTGGTTGACAGAACCACACAAGAAAGATACTACAAAAAGAGTTTCTTTGATACTATGGAATATGTCCAAAAGAGAACAACTGGATCTAGACGTCAGTAAACTTTCAGTTAGTTTATTATATGTTTAATATCTAAATGCTCTTGTAATATAAATTACATTTTGCAGCCGTTTTTAGACGAATAAAGAATTTAATTCGTCAACTATGTTTTCTGTCAACAGTCGAAGAGCTCGAGAATTTGCAGACGTGGGATCCTGGTTGTATTCCTTAAACCTTCTCTGTTCAAACGTACGTAAAAAGACATCGGCTTGACCCGCTAGTTTGCGTAAAGTTTGGAGTTTCTTGCTTGTCGAAATAGGTGCTTTTGGTCTTTCACTGAAAAGATCGTCATCATCAATCATGAATTCATCTTCAGGTTTAGGTTCCGATGGCAAGTCATCCTCATCATTAAAAATACTAGCGAAATGTGAGTCTATTGTAAGACTGAAACTTGTTTGTTCCATTCCCACAGTCTTTCCAGGAGTCGATTTGCTTGGTTGGGTGGGATTTGATAGTAATGTCTTGAACCAATATTGCTTGTCTTCAGCATTCTCAATGGAATTAAGAATAATGATGTACGAAACAAGATCAATATAGATCTTTGTTTCTTCATTATGGTTTTTCTGGATCTCCAACGTATCTTCAACAATACTCTTCAATGCCTCTTCTTGATTCTCAGTCAAAAATTTAAGAATAACTCCATAATTTATCGTGCTTGAATCATCCTCTTTATTCAATAAGCCGTGCAAAAGTGTCTGTTTGATAAGGACTTTAATATTGGCATTCTTTTTCACTGGTTCCTTTGATTTTTCAAGAAAGGAAATGTCTACTTTACGCTCAACTCCCTTGACAATATCACTAACATACTCCAACAGTTCCCAATCCTTGTACTGTTTAAAGGTCAAAACGATGTCGCTGCCTGTAATATTAAGCACAATATTGAAAATAAGCGAAGGGATTTCCTGTGAGTTTGAATTGCCATCTTGGTTTATTACACCACACGACTTCATAATTTCATACAATGATCTGACAAGAACGCTGTCGGGTGTAGCCTTTTGAATACGGATCTCTCGAATAATCCAGTTTATAATACTGACTGTGCAAGGAATCAAAAATGTTTGTGACAAGTAATCGATTCCGTTGGTGAGAATAGGAATGCTTATAGTTCCAGACTTTGAGGCAACTATTCCTTGCTGAAATATGATAGGGATGAGTTTGTAAATCTGCTTTATTTTCACTGACTTGATCAAATCGTCAGACAATCCATCATTCGAGTCGTCAAATAAGGCATTTATCCAATCGTTGATCAAACTATTGTAGTTTGTAGTTACTGTAGTGCTCTCTGCATCTTCGATCGTTGGGTTCTGGTTGGTTAAATTATCACATAAGCAATAAAAGAAATCATTTGCATAAGAGATAAAGTATGAGTTTTTCAATTGGAGCTTCGAGAAATCAATGTTGAACATCTTTACCAAGAGTAGTATTCCCAACAAAGCGACTCCAAAATCTGAGTATTGGTCCTGGAAGTTTTCGTCATCGACAATGTTGAATTTCTCCTTGTCGATGTAATCAATCAATTTATCAATTAGAAGATATGGACCCTTGTCAAAAGCCAAAAAGTTGATTATTTGGATATTGTTGAATAATGAGAGTAACAATCGGTTCAACTTTTCAAAGTCCTTTGATTTTATCAAGTCGTCAATCATTTTGAGGACAATGTTACTTAATTCCAACTGTTTCTTGTACAGAAAAGAAATCACCGGGGGCAAGGAATTGATGAATTCAAGAAGTCCTGATTCTTCCAACGAGGAAAATTCGAGGTTGATAAACATCAATTTTTCGTTGAATTTCTGTTTTAGGTTCAAGTCCAGGTTATGCTGAGTCAATTCGTTGGTGATTACTTGTTGGTTTACTTTTGATTCCATAGGGAAAAATTTCTGGAACGATTGAGTGGTCAAGATGGAGTTGAATATGCATCCTTTAATAAACACTTGTCTTAAATCATAAGTGGTGGTGGATCCGATGTGGATATTGGCCAAAGTTTTGGAGATGGATTCAGGGAGAGAATTGAAGGCGGCCAATGCTGCTGCTTCGAGTGATTCCTCGTGGTTCGTTGAAGAAAACTTGACGGATGCTAGAATCACCGGGACTTTGGATACGATAAAGTTTTTCCAGTTGAAAAGAACAAAACAGGGTTCGTTTGAAGAGATGGCGGTGCCGAATCCATTAAATACGGCCGAGATGAACTCCGAGGCCACCACAAATGGGTTCTTTGACTTGGAATTGCCACCTGGGTCCGAGCCGTGGATGAAGTTAGCGATGAAGTTATCCAACAAGGCCAGATCATTAAATTTCCAGCTGCGCATGAGTCTGGCAAACCAAAAGTATTTCTTTGAGTTGGTGAAGAACTCTAAGTTCTGTGGTTGCAAAGCATTTGGCCGCAATGCGTTGTGGATGGATGACACGGCCAATTCCTTGGATGAAACCGGTTGTTCTGTTGACTGGAGGGATGATGATTCGTGAGCAATGACATTATCATGGGTCAAGAGATCGATTTGGGCTATTGAGAGCAGCAGACGGGTTCGTTCGTATAAGAACTGGAGCAATTGGTTTTGTCCCAGGCGTTTGAGGGACGAGAGTTGTTGGACGATGAAATCAGCGATTTGAGGTGGTTTGATCTTGATATTGGCCAATGCAATGGTCAACAACACGATCTGGACCGCAAGACTTCGTTGGTTGTGGCGGTGGGCGGCAATAAACAGCTTGAATTGGCTGGCGAATTCGCGGACGAGGTCGTGGTCAGGTTTGGATCTGGGTAAGATCCGGGCCAACTGAGCAAGAAAAAGCGATTGGGTTTCGACGGAGGTCAGAGGAAGGCATCGCCAGAAGCGGGCACAGTGGTGGTGTGAGCTGAATACCAATGTTGATGCTAACACGAGCAGATAAGATGTGGGCGATGTGGAAGGTGTTTCGAGCAAACAGGCGATGTATTCTGGGTCAGAAACGGGCTGTTTTGATTCAAGACGATCAACAAGTACAGCAAACTGTTTATGAGACACGCGTTGGCGTGCTGCTTTCTTTACCAATGCCAGTAGAGAGATATCCATAATAGTTACAATGATATTAAAGATTCGCGAAAATTCACTAAAAAAAGAACCACCCCGATAAATACACGGAACAAAGAGAATACTGTACAAAAAACTAAAAGGACCGCCGTAACCAAACGCAAAAGTAAATAATGTGTAGATGTCAAAAGTTACCAGATGTTGATGGACGTGACAGGGCTCTTGGGGTTGCTCCAGATGGACGACGAAGCTACTGGTTGAGATGAAGATGTGCTCCAGTTGGTGGAGGAGGACGCAAGGAGCGAGGTGGAGGCCGAGAGCGGGACCTGGAGCGGAGGCGCAGAGGTGGACGACGACGAGCCTGAAGTAGATAAAAAGAGGTTTGGAGGCAGGCTATTGGACGAAACAGAACCACTGGGAGGCAACAAGATGGGCGAGTTTATGGTATCGGAATGGATGGAGTCCAAGATCTTGGAGTGGATGGGTGTGGTTTGTTTCAGGCCCGTACCGGGTGCCACGCTGAGTTTGGGCGAGAGCGACGTTGCCAGGTCGTTGAACATGAGATAATTCGATGAAAAATCGGGTTTCATCGTCCGGTCATCAAACATGGTGTTGCCGAGGGTTGGAAGTGGTGGTGGTGGTTGGTTCTGGGTGGAGGTTGCTCTGTACTTTTTCTGTTGCTGCTGTTGCTGTTGTTGATGTTGTTTCTGTAACAAGTACGTCTGTTGTTGTTGGTGTTGCACTGCTGCTGCTGCTGCCACGGCTGCCAACGCATACTTGTTCTGTTGGTTCTGTGAATGGTAGTACTTATTGTTGTGGCCGTGCTGTTGGTGGTGCGACTTGGGCGCGCGTGCTATGGAGGTGTCGAGCAAGTCGAGCTGGAGGCCAAACGGCACGGCATCGAGCGGTCTCTTGGGAAAAGTCTCAGCATTTTGGGCCATTACTCATGGAAAGATGCAAACAAACAAAAATCAGACAAACAAAGGAAGAAGGTGTTGGTGATGAAGTAGAAGTTCCGACGAAATTTTTCGGCAAAAATTCACTGCGACAGAATGAATTTTTGTTCTGTTCCTATTACTGTGCAACGCTAATGTAACTGTTTATTTCTGTTTCTTCTTTTTCTGTTACTGTCTGCTTATGTTCTCTTTCATTCATATACTCTATTTACGTACTGTTCAACTGCCAGCTTGGAACACCTACCTTCGAGATCGTTTTCTCAACAACATCCTGCTCGTTTCTCTCTTCTTCTTCTTTATGTTTTAGTTGCCACGCAGGAATTCCTCCTGGCACCGGTAATCCACCAACTGGTACAGTAGAAACAGCGCCAGCTGGTGTAGCAGTAGAAGCAGCAGCAGCAGGAGCAGCAGCAGCAGCAGGAGCAGCAGCAGCAGCAGGAGCAGCAGCTGTAGCAGGAGCAGCAGCAGCAGCAGGAGCAGCAGGTGTAACAGCTGTTGATTCAGCTGTTTCCTTTGCTCGTCTCAAGATTTCTGATGCTGATGGAATGGACGAAACCGGCGCAATCTTCCGTTCAGCAGCCCCATTACTTGGAGACCGGGCCTTAAGCAACTGCTTGAGCGACTGCAACTCCCCGGTAATCTCCTGTAACTCGTCCGTGATATTCTCACGCGTCAACGCAATGTTCTTTTCCACACTATTACTCAAATTATCCACCTCCAACTTCATCAACCGTAAATCATCATCAAACTTTAACTTATCTTTATTGTACTTGGCCAAGAAATCGTTAACGTTATTGATCACCACATCGATCTCACGAAGTTTCGCCTCGTTGTCGTCCTTGATCTGCGCCTGGTCCTCACTCAACTGTTCCAAGATCTTATCGATTTTAATAAACTCTTCATCAATCTTCTCTTTATCTTGATCAATAGCTGTTTGAGATGGTGGTACAATGCTGGGGATCAAGTACCGTGATACAACTTGGTATAACCCGTATGTCACTCCAGCAGTAGCAGTAGCCATGATGAAATAATCTTTCCATGATCTTTGGGGAGGTGGTGGAGCATTGTAGTAATCTATTGGTGGGAGATACCCACCAGCGCCAGCTGGTGGTGATGCACCAGTTGTAGAACCAGCACCAGCAACAGCACCAGCGCCAGCTGGTGCTGTTGCTGGTGCTGGTTCATTCACCCTCTTCAACGCTTCCTCAATTTCTTCCTGATTGAGCCCCTTTGATTCCAAAAACTCGATTTTCTTCGCCAACGCAGCTCCAGCGACGTTAGGATCACGAAGAAACGATACGGCGCTCGCCACAAGCTCTTCGTTCATTACAGCTACTGGTTCCGAGGTAACAAGAATGCGGAGAATCAACGACGTCTTTTTTTTTTTATCAGCCCGAGCTATATACAGTACTTTAGTTACTTCCAGATTAGAGAGGTGATGTCGGACTTGATCAATTCCTCGTAGATACACCAGGAGATACCTGCGCTCAAGCCCTTTCTGCTGAGACGGAGCGACAAGCCACGGAACAAGTTACGGGCACCGCCGGGTTCTGCAAGCAAAACTCGGGTAGTTGCTGCGATGGACGTTTCGCGCGTGAGCTGGAGTCGGGTTTTGATGGCATCGAACGGTGCCGTGATGGTAGTGGCGACGGACGCTGCCAATACTGCTGATGTCGAGTTGATGGCCAGCGCATAGTACTCGGGTCCAATGGGCAGATGCACAGACACGGCTACGGCAGGCACCATGTCGTTCTTGAACGATTCGTAGAACAAGACATAAAGCCCGGCGTACGGACAGTCGCGCGCAAGCGTCGCTACCGAGCCCTTAAAGAAATGACGCATCGAACCGGCGCTGTTTTCCACCGGCCGATAAATGCCCTCGATACTATCGTAGAGCGAGTTATAGTTGTAGATATTCGACTCGTACTGTGTCTTGACCACGGTGATGGGCATAGTGAAAAGACCCACCACTGCCCGCACCACGAATCCCGTGGCCAAGTTCTGGAGAGGCGTGAGTTTCGGCAACACCAGCGTCGACACCAGCAGCTGCTGCTGTTGCTGCTGGTTGAATTGGGCAACGACGCCACGAGTCTTGGACAAAATAGTAAAGTAAAGCCCCGCTCCCATCGAAGTACGGAGTGTCGACGGCAACACGCCCCGCCACAAGTCTTTAATTTGCGTAAGTTTGCGTAGTTCTTTAGCGATAGAGGTGCGGATCTCGGCACCGGCAGTGCTCTGTTGTTGCTGGAGCCGTGTTTTAAGGAGGTCGAGCGGCTGGAGCGTGATGGCTGACACAAGGCCAGCCACTCCTCCGGCCACAAGGTGCACAGCTGAACTGGCACGGTCGGTGGACATAAGAAGAGTAGTGAATAATGCGACAAAAGATTTCCATATCACACAAGATCTACAGAGATCGTAGACAAGACAGAGAAGAAGGCAGAGACGGAGACAGAGACGGAGACGGGGTCATGTTAGTACCGCTTCTACATACGTTCTACAGAACTACAACATTATCGATTACGCAGGTGTTTGTAGCGATTCTTTTTTCTTTTCCGATTTTTCAGGATGATCCACTTTTTAACTACCCCACAAATGTCTAAACTTGCTTCCACTATCCGTACGCTTGCCAAAAAGGCAAACACGACTGCTGTTGGCTCGTTCAACCTTAATCATCAGGACTACGATACGTTCCGCCCCTCGTTCGGCAAACAGCTCGTCGATCCGTTCCTTGCTGCGCTCGGGGTCGCCGATAAACACGGCGACTCGTACAAGTTCCATACCGATAAAACGGTATTGGAGTTGGCTGCAGGCACCGGGAAGTTCACCAAGAACCTTGTGGCCAACGGCTGGGACTCAGACCATTTGGTCGTGGTCGATCCGTCGCAAGGGATGTTGGAGACGTTTCGGCAAAACTTTCCCCAGCTTACGCAGGTATACAATGAGCTGTCGTACCTGCTTCCAGCGGCCGATGAGTCGGTAGATACGTTGATTGTGGCACAGGGGTTCCATTGGTTTGCCGATGAGGAGAGTTTGAAGGAGATCCGTCGGGTCTTGAAACCTTCAGGGACATTGGGTTTGATCTGGAACTTTGATTACCCCACAATTGCCCAGCAAACAGAGCAGGCAACGTATATTGACGGTGGAAGTACGTACTTTGACCGGTTAGACTGGACGCAGGCTCCACGGCAACTATTTGAACAGTACTTTGCGTACGAGCCGTGGTCAAAAAAGGTCTGTGAATGCGTGTACCAGTTTGATGCCAAGGTGCCACAGTACCGGTCTGGTGAGTGGCGCCAGGTGTTGGAGACGTCGCAGTACATGCCCACGATCCGTGACGAGTTGTTTTTGTTGTACGACAAGCCCATGGCGGCCGACGATGTCTACAAGTACTGGAAGACCCGGTCGTTCATCACCAGCTTGAACGATAGCGAACAGGCGCAGTTTCGCAGTGATATCGAGCATATCCTCCAGAACAGTTCTTCTGAGTTGTTGAAGCCCATGGGCACCCATGCGATTGTTGTAGCCAAGTAGTTTTTTTCAATATAAGCTTTCCAAAAACCGGGCCAGTTGGTCGGCCACCACCAAAACCGGATCCACAGCGTCGAGTTCGGGTGCGATGCCCGACAACGATAACGCAGCGAGTGCAAGAAACAGATGGAACGGATCGGGCCGTGCCTCACCGTCCTTACTGAATCCGCCCATCAATACGTTCTGGGTCCCTTCGAGCAAGTACTGTTGGGCTGCGGCGGTGTGGATCATTTGTCCGTGGCCCAAGATGGCGAGACTGGCGCTGCACCACCACGAGTAACACGTATCGCCAAGCTTGTTCTCGCGGCCATTGAAGGCTCCCACGTCGTTTTCGTCGTGGTATTCGTACTCTTCCGGATACAAGGGGTGCGGGTAATGAACCTGGCGATGAACCAACCATCGAACAAGTTGCGAATCAGAGTCAAACGCGTGGCCCAAAAGCGCGAGACACGCGACTCCACAGAACGTGAGGCCCAAGTGGCTCTCGTCGCAGCGGCGCGAGCTCATGCCGCCGTTGTAGTTGATACGAGACACCACAAACGATTCAAGAGCCGCAAGATCGATATCGTGGATACGTTCGGCTTCAGGAAGCGTATCGTAGCGTACCATGCGGCGGATACACATGGCGATGTAGCAGAGACGCAAGTCCGTTTCACCGTACTGTTCTAGGCCCGAAAACAGCGATACTGTCGGTACAAACGAGCCCCGGTCAGCGCCACTTGTGATCTGGCAGTGCTGGACAAAGGCCATGATTCTGTGGCGATCCAACGTGGTTGAATAATCGGCTTTGAGAGCAAGCAAATTGGCAAGAGCAAAGAACGTGGCCAGTAAGTTAGGGACATCGTACGGTCCTGTGTGACGAAACGCAGCCGTGGCCCGAAACCCGTACGTATCTCCAGTGTCTACCAAGTAATTAGTGTAGATGTTGGCGATGTGGAGCGTGCGCTCATCGTCGGTCCAGTCAAGTCTTTGAAGAAGCGCAAGTCCCTGTAAGCAAAAGTATACGAGTGCCAACTGGTTCAGGTCCTCGCTCTGGAGCTTGCTGGGAAGTGCCACGAGGCAGAGCTTGAAGTATTTGGCGTGCTTGTCGATGGTAAGCATCTATTTTTTTCTACAGAGCATTCGCTTTGCTTGTGAGTGAGTGAGCGAGTGCGTTTATTGAGTACGTTAACTATTTTATCAACTACTACTCAATTGCGTCAGATTGCATGAGAATGTAACAAACTGCATCAGTTTGTGTCAGAGGTGATGTCAGTGTCAGAAACGTCACACGTCATATGTAAGGTACACCGAGTCCGAATCGGGCGTCGGACGGCGGTCGGGGAATAGGGCCCGTGCTCGCAATACAATAGCCACCTCGTCTGTCACGCTACTGAATGTACGCTCAATGGACACAGCCAGTGCTCATGGTGCGTGGCAGTACCGTCGACAATGCCAGCTCTAGACCCAAAAGGGCAGTTTCAGCGTGTTTGTATAGCCACAGCCGATGCTCCCAACGCTTTGTAGGCTGTGGTCCCGAATATAAATACTGGGATTTCTTCTTTTCATTTCTTTATTCACAATGAAGATCTCCAACATAACCTTACTTTTAGCTGCTGCTGGTGCCATCAATGCCCAGGCCGTAAAGAGAGCAGACTCGGACTCAGCTCCTAGCACTTCTCAACAAACTCAAGGCCAACAGGGTCAACAGGGTCAACAAGGACAACAGGGACAACAAGGTCAAGGTCAACAGGGTCAACAAGGACAACAAGGACAACAGAGTCAACAAGGACAACAAGGACAACAGAGTCAACAAGGTCAAGGACAACAGAGTCAACAAGGTCAAGGACAACAGAGTCAACAAGGTCAACAGACTCGTCAAGGTCAACAGACTCAACAAGGTCAACAGACTCAACAAGGTCAACAGACTCGTCAACAGAGTGGTGCTGCTCAACAAACAGGTGCTGCGTCAGGTCCTGGTTCTGTTGCTCAACAATCGGGTTCTGCTGCTGCTACTGGTGGTGCTTCTGGTAGTGCTTCTCGTCCTTCTGGTTCTGCTGCTGCTGCTTCTGGTTCTGGTTCGCGTCCTTCCAGTGCTGCTGCCTCTGGTTCTGCTTCTGGTGCCTCTAGAGCTGCTGCTACCTCTGGTAGTGCTTCTGGTTCTGCCTCCGGTTCTGCTTCTGCTTCTGCTTCTGCTCGTTCTGGTGGTGCTTCTGGTTCTGCTGCTGCTTCTGGTTCTGCCAGAGCTTCTGGCAATTCAGGTTCTTTGGACGCCAGTTCCAGTGCCAGAGCCTCGAGTTCTGGTTCGTCGCGTTCGTCTGGAGGACAACCAATCGTTGGCTACGGTCTTTCTGCCGTTGCCGTGGCTCTTGGCTCATACTTGCTCTAGATCCACATCTAAATTTCTGTATTCTTCCTTTAAAATCTTATTCAATTCAAGCTTGACTATTTGGATCAGCTGTAGATTCTCGTTGATGACGGAAATAATGACAGGAAGCTCGTCGTCACCGTTTCCTTGCTTACAAACACACGAACGACACTGGAGACAACCATCGCCGTAGTTTGACAGATCAACTGTACTGGTAAACCATTCGTTTTGATTCTGGTTCATTCCTGACCCGAGATCAAACAGAAACAGTGCCAAGTCCACGTTCAAGCCCGTGCCCAAGTACTTGGTAAATGCTTCCTTGAGCGTCCACAAGTGATTAAAAGCAAAATATGCATACGATGACGGAAACAGGGCCAATTGTCGACGTTCATCCTCAGAAAAGATTGGAGCAAACTCGTCCATGAACGCAGTTGATGATACACGTTGTTTACTATGCGATAAGTCGATGCCAATGGTGCCGTTTTGATATGACCGTTCAACAGCTACGGCAAGCACACGGTTTGAACTTGAACTGCTGAATTGAAGCATCTCTCCATTCACTTTAAGGATAGGTTTGCCCCATTGATTGTACAGCAACGGCACTTTGGTCCATGGCACAAACTGACCTCCTTCAACACAATACATCACGTAGTTGAGCACGAACCGAGTAAAGAGTTTGGTGACAAGCAGTTTGATTCGTTGCGATGGATCCTTGATCTGCAGCACCCGTTGCTGGTCACGCAAGTCGTCCAATAACCGAAGCGTTTGTTCATACACAAAATCATCATAAAGCTCTGTTTCTTCGTCCACAGTGATTTCCGTCAAAAAAACAGTAATCATCTCAATTATTTATTTGTTTTTTGATTCTATTTGATACATTTATTTATTCGTTTATTTATCAATATTGTTTAATTTCTCCATTGTATGATTGTTTCAAGGCTTGATTATATGTTTGGAGTATCACGTCCTTTACAACATCAATACTTTCACGTTCAAGCTGGAAATGGAACGCCAAACGGCCCGAACCATCAACCTTAATTCCATTTTTCGCAGCCAAATCCATCAATGTGGCTGGATTCATCTTATTCGCCTTCAAATCAACAAAAACAAAGTTGGTTTCTACCGGATGTGTCAACTTGATATTGTTGGATACGAGAAACTCGCCCACTTCGCGTGCCCATGCGTGGGTCTGGGCCAATTTCGGCCAGTTTTCATCCACTGCAATCTCGGCCATCACTGCAAGCATTCCACTCTGACGAATTCCACCGCCGTTTTGTTTCTTGAAATGGTTTGCTTTGGCAATAAACTCAGACTCACCCACCAAAACCGAGCCGATCGGTGCACCCAACAGTTTCGATAAGCAGAGCGACATTGAGTCGAAATATTCGCCATATTCCGCAAGCGACACATCAGTGGCTACCAGGGCGTTCCAGAGTCGAGCCCCGTCCAAATGGAGCCGGATATTGTTTGCACGACAAAATCCAGCAATCTTCTTGATCTCATCCAATGGAAATACTATTCCATGCAACGTATTTTCCAACGAAATGACTTTTGTGGGTGCCCCGTGGATCTCACCATCATCAGGCACGAATTGTGGCAAGATATCGTCTTCCAACGTCAAGTAACGGTCATTTTTCGGCTTTACAGGATGGACCATTGCTTGAGAAAGTGTAGCGAGGCCACCAGCCTCATTAACAAAGACATGTGCCCGATGATCACAAAGTACGGCGTGTGGTGGCTGGAAAAGATGGCTCCGGATCGCGATCTGGTTCAGAAGCGTGCCACTGACACAGTAAAGTCCGGCTGGCTTGCCACACAAGGCAGCTACCTTACGTTCAAGATGGTCTGTGGACAGATCTTCGTTGTACACGGCGTCACCCACGGAAGCCGAGGCTACGGCCTCGAACATTGCTGCCAGTGGTGTGGTGAAAGTATCGCTGCGGAACTCACGCAGCGCAGGACGGTCGGTAAACAGCATGGTGTAATTAGTAATCGGACTGGCATTTTTTTGCGGGGTGATAAGATTCGAGAACAAATAATTGTCGGACGCAAAACGTTGCCTCTTTTGGGTGTGCGCGGGAACCACCACCACCAACAACTAACAACTACAGCTAACAACTACAGCTAACAGCAACAGCAACAGCTACAGCTACAGCAACACAGTCATAGTCTAAGTATCAATTATAAGACCAGTGATATTTATTTCTCATCCAATCATCTTTCTTGTTGCTTTCTACCACAATCTTATCGCGCAGGGCAAGCGCGCGCGCGGTAGCGGCAAATCATCCTCGATGTGGGACGCCTTTTCTGGACGTATATAAAGCCCACATTTCGCTGCTCAAATCTTCATTTTCCTTCAACTTTTTCCATGTCACTTCCCTTAGAATACACAGTCACTTTGCCAGACGGCAAGTCCTTCCAGCAACCAACGGGTTTGTTTATCAACAACGAGTTCGTCCGTTCAGTTGCCGGCAACACATTGGAATCTATCAACCCCGCTACCGGTGAAGTCAATGGTGCCGTATATGCTGCCGAAAAGGAAGACGTCGATATCGCGGTAAAGGCAGCCAGAACCGCCTTCAAGTCATGGAAAAGAGTCACGGGTACCAAGAGAGGCCAATTGTTGTACAAGTTTGCCGATTTGCTCGAAGAAAACATCGAATTGATCAGTTCCATTGAGGCATGGGACTCGGGAAAGACAAGAGATAAGAACGCAGCAGGCGACGTGGCCGAAACCGTCAATGTCTTTAGATACTACGCCGCATGGGCCGATAAGGTACAGGGTAAAGTGATCCAGAACGACCCAGCCAAGTTTGCCTACACCATCCATGAACCATACGGGGTCTGTGGCCAGATCATCCCCTGGAACTACCCTATCTTGATGGCCGCATGGAAATTGGCGCCCGCGTTAGCTGCAGGGAATGTGGTGGTGTTGAAAACATCAGAAATCACTCCATTATCTCTCCTTTTCCTTGTCCAGTACTTTAAGGAAGCGGGATTCCCTGCTGGTGTGGTTAACATTCTTTCTGGGTACGGAGCCAAGGCTGGAGCTGCGCTTGCTGAACACATGGACGTTGACAAGATTGCGTTTACTGGTTCTACCTTTACCGGTAAATTAGTTCAGAAGCTTGCTGCGCTGAACTTGAAGGCCGTGACGTTGGAATGCGGGGGTAAGTCGCCGCTTATTGTCCGGGCCGATGCCGACTTGGACCAGGCAGTCAAGTGGGCAGCCATTGGGATCATGTCGAACCAGGGCCAGATCTGTACTGCCACGTCGAGAATCTATGCCCATGAGCTGATTTACGATAAGTTTGTTGCGCAGTTGGCGGCGCATGTGCGCCAAGAGTATAGTCAGGGCCACATGTTTGAGTCCGATGCGGTTGTGGGCCCACAAGTATCGGAATTGCAGCGCGACAAGGTGCTTTCGTACATTGAGAGCGGTAAGCAAGAAGGCGCCAAGTTGGTGCTAGGTGGAGACAAGAACATTTCTGGCGAGTTATCGAAGGGGTTCTTTATCCAGCCAACTATTTTTGCTGATGTGACATCCGAGATGAAGATTGTCAAGGAAGAGATTTTTGGTCCTGTTGTTGCTGTGGGCAAGTTTTCTACGGACGACGAGGCGATTGCGTTGGCCAACAATACTGAGTACGGTTTAGGTGCGTCGATCTTTACGCTGGACGTCACGGTGGCCCATCAGATGGCAGCGGATATCGAATCGGGACAGATCTGGATCAATTCGTCGAACGATTCGGACGTACACATTCCATTTGGCGGTGTCAAGATGAGTGGGGTTGGCAGAGAGTTGGGTGAGTACGGTTTAACGACGTACACTCAAGCCAAAGCGGTGCATGTTAATTTAGGGACTAAGTTGTAGTAGTTTTATGAAGATACGTTTTTTTATTTTCAGATTTGCGCGCGGATTACCGTATTCGGATAACAAGGGAACCCCAGGAAATTTAATTGACGGGACCCATGTACTTACTTGAGCTTCCTACGAGTGTGCTCCGGGGCGTGCTTGAGCATGTTGACCAGTACGATGTGGTTGCTGTAGCACAGACGTGTGCACAGATGTACGAATTGGCGGTGGAGCGGCTTTACCGACGAGTGGCGGTGGAACTCAATGCCGAGTTCCCGGTACGGTACCGACACCGGGCTGCTGAGTATGTCCACGACAATGGCTACAGGCATATGGACAGCACGATGATCTTGAGGCTTGAGAGCTTGCACAAGTTCATTGGGGTGATGAAGACACATCCTGAACATGTGCAGCGGGTCAAGTTCTTTGTATTTGACAAGTGTAATGGATCGCAGCCGGCACAGATGCACAGGTTACAGGCGGATCTCATCCAGTTCTTTGGTGCACATGCCCATGAGTTGAGTTTCTTACACATCACGTTCCTTGACTTCTATTCAGGAATCGTTCGACTCACGGACTTTTTGCAGAAACCCAATGTTCGTCACAAGATCTTTAAGTTATTTGTCACCAAGTCGGAGGACTTGTACCTGCCGCATGTTCCCCAGGCACTCACAAACTTGTTTCTTATGCTTAACGAGTCGGAATTTGAGGTTCTGGACCACCCTTTGTTTGATCTTGATGCTTCACATGTGTTCAATTCGCTCTTTACGCTTACATGTAGCACCAATAACCAGTTGGGGTTGGAGGTGTTGCGGCGAATTCGGCTCTGGAACGAGACGAAACTCGGACTCCGTGGCCTCACGGTGTTTCATCGTCACAAAGAAGTGTTTACGTCCGATGATGAAGAGATGTTTATTGAGTATCGATCGCTGATGTTGTGTGGGTTGTTGAACCGCTTGAACAAACAGCTTGACTTTAGTGTGATTGAGTCCAAGGTCGACCTCTCACGCTTGAGTCATCTCTACTTGAAGCTTGATTGTGTGGAACATCGGAGGAATGGATGTATATGTTTTGAACAGTTCTTTCGAGACTTTTCTGTGTATTCAACCAAGCATCAAGGACTTCCACATCTCCGCAACTTCGAGATCGAAACGTTTCCCAACTTGGAATGGTTACGGCCCCATCAGATCTTGGAGAATATCTTATCCCCGCTTGGAGGTTTCATCAAGACATTGGCGTGTCTTGCACGACTCACCATTGATCTTTCGACTCCAGGATTCAAGATGTTTGATAGTACGATGCGGATGGAGACTCTGTTCCTTAACAAGTTGAACGAACGGCTTATGGAAGCGTTCTTTCTTGGTCTCTTTGCGCTGTCGAACCAGCAGCTTGTTTCCAGTCTACGGATCCTTCAACTTCCTGATTTCTTGACCTCGTTCGTGTACTATAAACCTGACTTCTACGAGCTGCTCTTGCATACATGTCAATGTAACTCGTGTCAGTTATTATTGGAGAAGGTACGAGACGAGTTCCACCCAATTGACGACGATGATCTCGAAGCAACGTACTATAACGTGTTTGGTCATATCTTGGGCAAGCTCCAGATGGACCGTGAAGTATGTATCCCTATCAAGGACCATGCGTACAAGTACAGTCGGTATCCCATCTACAAGGGCCAGCCACATACACTCCATCATATGTTTCATCTGGATGTTTCGCCGCAGTGTAAATGTGCCATTGATGCTGATCCCGAATGTACTGATCCATCAAGCATCGACAACTTGTGCACCACATATATAATGCACCAGCTTAACCCGATTGTCGAGTACTTGCTGAAGATCTTTGGTTCACTCGAAAGCTTGATGGTACACGGGATCTACTACGAATATGACCTTCAAACACACCAAATGGTGCCGGTATTTGATCACGGCGAGTATCCAATCAGTTTCGTGCGACCTACAATCAAACTCGGCGATGTGCAGGGCCCGTTTGGATACTTTCTGGCTCATAAAACTATATAAAATTCTACATGTATTTTCTGCGCGAAAAATCATCAACAATAAACCAGTGTACTTTTAACCATGGACGTTCCTCCCAACGTGGTGTCGGACGTGCTTGCAAAGGACCCCCATGAGCTCCTTCTTGCACATCTCTACAACTATCTCAAACAGAACGGCCACCACGAGTCTGCCAAAGCGCTCCTTGCTGAAGCAGGCAACGTTCCACACAGCAACAAGTCTGGCGACATGCCGCCAGAGCCCAAAATGTTGATGGACGCCCCCGAAACGTTCTTGTTGGACTGGTGGGCCAAGCTCTGGGCAGCTCAGTCCGTAATCAACCCTCTGTTGAACCAGGTCTTGTTACGCGGCGACTCGACACCAAGTATGGGCCCAGCTCCAGTGGCTGCATTCCAGCCGACGTTCCAGCAACAACAGTTGCAGCAACAGATCCCAGGCATGACCCCTCGCCAACAACAGCTCTACATCCAACAACAACAACAGCAACAACAGCAGCAACAACAGAGAAGACCACCAGGATTTGTGGTGCCCAATTCAGGAACACCGGCAGCCAACACCGCAGCCATGCCACCACCACAGACCGTCCTGGACGACAAGGCCAAGGCTAACTTGAACCAGTACCAGCAACAGCTTCGTCTCCAGCAGATGAAGCTCCAGCACCAGCAACAGCAGGCGCAGGCGCAGTTATTGCAACACCAGCAGGATGGAAACAGAACGCAGCTCCAGTCGCCGCTCCTTATCAATCCACAGCAGCAACAGCAACAACAGCAACAACAACAGCTGCTGCTCCAGCCACATATCGAGCCGCAGCTCCAGCAACGGACCAACAACGATGCGATTAATGATTACCAGATCAATCTTTTACGAATGGAAAACCAAAACAATTTACAAAGAAAACACTTTTTGATGAAGCAGCAACAGCAGCAGGGACAACCCCAGGGTCTGCCCCAGGGCCAGCCTCAAGGCCTGCCTGTTTTCACCCACGGCTCGCCGTCAATGCCTCCTAATCAGCAGATTATGTACCAAAACATGCAACAGCAACAGCAGCAGCACATGCAACAGCAACAGCAACAACAGCACCAGCAGCAACAACACCAACAACCACATGACGATAAAGAGTTCGATACTCAGTCGCAGTTGCAGTACCAGATGCAGCAGAAACAGATGAAGTTTCTTCAGCAACAAAACAGTAATGGAGCTCCGCCACAGGCACAACCACAGACCGCACGGCCGCCGAACGGGCCAGTGCCGCAGCCCAGCAGCAACCAGAGCATGAATCTACAGCCGTTTTCGTCGAATATCGACCCTACGTTCCTTGATCCCCAGATGATTGAGGAAAAAGAGACGATGGATGTTCCGTATATGGAAAGCGACTGGTTGAATCTGATTCCCCAATCGGGATTCAATTGATGTAGGATAGAGTTAATACAAGCCAATAATTCCCACCAGTAGCTCGGAAGGTACAGATTGCCTCTTTCGGAAACACCCCCGTCAGTTTCCTAATATGGAACTGCTGCTGAAAACGCTTCCTGGTCCATAAAAAAAGTGCGATTTGGTGAAGCGTGCGTTTTGCACCAGCGTCTGATCCGCATTGTTCCTCGGCTTCAGTATTGGTGCGCGCGCGGCTCCACAAATCTTTTCTACAATTACATGTTCTTCTCTGGCGATGTTCAATCCACTCTCTAACTACCTCTCCAAACAAGGAGTGGCGGTTAGTGACTGGGGAATCGAGGAAACATCGTCCTCGACCCTCTCCAATCCGAGCTACTTCCGCAACGATGATCCACAACAACAACAACAACAACAAACACAAGCACAAGACTTTCTCACGTATTATCAACACCACTTTGCTGACCCGCTTTTACCGTCCACCACCAACTTCTCCAAATATATCCATCACTACTTGTCAGTCAACAACATCTCCAGTCATTTCTGGGAAAAATTCAAGTATCTTCTCATCACATCAAGTCTCTTGGACGATGCATTGATCTTGTCTAAAAACGACCAGGCATTGGCAACTTTGACTGCTTCACTGCATCACCCGCCTCGCTGGTCGTACCTCTTACCATTCAACTTTGATGGAACAACCCTCGATATCCACAAATCTTATATACTCAACTTCTCGCCCATATACTCACAAACCAGATTCGTGCTTATCGTCATCAACCTCGTCATCTTTCTCCGCAAACACATTCACCACCAGTCATTCTCACGTTCCCATTCCATTAAGATGTTCAAGATACTTTTGCTTGTCGCCACGAAACTCGTCAAGTACAAAAGAATCAACCTCTACATCAAAACAAACAAAAACATTGGTGCAGTAACCGCTTTCCTCACCACCAACTACAACCTCAACAAACGCTTGATCCTCAACCTCATTACCTTGAAAGAAATCCAGATCTACAACTTCTTGGGCTCCACCAATAACCACGATCGAGCAATGAGACACAAACAAAAGGTATCCAGTATACTTCTCCACACCCTCAGTTTCCTCATCATGAGCTTCCGCTCTGCCATCACCGATCTTGTGCCCAGCATGAATGGCGAGATGATTGAACAGTACTGTAACATCAACAATATCAACCTCGAAGGTCTTTGCGACGACTACATCGTGGACGAAACCTCGGACAACACAAACATCGATGAGATTGTCTTTTACATCAACCAGTTTAACCAGCTCCGTAAACTCTACATTTGCCTATTACTCGCTGCCAACGATGTGCCCACTCCACAAAACTACTTTATCTGCAAATTAATGGACACGTTTGAAATGGAAGAACCATCAAACACTGGAGTCCATTTGAAACCATTGGCAAAATTGTCCCTCGTGCACCAAGGACTCGCCAGGTTGAATCTGGCGGTCGATACATTCAATAACTTGTTTGAAACATTTGAACAAACCCACAAGTTTGATCTCCTCAGTTCAAATCGCAATAACCAGGACGTCTTAAAGATCAACACTCGGTTTGAAACCGAAGACAGAACTTCTCAGTTGGCACCATTAATAACCAAAATGGCAAACCTTACCACAAACCTCAAATTTTTCGACAAATATAACCAATCTACCAACACCACAACAAATATGGATGAAATCAATGAAAAGATTATGATTTTCAACCAGTTTGCCGAAGATTTGACGTCCATCAAACAACTTTATCATCAAAATCTTAGTGAACTTTACCTGCTCACTCAGGAAGTACCACCTTCTCCTTCCTCATCAACAAAGTCCACATCATCCAACGATAGACCATTTGGATTAAAGACTTTTCAGAACTCAGCCATCAAAAAGAGATACTCGGGAGGCACCAACAATACTCTCCGGTCTCCCATTGCCCTAGCCAGTCCTACATTTGGAGGACAATTGAACTCTCCTAAAGAACTGGTAGACGCAACTTCTTCTGGAAAGAAATACAAAAGACTGTCTGGAGGCTTACAGCTTGGTTTGTTAACGGTTGTTGAAGAGCCCAAAGATATAAAAACCCGGGACAGAACCGATTCTACATCATCTGCCAATAACACTGGATCAGGTGTATTTGAAGAAAACTACCTTGCCACATTTAACCAAGTGACATTGGACCAACTCTCAAACAATGCCAATGCAAGACGATTCAACATACGCAACAACCCCAATCGATTATCGCTCAACTCGGTGAATTCCAACATCAGTGGCTTAACAGACTTAATCAGTTCTACACAAGTGACGAGCTTTGAAGACGAGGATGGAATCAAGATATCAAAGGAAGAACTCAAGATCAAACTTGAAGAAAGTTTCAATCGGATCTACAGCTTGGAGAACGAAAACAAGATCTTGAAACAACCACAACGCCAGTTGGAACAGGAAGCTCTTCTCCAGCGTCATAATCAGCATCAATCACAACAAGAGTCTACCGACTTTATTTCTGAGTTGGAGAATACACTCGCCAACAATTTGCCATGACTTTTAATACGTATTAATATTTTCACTTCTATTACAGACACATATACTTTTTTGGTTTATATTTTTCATGGAGCTGGAGTTCCGTTACCGGAGAACTCGCCCTCGCCTTCGTGGTACATTTCTTCCAACTTCTTTGTAGAATCCGTTTGTTTCTTCTTGGGTTTCTCCTCGGTTCCTGGAGCAGGCGTTGCGGTGTCCAGCTTGTCTACATCGTCGCCGCCGCCACCGTCACCCAACAACAAGAACGCCACGTCCTTCTTCTTGTTAGCAGCCTCTTCCTTCTTGTTTATCATGGCCTTACCTTCCATCACCACCTGTTGCACCTGTTCCTTCTGCTTGGCACGGTCTCTCATTCTTTCTTCAATCGTGGCCCGAGTCAACATCCGGTACACCGTCACTTGTCTTGTCTGGCCCAATCTATGGGCTCTATCCATAGCCTGCGAATCGATGGTGGGGTTCCAGTCGGAATCATAAAAGATGACGGTATCCGCAGCTGTCAAGTTGATTCCCAATCCACCAGCTCTGGTAGATAACAAAAAGATGAAGATTTCTGGTTTTGTCTGCCAGTCATGCACCAAATCACGACGCTCTTCCAACTTGGACGAACCGTCTAATCTGATGTACTTGTGCTGTCTGTACGTCAAGTATTCCTCCATCAAATCCATCATCTTGGTCATCTGGAAATAGACCAAGACCCGATGATCTTCCTGCTTCAATTCGACCAAGAGCTTGTCCAACATCGCCAACTTACCAGAGTCGGTGATGAAGCGGTTCATCGACGGCATCCGGATATTTGAGTAGTCGATGGTCTTGTTGAGAGAATTAGGCAACATGTTTGACTTTGGGTACTCGGATACGGGCACCTTGTTCTGCATCAACAGATACTCGGTGTTCAATGATAACGGCATCAAGCTGCTCCGAACATGAGGGTCAAATAACGAATCGTTCCACTTGTGCCCAAACGACGCAGTAGAACATACAACCTGAGCGATTGGAGCCAGAGCCACGGGTTCAGCTGCTGGTTTCAAACTGTTGATTCTCAAATCTTCAAACACTCTGTTCTGCACTGAGTAGAGCTCTTTCAAGTGAACAGAGTTAGTCTTTAATGTATAGTCGTTTTCGTACTCGCTAATGAGTAACTGTTTCGATTGAGGAATATATTCTCCTTCATACATGTACTTGAAGCGGTTGACACGATCGTAGTTGATGTCGGAATATTCCTTCAAGCCAATGGCACGGTCCAAGACGGTCTGTTTGGCAAGTTTCTTGATCGGTGGTGAATCGACCAAACGAAGCCAACTGTTTTCTTGCTGGATATTTTCCGGGCTGTAGATATTGAACATTTCAAACACTTTGTTTTTGGTTCCGATATTGTTGTTGGAGGCCGGTGTCAATAATTCGTCGTACACAAGGCGGGGCAAGTTATACTTGATGGTGTTTTCTGTGGTGTAACTCACTTCTAAATCGTTGGTTTCTCTCAAGAACGACGATGTTTCGGCAAAACTGGCAAAATTGAACGGTGACTTAACATCAGCTCTCTCAAACAAGTCCGGATGGTTACACACTTTTCTAAACTGCATGACCAAATTGATCAACGAGGACGAGTCTTCGCTCGAGCCAGCAGAGTCTAACAAGTCCATGATGGAGATCTGTGACTTAAGCATCTGGTAGTACTTCTTTTGTCTATTGGTCAAGTCACAGAAAAGATCAATCTCAACCTTATCTCCCAATTCAGACTGGACATTCTTCTTGATACGTCTCAACATAAATGGCTTCAAGATAACGTGCAATCTCCGTAACTGCTGCTCGTCCAACGAAGTGTTTGATTGAGCGTGACTTTCAATGTCCTTCGAGAACCAATCACTGAACTCATCGTGTGAATCAAACAACGAAGGCATGATAAAATGAAGCAACGCCCACAACTCTTGCATCGAGTTCTGGATGGGAGTACCGGTCAAAAGCAATCTGTTACGGCAGGAGAACGATAAAAGCGACTTCCATCTTGACAGCTGCGATGACTTGATGGCCTGTGCTTCGTCGAGAATCATGTACTGCCACTTCATCTTTTGGAAATACGCAGCATCGGCCACCACCAACTGGTACGAAGTGACAAGTACATGGAACGGAGCATCCTTGCCGTACCTCACATTCTTTCTGTCCCAGAACTTTCTCAAGATCTTACGATCCTTGGCGTTCCCCCAGTAAGGAAGCACCTTGAAGTCAGGAACAAACTTGGTGATTTCTTGTTGCCAGTTGTGTAATGTAGATGCTGGAGTCACCACCAAAAAGGGACCCCAGATATTGTGGGTTTCAGCAAGGTACGAAAGCACCGAGATACTCTGCACCGTCTTACCCAATCCCATTTCGTCAGCCAAGATCCCGTTGATACCCTGCTCGTACAAGTTGGCAAGCCAGTTCAAGCCCTTAACCTGGTACTCTTTCAAAGTACACTTGAGCAAGTCTGGTTGGGAAATGGTGATGTCTCCCATAAGTGTTGGGTTCTGGAAGTTCATTTCTTCTCCATTGGTGTCTGGGTTCTTGAGAGGATCGTCAAACTGCTTGGCCTTCGACTGAGCTGCTTCCAATGCGTTTTGCGCATTGGCTGCTGCAGCCTGGTTCAATGCTTCTTCGTCGTCGTTATCAAAATCAAGTGACTCGATATCATGAGCCTTGCCCTTGACACCAGCGTATTTGTCGTACGAGTTGTTGGTGGACTTCAACAGTTGCACCGCAGGATCCGAATCGGATCCTTCGATCTCGTCTGTCTTGATCTTTTTGCCAATGAAATGGGAGTACAATTCTGTTTGTGTGATCAAGAAATTGAGTTTTCTCGATTGTCTCTTGGCTTCCCGTTCTTCTTCCTCGCGTTTGGCTTTATCGATCAACTCCTTCTCGTGTTTCTTACGCAATTCCCGTTCGATTCTTTCATTCCGTTTCCAGAAATTGAACATTTCTCTCATGGCTCTTCTTGCCTTTGTCGTAAGATCCTTCTGGTTCTTGTTGTTCTTGAGTTGCCATCTCTTGGCTTCACGAGCAGCCAAGATTGATGTTTTCTTGAGATTGATCAACTTGGCTTGGGTTGATTGTTGTACCAATCTCAGGACCTTGGGCCCGTCTTTTCTCGACAAATCTTTCCAGATAGCCACGTATGTGTTATCGTACTGCTTTGTCATGGCTCTCTGTTCCTTGGGGGTAGCTGCTGACAGTTTGTCGTCCTTAGTTTTGTAGTCTTCGTCGGCCGACTCTGTTTTTTGTCGTTTCAGGTCTTCGTCGTCGCTGGCATCGTCCAAGTTGCGTTTCGGGCGGAATTTCTTTCTGTCTTCGTGTTTGATGGTGTCGGTGGCTGTAGTAGCGGGCCGTTTGCGTCTGGACTTGGGCTCTACTTTCAACACTTCTCTTGTAGGGCCCCATTTATATTCACGGCCACGGGTGGTGTTGTGGTGCAACGGTTTCGATGGATCGAGAAGAACCAAGTCCTTGTTCTTGTTAGTGTCTGAGATCTTGTTGTTGCGGCTCTGAATATCTTCTGCCACCACACGATCGATGTAGTTGCTGGCATACTCGTTTGTTTGAAGCAAAGTGTTGTGGAGCTTGATCTCATCGTACTTCAAGAGCTTGAGGTTATGGGAACGGGTGAGGGTATTGTCGAGGGCTGTGAGGGTCGACACATGGTTTTCGAAGCGGTGTTTGTATGCATTGTCATATGGACCATCGGATGGGTGGGCAGCAGCACCAGCACCAGCAGCAACGATGGGACCAACGACATCACCAGCAGCAAGCCGTGATCTGGATCCGTTGGCCAGGCCATTGGTGGGCGGCGGCGTGCTGTCTGTCGATAGCATTGAAGAGATGTTCATTGTTGGATTGAACCATGAGAAATTTTTCGTCGAAAGACGAGAATTACGTGGACCTGTGCTTGGGACCCCAAAACTACCAACCAGAATAACTGAACCACCCACCACCAAACTTAAGTCCATTCTACACTATCTACAAAATGAAAAACATATCTTTTATCTACACAAATATGGAGGATGGATTTTTGGGGGGGTTATTTGTGTCAGGGGTGGCGCATTGCTGGGGCTACTGGTGCCTCATTTCGCACTCGTTTCGCTGGTGGATCCCAAATCACCATTGCAGCAGCCGGCGGGTCGCGCGCACACAAACGGAACCCGACGCATCGTTGTGTTTCCCTCAACCAACACATCTGATTGGCGCACGCGTCGTTCGTTTTTCTACTCAACCTTTTTTTTTCTGCTGCTGCGTAAGCTCAGGCAAACATTCCCCCGAAAAATCCCTGGTGTTCGGGTGTGCTTTTCTTTGCCCTTTTTCTTGATCAACAGATTTCGCGCAAAAAAAAGAAAAAAAGAACACTTTAACGTAATTTAATTGATCACTTTTAATATGGAACATCCCGCATTCACTCTTTCTGGTCTCTGTGCTGTTGGTGGCCTTATGGGCTACGCTCGTAAAGGTTCGTTTCCTTCTTTGGTTGCAGGAGTCACTTTATCGGTGGTTTACGGCAGCGCTGGTTACTTGTTGAAACAGAACGCCGACTACGGCTTAGAATTGGCCTTGGGAGCATCGACCGTCTTATTGGGCGCAGGTCTTGCTCGTTCCATCCCTACGAGCTTCAAGAAACCCATTCCGGTTGTATTGCTTGCTCTTGGAGGTTTGAGTTCCTTTTACTATGCCAAAAAGTATAACGAGTTTTATCCCCTTTTTTAAAAGGAAATTGTATATAGTCCTGAATTAATTTCAACCGTTTTTTTTTCCACAATATTCTACAATTTTTGTAATTAAATTAACATTACATTACATACATTTCATTTCGTTAAAACTTTTATTTATCCCAACCAAAAACTATACTATAAATATCATAAATCATTACTTAGAAATAGGAATCTCATGTTCCAATGGTGCAAGTGGCACATTCTTGATCTCCACGCCTTTGGCAGCAGAAATATATGGTGATGTAGGCGAAACATCAGGAATCACAAATGGTTCGGACACTTCCGAAGATAATGGCAAAAATGTATGTGTGGTAGGAGAAGACATGGTATTAATTGATTGATGGATTGATTGATGTTTTTTTTTTGAATGTTATATCTACCTCTATTTATACCTCGACCCCGTGGCTCAGATATGGAGATATATTCCCGCAGAGATACGGATATGACACAAAACAAACTCCGACGGAGTTTTAGTCCGAGGTAATACGTCATTCATCTGATACAGATTAATAATCCCGGTTCCCGTTTCTCATATACCGTTATTGGACCTTTTTATGAGCTCCTCCAGCATCATAGTAACAGTATAGAGACACTCTACTGCTTGAGATACCATTTTACTGTGCTTGATATTTGGTTTCTGCTTCTAGTGTGGCTATCCCCACAGTGGACTTGTACGTCCGCGTACCTATTATGCTCCGATTTTATTGGTTGATTTTTCTCGGCCCGATAGATTATCTCCAGGTTTCCCCAGCATTGCATCGATGCACGATTATCAGTGACCTCCGCTAGTCCGTCGGAATTCGCGGCTGCCACACACATGTGACAAAATCGTCTTGTACCATTTTATATACAGGTGATATCAATTTTAACAATAAGGAATCACTCATTTTCATCTCACGTGATTCTACAATAGGTCAAATTTTGTTAAATAAATGGATTTATGATTTATTAAATACACTTCAAGCTTAAGCTTCAGTAACAGCAGCTTCTGGCTTGATCTTGTAATCCTTAACAGTTGGAGCTGGGATGATTTCGTCTTCGTCCTTAGCTTCGGAAATCTTGACAGCATCTGGCAAGGACTTAGGACCAAACTTGTTGGTAGCTGGGTCCTTCATGATCTTGACCTTAATACCCAAAACACCTTGTCTCATCAAGACGTGTCTGATAGCAATGTCAATAAAGTCGTTGGTTGGTTGACCAGAGTGGATCATGAAACCGTCGGCGTACTTTTGGGACTTGGCTCTGGCAGCTCTCAACTTACCGGAGATGACAACTTCAACACCCTTGGCACCAGCACCCATAGCGAATCTCAATACACCGTAAGCGGCTCTTCTGATTGGCAAACCAGCCAACAACTTGGCCTTCAAGGCTTCAGCTTGAACGGCAGCGGACAAACCTCTTTCTTCAACACGTTCAGCGTAGATAACAATACCTTCTGGAGACAACTTGAATCTCTTGACAATCAAAGAAGTCAATTCGTGGATTCTTCTACCTTGTTCACCCAAAACACCTTGAGTGTTAGAAGCCTTAACAATAACTTCCAACTTGGTTGGAGTCTTTCTGACTTCAACACCAGCGTAACCTTGTTCGGCCAATTCTCTGGTGAAGAATTCGTTTAATTCAGCGTAGAAGACACCATCGGCGACCAACTTTCTCTTCTTGGATAAAATAGCGTTAACCATTGTAGTTTTTTCGTTATGGAAAGGAAGAAGAGTTAAGCTGAAAAATCTGAAAATTTTTTCAGCCGAGCCTGGGTAGCAGAGATTTGAAAAAAATTTTATTGTGCAACTACACGACTATCATGAAACAGTTTTTTAAAAAAAAAATTTTAAAAAGCGTAGTCACGTGTATTTAAGATTTTGTGCCCGACAATGGCTGCGAATTCATCCGGAGCAATATCAGCTCTAAAATGTCACTCAAACCACGTATTCTGTAACTGTCTTTACCGACTTTAACAAAAAGCGTATACAACTTATGGTATGTGGTAGAATTATCATCTGAGATAGTCTCAATATCACTCAATCCCCGTAACAATGCCATTACTTCTCTTTCATGTACTTTGGTCATGGGACATTTGTGCAATAATCTGACATCAGAAACAAAACGTCTCAAGCTGAAGGCAATCCGACTAAGCAAGAACTTCTGACTTATTGAGGCCAATTGAATATTTTCGGTGTACTGAGAGAATCGAATCAATTCTTTTAAGCAATAAAACCGGATCAATTGGTTGTCAAATTTTATCAATGGCTTGGTTGAACCAAATGATCCATCAAAGTCATACTGACAGATGGCACTGACTACTGATCTAATCTCACCGTGCCCTTGATGTGTTTGATCTAAATCATCAAACTCGTACAAGAACGATTTGTTGTAGACCCCCAGAATAAAATCCTCTATTATTTCACCATTCCCAGTTTTCAACAACTTGGGTAAAATGATCCCAACCAATCTATCGTATTGATCTTGATTGGTTTGCTCGTCACCTCCAATAAAACAGATCTTGATTCCTCTGATAATTAACATCCATAGCTCATCATCCCACTCTTCTTCTACGATACGACCAACAATATCGCTGAAAATATCAGCAGTCTCAATCCAAAGTGGCCTATATTGCTCTTTGTCGATACCACGACTCTTGACCTGATTTATTTCCAACAAAGACTTGAGAACTCGACCGAGACCTCGGTTTTCAAGTAATTCTTTGAAGCTGGTCAATTCATGTAGCTTCTCGGCCAATAATATCACTGCTTCGTGGCTTACAGCAATGAATGAAGGGATCTTGAATCTCTTTAATATTTCCGGTGACTTTTTTAATTTTTGCTCGATTCTGCTCCTAGTCTCAAATTTATAGACTGCAATGGTGCTCAATTGTTGGATAATTTGGGATTGAACTTGAGCATCGGATGAATTAATGATTTTTAAATTGCCAATCACTGCCTTCTGTAAGTTGGATGGTTTCACGTCGTCCATATGGTTGTCTTGTAACACCGGATACCTGGCACATTTGTTGAGAAGATTGATGACAATTGAACATTCTTCAGGAGTGAATTCCTCTGAGATGATATCATACAATGGTTGGAAACACTCCATAAGAGCAACAATAGCGCTCTGATACAATGGATTGATGAAGTTATACTCCACAGGCACACTGGTCCAAAATTCAAACAATAATTGACGAATCTTTTTGTCCTTGCGCTCCTTCGCTGGTGGTAATAAATCATGGAATGATTTGAATACTTGTAATGTCAATTCATCCCATTTATAATTGAGAATATCCTGGAAGTATTTTATCAACTTCTCCCATTTGTCAAATTCAAAATCACCCATAAATTTGTTGAAAATAGACACAAATCCTGAAAGAATTAATCCAAGACTTTCAAGCCACTCCTTGTTGTGATACTGAGAATCATTCAAATCAATTTTCAATTCTATCAAATGTGGTAGAACCACATCGAACACTAATTGCCAACCGCCTACAGCCGATAAAATTGGACCATAAACTTCCATAATCTGGAAAAAGGTTTGAATAGAACCATCTCGAACTTGTGCTCTCGAATCAAATGATAACGACAAAATTGACTTTAACAAGTAGGTTTCTAACACAATGTAAAACAATTGTGACTCTGAATTAACTGATTCAAAGTATTCTGTGATGTCTGTCTCGGTAGTTACTGTCGCTAATTCGGTGATTGGGGACATTGACTCAAGCTGACCGAGCCTGGATTTAATGGAATCACTAATTAACCAGAAATAGCTAACAGAACTGAATGAGATATTTATCCCGTAACGCTGAGAACAGAAATTAGAAAGTGTATCAATCAACAACTTCATTTCTCCAAAGGGTAACGTTAACATAAATTCATCAAGAATCAACTTCAATGTATCAAATGAAGAGTCAATAATAAGACGAATCTTTTCCTTCAAGTTATTGTCTTCGCTAAACGAGTCATTATTCTTAAATGACAAATTCAAGATCTTGAACACAATATTCCATGAACTTTGATAATGGGTATCGTACTTATCGATTAATTCATGCAATGTAGTTAATACCAATAAGTGAATTTCTGTTTCACAATTCAACACCAAAAGTTCTGATGGAATTCCCAAATCGAAAAGCTTATCCAAAAAGGCCTTTAAGCCATCTAAAGACTTCTCGGCCGTCAATGTACTTTTATCAGATTGGAAACCTTTATCAGCAATGTATTTGGTTATCTTATTGAAAGTGCTAACCGATTGGATCCTAAGATTGTAATTCAAATCTCTGTTGGTTCCCAATGAGATAAAATTGTTGGTAATCATTTCCCATGACTTGTCATTCTCAATCAAGAATTTATCTGGGTTAATTTTGGTGACGTTATATATGTTCTTTAGGTAGAACGTCTTATTGTGACCACAAATTGGTAGCTGTGACTTCTCAACTTCTTTCAAACCAAACAGAATATTCGATAAAGATATCAATGCGTGTACCAATTCATTATAGGATTCGATTGGATAATCACCAATACTGTCAAAGAGTTTCCGCATAGAAATTTCAATATTGTTGTAATCGTGGGTCTTGAGGTGAGGAAGTCTATCTTCATTAAATCCATTTTCATGTTTACGGTCATCTACTCCATGAAGATAATAATCTGACCATTGCAAAGTAATCCAAATTATGTTCCAAGATTTTTGAAGTGTAGATCCAAGCGAAACTGCCAAGTTAATCAATGCACGCAAACAAGTAACATGTCTAGAATTGAAGCTTTTTAACAGGTTATCTGATGCAGAAGGCTCTGTAGAATAGGACGTCAATGATTCCACCAACGATTCACCTAATGCCAAAAGTTGACTACCTGATTCTTGGTAATTGTTTGGGTTTGGACTCTGTATCGTGGTGGTGCCAGGTCCAACAACATTCCTGGTAATTGCCTGCGATAATATCAAGAGGAGACCGTCTCTCAAAGCCTCGAGACCCAATAATCCAGTTGTATGAGTGAATCTTTGCAATGACCGAATCAATAAGTGAAAACTATCGTTATCCATCAGCATGTAGATAAAGTTTTCATATAATGTGGATATGTGACTGTAGTTTGTCTCAATAAATAAGTTTGTAAATTCAACATCACTTTCCAATGTTGTTGGATTGGAGTTGTTCGAGAGGTTCAGAACAAAGGTAGAGATACCTTCAGCACACGAAAGTAAGATGCTAAGCACGATGTATACCGGATATGTTGGGGGGATGGAATGTGGAGGTTCTGTTTTGTCCAAATGATCAAGGATGGATATTTTCATTGCCGAGGTCGATTTAGAAAGATAAAGGTGTAACGACGAAGGAGACATGTCACCACCATTGCTGCTTGAACCATTTAAAATTGGTTTAACCATATCGTTCAACAAGTACGAGTTGCGTTGTAAAAATGTGATTAAGATAGAAAATAGTTCTTGAACCACGTTTTTCTTACTAGGATTGGAATCGAAGTTCAGAAACATTGATTCTATGGTTCCAAAATTGGTAAATATGCTCTTGTACAATTCCAAGACCAAGATCTTTTCCCAATGTGTGTCACCTTCTCCGCCTGGTTCGTTGTTCAAAAGAATATGATTCAAGAATGAGAGAATGATTTCACCTTCCACAATCAAGTTGGATAATTGTGAATCCAAGAGGACATTCAAGATTCTCGTGGTTCTTGTTACCATTCCAAAGCTTTTTTGGTTGGCATTGAGGATCCGTAATAATGAAGGAACAAGTTTTATTCTTAATAAGTATGCCAATTCTTGATGCTGTTGGAACGTTTCCTTATGATTGGAGATGATATTTTCAATGATTTCCAACACTGAGATGGGTTTGATGGCTATACTTTCGTTGAGAAAAGTGGGCTTTTCAAGTTCTACTAAATAACACAAGTCTTGAAAGATATTGAACCCTTCAGCAGATTGCTGATCGACGGATATGGTTTCCTCGTTATCAATTTTGAGGGAGATTTCGCCATCCTGAGAATTTGGCAGAATCTTGTCAAAGATATTGCTGAACAACTGTTGTAATGTCGCCGATGCTGTGTTGATTACCACCGTTGACTTGTTGTTGCTGGTTAAACTCGAACATATCCCCAATAACTGGATCACCAATGGACCATTGATATCATCTTTGTAGTATTGCATCAATGCTGGTAAGCACTGTAGAATACGCAATTGTATATCAATAGCTAGATTGCTAGCTTCACGCAAACCCTCGAACAATTCTGCAAGACTGGTACTGGAAACAAGTTGAAATGTCACAAGTCGATGGATTATTGGAACGGCAATGGTGACGATTTTGGCATTTGCTGTCTTACAACTAGCAATCAATGGCACAGTCAAGTCATGGTTGGTGATGTCCCGGATATTTGACGTCAACGAGTATGACTTTTTGAGATCTGCGATTATTCTATCGCAGTTCTGTCTGATTTCAGGGAACCGCCGCTTGCATTCTGCAGACAAGTTGGTGTAGTCATTTATGATGTGTTGTACTGTGCTCATAGTTCAATGGCTCGAGTAAACAGTGTCTGGTGGTGGGTTTTCCACGGAGGTTAGTTGTTGGGTTCTTGTTACGTGTTGGTCGAAAATGTACGGTTTGGTTCTAACCTGCAAACTCCTCCGTGACTATATATGTAGCTTTTACATGTTAGTTCGCAACCATTTTTCTTTTTTATAATTATTATTATTATTATTATTATTATTATTTTTATTCTCCTTTATCCCAGTGTTAAATATTAATATAGAAATTAATGCTGATGTTGATGCTAATACTGATGGTGATTTTTTGTTAACACCAAGTATGGTAGAATCTAAAGTACCAAGGCTTGAGTTTCCATGCCTGTGCTTCTTTCTGTTGATGGATTTTGTATGCAATGGGATCAACTTCGTTTAAATTTGTCGTGATGTTCATGTCTGCAGCCTTAATATAAAGAGACCATTTTCTCGAATAGATTTTGTGACCAACATACATGACAAGAACAATAGGAGCAGCCAAATATGCCTGGAAGAAATTGGTAGCGCTCAAGTTTTTCCCGTCAATGGGGAAAAGTGCAACGTAGAATTGGGAAATGAGAATAAGAACACACAAGGTCATGGAAGCGTATGCACCATAATCACCACCAATGGCTTTATATGGGGTCAGTTTGACCATTCCCTGGACCTTAAATGCATAATTAACTCTAACTTGAGCCAATGAGATGGAAAACCAGATGAAAATAGTGGAAAGACCCGAAATGGCCAAAAGCCAATTGAAAACCTCCTGCTGCTTTGAAGAAGCACAAACAAACCCAATTAATCCAAATGCTAAACATACCATAATGGCAAAGATTGGTCTGCCCTTTCTGTCGACATAAGTGAGGAATTTGGGTCCATGGCCAGCCTCGGCCAAGGCAACTAATGGCTTGTACGATGCAAAAACACTAGCGTTTGCAACCGATAACACTGCTAATAATATAACGACGTTAAATATCGATGGTAATACTTTGATTCCACCGTTCTTGATGGCAATGACAAATGGAGATGCAGAAGAACTTGAGTTTCCAAGTAAACTTGGGTCGTTGTATGGAACCAAAAAACAAATCAAGATGATGGAGAGCATGTAGAATACCGAGATTCTCCAGAAAACCTGCTTGATAGCATTGCTCAAGGCACGACGTGGGTTCTTTGACTCGGCAGCAGCAATCGCAACCAATTCGGTACCAGCAAAACTAAATGCTGCATTGACCAAAGTGTTACAAGTTCCATGGAACCCATGGGCAAAGGCACCTGGATTGTACCAGTGCTTGGCTCCGATGTATCCCTGTTTGGGTCCACCGCCCGCAATAAGTATGATGCACACAATGCAGAACCCCACAATGGCCATCACCTTGATGACAGAGAAGATGGACTCACTGATTCCGTAACCCTTGACTCCAAAGATATTAATGCAACAGATCACTACAAAGAAGATAGCGACCCAGACAGCAGAATTGATGCTGGTGTTCCAGAACTCAATGGTTAATGCAGCTGATACCAACGAGAGAGGGATGGTGACAATCCATTGCAAGCAATAGTTCCAGTTCATGGCAAACCCCCACGATTCATCAAGGAATCTTGAGTTATAGATTAAGAAGTTACCACGAACAGGGTAAGCAGACGATAATTCGCCCAAACCTTGAACAATGAAGAAAACCAAGATTGCAACCAAGGAATAACCAATGACGCAACCGGCAGGACCGGCAGTTGCCAATGCCTGGGCACTACTGATAAACAACCCGCTACCAATACAGCCACTCAAAGCAATGAGTTTGATTTGGTATTCCTTTAAGTTATCTTCTGGAGTCTTGACAATAATTTCTCCATTTTCCAAGTCTGTTGTTTGTAAAGGAGGTTTGAATGAGTTGAAAAAACCCTTGATTCCCGACTCCACCTCATTTGAAGAGTCGGGCCCATCAGTGTAACTTGAAAAAGAGTATTCCTCTGCCTTTTCGTTTATCATGGACTAATTTTGCAACTGTGGATAGGTGAATGGGTGCAGAAACGGTCCCGACGTGAGTTGCCTTAAAAGAAGAGCAAGTCTTTGAAATTTATTTAAAATGACATGACTGAACGATGAGATTGTCCATTCTTGAACTTTGGCAAGGCATTTTAGGCGTAGCACACGGCGTGCTGTAGCAATTGCCGTATAGATTTTTCGGGGACATGAAAAAAAAAAAGATCTTGTACCAAAAGAAATTTTCTCATCATATTCCAAAAGCGGTCTGCCATCTACAGCCTAGGTAAAGTAAAAGATGTCATATATTGAGGAATATGAGATGCAATAGTATTGGATTGGATACTTTATGAAAAGTGTACTAAATATTTGAAACACGCTGCTTGATTGCCTGACGCTTTCTGTTGTTTCTGATAGGACCCATCGCACGGTCTTATAAGTCCGCACCAGCACTACAGTTTCTAGCAGACTTGCGTCCTGCAACCCTGCCGTTCTGAGTCAGGGTTTCTTTTTTTTTAAGCGCACAGAAGCATTCTCTACTACACCAAATGGAAAAAAAGCCGTTAAGAACTCTATTTTTGCACCCGAGTAAATGCATAAAGTAATAAATACGTAATCATTAAAAGATGTTTAGAGAGTATTGTATAAACATAACCCACCTATTTTTTTTTATTTATTGTATTGTACGGTATCTTCCTAAAGTGCTCCGCCTCCCGTACGGGCAACTTGTTGTCTCAATTCGAAGTTTTCTTGGGTTAATCTCTTTTCGTTTTCTTGTAAATGGAGAATGTATTCTGTGGCCTTTTCCAAGATCATCGACTTGTTTAATCTATTACATGCTGGTACCGGCACTTCTTTGCCACTGTTGGCGGTATCGCATCCAGTTTCAAACGCAGGCTTTTCGTAGGCGACCCACGGTATGATTTGTTGTAGGCCAGCTATCTTGGCGTTGATATTGATTCTATATTTCTTTTCTATCTTGTTGTGTGCCTGTTTCTGTGTGTTGGTCAATCTCTTTCTTGTCGGTCTTTTCTTTGCTGGCTTGGGCAGCACTGGAGCGGTGGCAGCTCTCGGTTTTTCATAGAATGCCACCTGTGGCTCTTCCTTTAAAATGTCCTTGGTGTCAAAAATCGATTCCAAGGTCTTTGGGGTGAGGGTTTCGGATTGCTGTATGATGCTTTCAAGTTTGGTATTTAAAATATTCAAATCTGGTTCTTCGGCTTTTATGAATGGCGGGCTATTGTAGTCAGACGAGTCTTCGGATCCCGTCATGTCCTTGCTGCTAAATACACTATCAAGATCCCTGAAGCTTTCAAGGCCAGTGTTGATGATGGGTTTGTTAAAGGTTCTGGTACTGGGTTGTCCCCCTTGGAAGAAATAGTTGTTGAGTTCTTCATTACTGTTTACAGTAGTTAAGGGAGCTGAGGTAGTAAGTAGTTCATTGACCCAGTCCTGGTCAGGAGCTGGAGACATAGGAGCAGAGTAAGTAAAATTCATATTGACATAGCGAACTTAATCAGAACACAATTAGCGGACATTATATAATTTTTGCAATCGAAACGGTGAAACAACTAAATCACCTTATAGCTGATCAGCTCATTTTCCGAGATCTCGGAAAATCTTTTGAGGGATAATGACGCAAAATGCGCAAAGCTTTTGCATAATGCATAATGGTACGGGAGTCCGTGTATTTAAGTTTCACTTGATCGTACGCTTGTGGAACCATTGTTTTCTTATGGTCCTGAAACATAAGATACAAAGACAGTGAAATCGATAGTCACTCCATTATAAGCCTTGGCGACACGGGCCCCGCATGCCACACATACACCCATGCACACCGTTCCCCCCAAATAGAAGAAGCTTGTATGTACAATTTTTCTAGACTACAGGTGCGGTTAAATTAGGATGCAAAGAAAAACTGTTCCGGTCCATTCCTTCCCTGTCTAAAATGTTTTTCCGGCTGGTGCCAAAATTATTAGACATTATTAATGTAAAAATTAGGCACGTTAATAAAAAAAAAATACATATGGTCATCTTTGGTTACTATTACACACTGAATGGCACCCCTTTCTTTTCTCGATTTCAAACATGGGCATTTGATTGCTGCAGGAAACATATGGAATGAGAGTATGGATATTTTTCCAGTTATTTCGGTTTAGAATTGTAGGCTAGCCCACGAAAACATCAAGGTTGCATTGTGTCACCCATGAGTATTTAGTCGCGTTTCATCTCATGTAATAAAAATTCTTCACCATCATAGCCCTGTGCGACCCTTCTCCAATGTCTATGAACAATATCATAACGCCCGGTGTGGTCGAAGATGCTAAGTTTTGTGGAGCTGCATTTGCAATGATGCTTGTGCTCATCTTCCATTATGCTTGGATCATGAAACAAATGATTCTGGGTCCTCTCAGTACCACGATGCTCATCGTTTATTTTGGCACCTTTGCTCTAAACTGTGTTTTCCTTGGCTGGCTATTATTAGTCAAGCTCTCACCTAGCATTTACGCCGACATGAGACTGGAAACGCAGGAGACTGAGAAAAAGACACAATAATCCCATTGTTGGTGCCAGGGGTAGCAAGCATCTGGGGGAATATGCTGGGATTTTGACTAAAATCATCAACCGTCAGGTAATCTCAGTGGTTGTGATGTCGCTACAGCTCACAAATAGCTACGACGTCCCATCCCTTCTTCCAAACCAATTTAGTAAAATTGCATTTTTGGGAATTATGAAATTTTAAAAATATACATGAATGGGTAATAGCAACCATATATCGTACCTAGATGAAACATTCAATTCATCGATATCTTTCGCTGCTCGTCGTGAAAAAAAAGAGTTATCTAGAACCGTAATTTCTTAGATAAAATAATACCGTAGATTGTCAAAGTACCGATGGAAACCAAGTTGAGTAACGAAGAAATTCCGTGGAGTTGGCCGAATTTCTTATTGAGTCTCTTCAATTCCTCAGAATCCTCGCCAGACTCAGTCTTGTCCAACTTATCAGCAATCAATTTGTTTCTTTGTTCCTTGACTTGTCTGGTAGCTGGTAAAGCCCACCATAAGTTAAGAGCACCACCAATGGCCGAGGCAGCAAATAAGCCAAGAGTGAATGGACATGGCTTTTTGGGAGAAGTCAATGCCAACACAAGGGGAGAAATAACCTGGCCAAGAAAGTAAGTAGGGAACACTTGGGTTTGTAAGTTGGAAAACTCCTGGCGTGGCAATTTCTTGAACGTAAGAGGAGAAACAATAAACGTGTAGAAGACGGAACCGCCAAATACCACTGAGTAGTACAAGAAATGGTATGGAACCTTTGTGTTTAATCCAAGACTTGCAATCATGATTCTTTTTTTTTTTTGTGAATATGCTAAGCTCAACTATCGGCGCAATGACGTATGGCCCTTGGTGTTTTTTCCCACTCTATTTATACGTAAGGTTCGCAAAATCACCCAATCATTTATTATTTTTAAAGTTTTACAATCTTTCGATCAACGTAAAAATACTGGCCAAAGCATTGAGCTGAGCACTCTCGTCATAATTCAAGATGTCTTGCTTGAGCATGTTGAATCTACCCGAGACAGCACATGCAAAATCACTCTGGAGTCCTAGACTCATACTTTCTTCCGTTTTCTCTGCAGTCTTTTTCACCTTGGAAGTCTGCTCATATTCTTTTGCAGCTATTTCTGCTCGCCTGACAATTGTCTCAGAGATACCGCACATTGCTGCAACATTCATCCCAAACGACCCAGGCGCAGTTCCAGGCTCAAGTTTGTACAAAAATGTAATGTTACGTGAATGGCTATCAATTATGATACCCATACGCAATGGCTTGATTTGTGGATGGTCCTTAAACGCACTTCCCAATGTTCCGTAATGCGTGGCAAAGAATCCTAGTGGCTGCACATGCGTCGCTAAATGATACAACACAGATTCTGCAATAGCATACCCGTCACTACTCGAACCACCTCTCCCTAATTCGTCCAAGATAACAAATGATTTTGAAGTTGCATTACTCAATATCTTCTTCGTTTCGGATAATTCAACAAAAAACGTTGACTTTCCTTGCATGATATTGTCGTTGGCCCCTAGTCTCGTCATAATCCGGTCAACTGGCGTCATACGAGCTGCACTGGCTGGGAGGTAACATCCCAATTGAGCAAGGATTATCGCAAGTCCAGTGGTCCTCATTAATGTAGACTTACCAGCAGCATTGGCCCCAGTAAGAAGTCCAAAGTTGGCCTCTTCTCCTCCCAACATAACATCATTGGGAATAAAGTCTTTGCTCCCAACAAAGCAAGGATGCCTCAACTCTTTTAAATCAAGTATACCATGCTCTGATTCAAGAAACTCAGGACGACAAGATGGATATCCAATTGTCTCCGAGGTCCGAGTTAATGCCAACAAACAATCAATATTGGCTAAATTATTAATGATTCTCATCCAAGTTTCATAATGGACATCGAATTTACCGTACATTCTTGTTCTTAATGTTTCACACACTGTCTTGTGTAATTCTCGTTGCTCCATCAACTCTCTCACCAAAACTCGCACTTGAGGAGACCAGTATCTCTTGACCTTGGACGTGGCTCCCATCTGTTGCCAATCATTTGGTACATTTTTGGTGAGCTTATTGGGGAACTCAATAAGATAAACTTCCTTCCCAGAATCACGATACGTTATTTCATGAGACTTGAATGTTTTCTTGTATTCCTTCAAATATTGGTCAAGTTCTTCCTCGATTCTCTTGATCTTTCCCTGTGACTCGTCAAACTCTTCATCGACTCCTTCACTAGGTACAATAATATCTTTCTTGGCTTCTTCTCTATCAAAAGCGTCATCCCATTCTCCAACTATCTGGTCCAACTCAGAGGGGAAACTCTTCATAAATGTGTACAACGACCCTGATTCTTCGTTGGTGAAATCATGTAATTGACGCACAAAGGAAGCTATCTTCTCAAAGCTTTCGATCACTTTCAAAAAGTCCTTAAACTTCAATGTCTTGCTGTGGATCCGTGCAAGCAATCTCTCTAAATCCGGCAACCCACTCAAGTTTTGTTCCAAAATAGTTCTTAATTCCAAACCTTCGTTCATTAAGTAGTCCACTGAATTGTACCTCTGGTTAATTTCGTCTATCTTCATCAAAGGATGAAGAATCCAGTGCCTTAATGCTCTTTTCCCAAAAGCTGTAGTTGCCCTGTTCACAAGTTTGAAAAGAGTTCCTCTGTCACCACCATCGAAATTGTTGTTCAATATTTCCAAGTTATTGAGTGTGATACCATCAAGAATCATATTTGTGGATGTGCTCTTGGAAATATCGTACTCTTTCATATTGGCCAATGTCATGATACTAGTGTCAAGCTTTAAGGAATGTAAGTAGTATAATAACCCACCAAATGCATTGAAAGCAATCTTGTGGTTGTCCTTGTATCTTGTCAAAATCTCTGGATAGTTTGAAAAGTCATCCAAATCTTCGGCTTCATAGTATTTAGCTTTGACCAAGTTCTCAACCGTGATTTCGTAGTCCCAGAATTCAGAAATAGGATTCAAGCTGTTCCAGATTTGGTTCTTGTTATGGGCATTGTATTTCAAAATCTTAGCAGCAATTGAACATAAGTTTCCCTTTTCACATAAAACTTCCTTTGGCTTGACTTGAGTAATTAATGTATCCAACTTTGTGCATTCAGCATCATCTGCAAGTTCAAGCAAGTTCAATTCACCAGTTGCTGTATCCACAAAAGCAATGCCGAAAACCTTACTACCATCATCTAACGACTCTTCCTTGATACTTAAACAATAAATTGCCATATCATCGCTGATCATATCCAAATCAGTTAATGTTCCACCAGTTAAAATACTGGAAAGTTCTCTTTTGATAATCTTTTCTTCCTTGGAACCACCACCTCTCATTTCCTTTGCCAATAGAGTTTCCTTCTGGTCAACTTTAGCCACCTTGTAGCCGTGACTAATAAACTCCTTTGCCCAGTACTCAAATGACATCTCTGGAATCCCAGCCAACTTCATATTGGCTCTGCCACCTCCAGCAATCTTTAAATCAAACTGAGTGTTTGCAATGATGGCATCATTTTCATACAATTCGTAAAACTTTCCCTTCTTGAAAAACACCACAGTGTTCCACATTTTTGACTTGATCTCCCAATACTGCTTCTCAAAAGCCGTGAACTTCGACCAAGCCGATTGTGGAACATATAAGGTACGATGGTCGTACTCCGGATCATCAGGGGTTCTTTTTTCAGCATCACGAATGTTAACCAACCATTGGTATCTTTCTTCATTTTCTTTGGCGAAATTGCGTTTAGTGGGAGAGGAATTTGTTGTTGGAGTCCTGGGCTTCAAAGGTGATGAGGATGCAACATATGGGGAGCCAGAATTGAACTTGTTACCCAATATATTACTTGTTCTTGGTGTTGTTTCGACTTTCTTGGGAGTCTCTACTGGTTTGGTGGTCTTTTTCTTTGGCTTGATTATGATTTCATCCTTGTCATCATCTTCTGGTTCTAGTTCTGGTTCAGCTTCTGACGCGTCATCGTCAACCACAAAGTCACTCATATCGTCATCGTCATCGTCATCATCTTCTTGCTTTGGTTTGAAATCGTCCTCATCATCGTCACTATCAACTACCTTTCTTCTCTTCTTTGTAGAACGAGAAATTTCCTCCTCTTCATCGTCAGACTCCGCATAGCTCACGGAGCTTGCTGGTCTTCTTCTGTTAATAGGACTAGAAGCAAGATTAGTGGTGTTCTCCAAAGGTTTTCTCTCTAAAGGAGAAGTTTGTAGATCTGTTAAATCCGATTGCTTGTTTGACTCTTTTTTGATCTGAGTATCTTCACTGTCTGAAGTCAATGGAGTGTCGGTAATGTTTTCCTTATCAGAGATATTCTCCTCCTTGTTTTCTTTTGGCTTCAAGGGTGAAGAAGCAGGCTTGAAAAAAGCCATTAATGACTGTTGCTTCTTCCCTGATGAACCAACAGAGCTCGCTTGCTTGGTTCTAGGCGTTTTCATGTTGGCCTTGAAAGAAAGAAGTAAATCACAATTGAAGAATTATTGACGCGATCTATTTAATATAAAGGGTGCGGGTGCGCGTCGCGCGTATGGATTTTTTTTGTGTCATATTTTCCCATCTCTTTTTGCACCCAATTCGTCAAGAGTTATGATTATTGTAATTACTTTACAAGCTGTTACTGACACTGTCAGTGTGCTGACAAGGCATTGTATAGTTGAAAACTTGAGTAGACTGGTTTGTATTATTCTAAAAAGAAAAAGAGTAGCAACGTCTCTCAACAACTAAATACTCGATTGAAACCTCACTTATTTTCTCTCTCTAATACATGAACATATTCTTAGAACAAAACAAAATACTCAACTTTTCTAGATAAAGGCAAAATCACACTTACATAACAATCTCGTACTTGATATCTGATTCAAGCTCTTTGTTAGGAAGTACAATTGAATTGTACACAAATACTTGGTTTCCTATCACGGTGTTGCGGGAAATGACAGCAATGTTGTTGATAAGCATAAAGTGATCGGTTGGAACGCTGCTAGAACTGTTGGAAGAGTTCAAGGACCCCTCGATACGACACCATTTGCCAATAGTGACATCGTCCGAAAGAATCGCGTTGGAAATAAATGTATTATCGTCGATTTTCACATTATCTCCAACAATGCAATTAACAAGACGAACCCCTTTTCCAATAACAACATTCTTACCAACAGTTACGTTGGGGCCAACGCGACTATTTGCAGACTTGCTCAAGCCACCACTCCAAATTGAAACTGGATTGACGAAATTGTTGGAACTGACCTTATTATTCTTGATAAAGAATTGATTGGCTAATATGGCTGATACGGGTGTTTTCAACTGTAACCACTCACTGTTTGGTTTAAAAACCTTGAAGCTTTTATCAATTGTAGGTAAGATCTTCAACACGTCAAATTCAAGAGAAAGTCTTGATTTTGGTAAACTTTCTAATTGATCAATATAGGCCTTTCTCTTGCTGTGCTGTGCCTTTTCAAGAAGTTGGAGAATATTCTTGTTGAATAAGTAAATACCTCCATTAATAGTAATGTTGTAGATCTTATCTGAATATTCATCAAAGGAAGTTGGCTTTTCAACATAATGAATAATCAGATTGTTATCCTTGCGCGAGATAATGGTTCCGTGTTGCTGGAAAAGGGTATCCCACAGGTATGTTGTGACTGATGATTTCTTTTGATGGTTCATCAAAATATGGGGATCAATTCCAACAATAATTGAAGATGGACCTTCTTTACGATAGTACTCGATTAATTGACGGAAAGGGTATTCACAAATAACATCACCATGAATCATCAATAATCCATCGCAGGGATCTTCGTCAAAGATCTCATCCCTAAAATAGTAGAGACCGCCTCCACTGCCTAAAGATGTTGGTTCAGACAAGTATTTAACCTTTAGTCCTGGATATTGCGATTCGGTTTGCGTAATGTATTCATCAAAGATAGTAGGATCCTTGAAGAACCCAATCAAAAACACTTCGAATTCAAGTAAACCTTTCAATTGAGTGACCAAATTGTCAATGATACGAGTAAGAAGTGGAACCCCGCCAAGCTGGAAAAGAACTTTGGGGGTATCCATTGAAAGAGGTCTGAATCTCGTTCCTGTGGTTTCACCACCTACCAATATAACTACCTTGAGTGTCATAATAATTAACTGAAAGATAAAATCGTGTGGTTAATTTTTGGGCAAGGGTGCAAAAACAGGGGAAACGGAAGTGGAGAGATTAAATCGTTATGTAATCAATTAGTTTTAATGATAATGTAAGATTCGCAACCCCCAGAAAAAATCTATATTTAAGCTTTTTAAGTTTAGTAGTCACTTATTTCTTTCTAATTTGATAAAGTACTTAACAATATCAATAGCAGCAACCGAATCTTCTCTACTGTCGTGTTCGCCTGTCTGGATGTTTCGACTGAGATATGTAAAAGCCAAGTCCTTCAATCTGTATCTGAATGTTGGAGATGTTTTATATTTGGGATAAAGAACAGCCGTATCAATAATCCGGTCATGGATTAGCCGCATGATATTCATATCATTTTCGAGTCCATGACCAATCAAAATAGTTTTGCTATTAATGAACTTGGCCATGTAATCCATCGCCTCATCAAACGTTAATGCATTGTCCTTAATTTCCGCAATTCCTGAATATTTCGTATTGAAGTCTAGAACTTCTCCAAATGGTTTGGTTAAGATATCAAACACATCTTTACCAGTAAAAAAATCAATTGCTGTAATTCTTAACAACTCAAATCCCCTGGTTGTGTACCCCATTTCGCAATCAATTCCATACACATTACATTCATATGGCGGGTTATTGTTCAACTCCAGCACGTTTTGAAATGGAATGGATGCATGCATTTCCTCTGCATTATTCCAGTGAAATACATGATGGTTAGACTTGCAACATGTATCCGCGTCAACGCCTGCATCGACACCACAACAGTCCCAAAACCGGGTCAATCTATCTTTCCTCCTGATTTTACCAGCATGATATTGACAACTAACTGGAGTTGTCTGTTGGTCGAGCTGGAACTCAGCTCCACATCTCTTACAATTTCTTTTGGGTTCCGGAGTTACTTGTGCTGGTTTGTTCATGATGTAGCCATATTTTATGAGCTTTTCCTTGGAGATAAGACGTTCCTCCAACTCTTTCATGTAATCTGCCTTTGATATTTCACGGATCACTTTTTTAAACTTTTCTGGGTGTGCTATTTGATATATCTTCTTCTTGATTGCCTGCCCGTACGTAATGGCAGTGGTACTTGTTGCAACTTTCCATTCTTCCTCGGTTGCATCCAATATTGGAGTTCTAACATTGGGATTGTTACGTTTCATCGTATCAACTATTATCTGAATATACTTCTTTCTTTCCGCAAGGTTAGCTGGAGGACGTGGGGTAACTTCTCGAGGCATTATATACATTGGATCCTTGGGAACCTCAATCGTTTCTCCATTCAAAAACCGTTTCATATTTTCTCGATAGTTGACAAGCGTCTTACTAGCCTCTGAGACTCTGAGTTCATCATCAATTGCGTGGCTTTCAGTCTTGTTTGATTCGATATCAAGATAATACTCAATTATACTCTGAATATTTGCACTTCTCTCTTCAAGAGGAATATCCAAATGGTTTATATATTTTGGAATAAGACGGTACTTTTCCTCTTCTTCATCATCTTCTTTATTATCTTCTTTAGTTATTATGCTGCTGGTGGGTTTAGTTGATATCTCAATTACCTTTTCAACTCTCTGTCTCTTCGTATCATTCTCGGTGAGGTTGGTTTCTGGTGTTCTTTCCCTTTTTTGATGGCTAAAAATACAATTGATCACATTGCATTTCTTACCATTCCTTATTTCTGGACATTCTATCTTCTCAAACTCATTTTGAGCTAGCTTGAACATGTCTTTATTAGAGTAGAACTTGATCTGGGGTTCTGTCTTATTCTGGAAAACCAAATGTGTGAAAAATTTACCCGGACATAGCTCATCATTCGGGTATAAATAGGCATCGAGCTTCCCAGCTTTTCTAGTTTTTTTTTCTTTTCTCTGTCGACGTACTTCATAGGATCATTTCTATAGGTCACGTCCCTCTTTGACTCTTCTAAAGAGCCACTGAATCCAACTTGGTTGATGAGTGAGATACCCTTATACCCTCAAAGTGAGAAACATATTTAGCTTGTCTGTGATTCTTTGCAATCCAGTCATCTACATTATTTTGCCTTGTACGATGAATATTTGGACTTGTTCCATAGTTCATTAAAGGAGCGATGATCTTGACCCCTTTTCTTATGCTTTTTCGGAAGACCTGGGCTGGGGTGGGTATAAGTGGCTGTCTGACAAGTTACTTTACTATTTATAGTATAGTGACTATAGTTAATCTGTTGATTCGTCGACCAAAATAATACATGATATTATTGAAATTCATTTACAACTATTGTAAGAACTAATTGTAGAGTATGATCCTTTCGATAAAATAAATATGACTTACTATTTTTGTGGAAAAGAAGTTGGAGACAGGTTACTCAAACAACTTCTTCCAGGCTAACAGGATATTCGTATAACTTATAGTAGTCTACTACCTGGCCATTCAAGTTATTCTCACCTTGGATTGGTAAGAAAAAGACGTTTCTCCAGTTAGGTTCACCCAAAACCCAGAAATCTAAAAAGTTCTGTTTAAATCCAAAATCAGTTGGAATATTAATTCGATCTAATGCCTCGTAACCAGCAGTAGATCTTCCAAATAACCCTGCAGTGGTGAGTTTCACTGTCATAATAAATTGGTCAAATCCAACAACATTCATGAATGCTTTCAAATCACTTCCGTTATTGTTTCTTCTGGACATAGGCTGAGGTGAAGGAGAGTTTTCCAGGAAATCCCGAGGCACAGTTGAGTGATTAAACCGGCTAGTTCTTTGGATTTTGTTGTTCAAGTTGCTGAATTCCCATGTTGTTAATCCCTTAAAGATTTGAAACGATTGGACTACAGACAAGAAGAAGATCCAAATATACTGAAACCAACACCAAACCATAAGATTAAAGTGGAAGTGGTGATTCCTGGTTCCATAACACAACTCTTCAGGTAAAATGCAAGTGCCTTCGGCATCAGAATCGTACCCATCCTCACTCTTTTCAAAGTACTTGAAAGAAAGATATGTGAAGAGAATAATGGCAAGATTCAATGAATACAAGAATAACATGAACAACTTATGGTTCCTTACGCCAATCTCATTATACACCCAAGGACAATGGTGATCAAATCTGGCAACAAGTCTTCTACTGGATCTCGAATACTTGGACCTTACTGGCTTTCTGATAAATGAATTAAAGCAAAAGTGATCCGTATCGAACTTTCCAAGCAGGATAAGGTCCTTGATTTGGTTCAAAACCATGCTTTTATCCGATGGCACTGGTACATAACCAGGGTTGATGAACATGGCCTTAAAGAAGGACCACACAAAAGTGGCAATAATCACACCTAACGCCACATTCCACAAGAATTGACTAAAGAACAAGGTTGGTAAAATATTATAGAGCCACACAATAATACACCAGAAAGCAGTACCTGAGAAGATACCGGCCAAAAGTGGAGATTTTGCCAATGGTTTGTCTTCTATCAAATACGTAGGAATGATAACTTTAAGAAGGAAATAGATGGCTCCATAACCAAACAATCCTGAAAATAGTAACTTTGGGATAATATACCCTTTTGAAAAGGACCCAACAGCAAAAATTGTTGGCAAAACAATGTAAGGAGTAAAGAATGTGATTAATTTGCCAAGTTTAGGTTCAATTTTAGTGGCCTTTTTCTTCCAATTATTCTTGGGGTCTCTTCCATCTTCCAACAATACCTTGTTCCACGTACCAACACAATTCATGTCCTTAGCAATATCAAATGAGTTCTTGCCTTGGTCATTTTTAGCGAAAATATCGGAGCCTGCTTCCAAAAGTGCTTTCAACGCAGGTTTGTAACCCTTCATATATGCCCAATGAATAGGGATGAAAAGAGAATTGTCGACCTTCAGAACGTTAGCACCAAACTTCAATAATGCATTGATGGAAAGGATGTCACCCTGATATGCGGCCCAGTGTAAGGCAGTTCTGTTGGAAGTGTCTGGGTCGTCGACGTACATCTTCTTAACGGACATCTTGTCGCAACAGCTGAACAACAAGTAGATCACAAGGGTGATGTTGGAACTATGGACAGCCAAGTGCAAGGCATTGTACGACTGTGAATCACGAAGGTTTGGATCTGCTACCGAATTCGAAAGTAAGTAGTCGACGATGTAAACCAAACCATTACGACAAGCCCAGTGTAAAGGTGTTGCTTTTAATTCACCACCCATGTAGTTTGGATCTGCCTTTGAGTATTCATTTTCCAACAAATATTTCACAATAGTAAGACGATTGTTGATACAAGCCCAGTGTAAACCGGTAATATTATCGCTGAAGGTGTCGTTAGCCCCGACTTTACCCGATGAGATTAAGTCCTTGACTACAACAACGTTGGATTCTTGACATGCCAGCATAAATTGGGCCAAATCAGGGTTAAGTTCTTGCTCGGTAAGTTCCATTGCCTCCAGTTTATGGTTATTGAGGTTATCTTGATTAGCGTTAATCACTGCATCAGTAGACTTGATGGAACCATTATCTGAAGTATCATTGGCTTGAACTCCATTGGTTTGCAAGGATTCTTCCAGGTTGTAGTTGGATTCTTCTTCTCCGATGCCATTGACTTCATCCGGCACATTTTTGTTCGATTCCAGATGAATTTTGTCGTTTTCGTCAACGTTCGTTTCCTTTGAAACTCCATTGGGTTCTGGAGATTGACTTTCTGGACTCTTCTTATTCTTTTTTGCCATCTCTTCCAGTCCAATTTCTAGTGTATATCGTGTAGACGAGGGCTATGTGTTGAGAAGATTAATTGGTGATTTGTATGCCGGAACTGGGATATTTCTGGGCCCGCATGGTTTGAGGGGGGGGGGTAGATCGTATATTTTAATTGCGGTTGCAACTTACATTCCTTGGTGGAAAAATTAGATTAAAAGGTTTGAAAAATAACCTGGTTTGGGGTTGTTGTTACGACTCAAAGATTATCCTCGTCAGCATCGTATTTTTCTATATTTGGTTATATATATCTTTTTTTTAAATATATTCATGCTATTGTATTCCTATTAAGTTTTCGTGCCTTTATTGTATATTTAATTTTCCTTCCTCGAGTCTCGTTCGCTTCGCTTAACCACTAAATTTAGGCTATGAATACTTTTCGTATCGTCTTCATTTCGTATCCTTTTTGGAGTGACATTAATCTCAGTTTGACCCGTACTTGCTTCCGAAACCCCAATGGAAAAGAGACTGGTGCTGCTGTTGTTTGCTTCTCGGTGTCTTGCAGTATCAATAAAGCTCTTGAAATGTTCTCCAGCAATTATCGTTTCAGGAACCTTTTCATTGTCAATGACCACCGACAACAGGTTATCTACCGAGCTCTGGGCAACCAGTACCAAATGTTTCTCCAATACAAGACAATTGCGTGAACTGCTCTTGTACCCAACCTCAATCAAGTCTCCCACAATGGGAATGAATCCCAATATGAAATCTACAAATATGTTAAAAGCAAACAAAAGTTGTAATTCTATGGGGAACCCACCGTCCAATTTTCTTGCCAACACCAAGAGACCTAATGACCAGTATGCAGAGACAAATGTGCCTAAAAAGGGGATGAACCCCACAATGTTTCTCCAGCCAAAGGTGATACCAAAAAGCTCAAACCACATATCATGTCGATGTGCCCTTTTTCTAAACTCTAGTAAAACTTGTTCATCGTTGGCAGATATTGTTTCTGGTATTTGTCTGGCCACCTTTACATACTCAGTACGCCCTCGACTACTTTGAACAAGTTTCCATTCATAAGAAGGATCCTCAACACCAAATCGATTAAGTTGGTTATTATCTAATATTCGTTTGATAAGATGTTTGGTAAGAAATAATGACATTGCACTCCCAACTTTGCTAACGGGATATGAATAAGAAATTTCCCTTTGGTTATTTTTTAGATTGCAAATTTGCGACTTTTCAGGGTGCAGGAAGTCTTCGGTCTTAAACCATTGCGGTTTTGGTATTTTTGCCATTTACCATATTGGATTTAACCCAAAAAAAAAAATTGCTTCCCCAGGCTTTCGGTTTCCCATTTAATTCTTGTTTCTTTCCCCTTTATCTTTTATCATTTATTTGAGAGCCATGATTCGAGAAGCTTTGGGAACAATTATGGGAAAGGTTCTATATGTTGAACGAGTTTTCCCAAGACCACGGACACCAGAACCAATTGATTTTGTTGGGGAAATCGATTCATCTCCTCGAGATAGAATTCACAACCAACTAATAAGAAATCGTGTTTACCAGGACAGTGTAAGTGACTCTTCTGAAGAGTCAGAAAGAGTCAAACAATACATGAATGAACAAGTTGTCAAGTTTGATGAGTTGATAAGCAATAATCTTGCTGGTTTCACGGAAAAGAAACAGAAACAGATAAGAAGACATAACCAATTTGAATTCTTTCTAGAATCTTTGGACCAGGAATCAAAATTCGAATTATACACTGCTTTAAAGCAAGAATTAGACACTGAAGACGAAGATTTGGACCAGAAAACACCATTGGATAAACTCCAAATGTTTTTGATAATTTATGTCAAACTAGTGATCTTGGTATTGAGATTGGCATTCCCTCTTGCCAGGTACCTTTACCACAAGTTTGTCCGAAACGAAATATTCTTGTTTAATCAAAAAAACTTGAATTTTGCCATTGATTCAACTTTGAAAATGATGCAAAAACTTGAACAGGCAGTTTCTAAAAAAGATGTTCCGTCTCAGACCTTGGAAGTTGAAGTGTCTGACCAATTTGATTCGTGGTATCGAGATATTTCCCTGCAAGGAACCGAATTGTTGGATAATTCTTGGAAAGGTGCTGCTCTAGAGTATATGTTTTCCAAATATATTCAAAATGAGACAGTAATTGAACAAAGAGACTTGAACAATCCAAAATATGCCAAGTATTTCTCTTCTAAACGTCAAGAAGCACCGGAAAGTTCACCTTCATCTTCTGAAACTGAGGAAGAGGAAAACATCTCTTTATTGAGGGCTGCGGAACAGTTTGCAAGTGAGTTGGAGTGAGGCAGGCCCTCTAAATTAAAAACCTTTGATGCACACAAACCATTTACATTAGAATTCTTGACCTTTTTCAATAACATAGTGAAACGATTGCACTCAATCGTTGTATTAAAAGCATGAAGAAATGAATCATTAATGTGTAGAAAAGTTTCTGTTAAGCTAGAAATTTGACGAAGAATTCAAAAAAATATAAAAAATTGATAAAAAATGGAGTTCTTTTAGGTAAGACAAGCCATCTACGACTTCGTTGTTACTTTTAGAGTTAGAGAAGACGACTGACGATACTCCTTCTCTAAGTTTTTAAAGCCGTTACAAACCAAATTGGCTATACAACCAAATTCGATGAATGGCTTGTACGATATAACACCAGAGCCGCAACAATAGTCTAATTACTCAATTGAGAAAGGGGCCAAGGTGTCTACATTTGACTTGTAGTTCGCTCATCCAACTTACAGATTAAACCTGCGCCACTTGCTATTTTTACCAAATCTGTCCACTTTCATATTGATAGTAGAGGTTTTCCAGACAGCAGGGATTTTCCATGCGTAGAATCTACATCTGTCACCAAAATTTTTCTGGTTGTAAAAGATACTTCTCAAAAGAATACAAGCTTTGACTAATGTTCAAAGCAAAGATGCTCTTTAACGGGGACCTTCCTATACTTGCCTACGAATATATGCTTAGGTTGAATCCCGATTGGAAAAATTCTTTGTTGTTTATTCCCGATTAAGAAGGTAGAGTGTAACAAAGTTACCCGGTCATAAGATACTTCAACCAATCATATGGTGTTAGCAATTCTAAATCCTGAAAAGTTTGCAAGAACACGATGTCCTTTCAGGAATATTACATAATCTTACCGGTGATAGATACTGCGGCATGGATCAAAATCTCCTATTTCAACGCATTAGCGCATTATTTTTTAAACTTTGTGGCATTCTTTACATTCCCAGTTTTTTTGTTTAAACATAAGTGTTTTTTTCCCAAAAAGCTTTTTTTTTTCTCCCTCAACAACAGTACACACCTTTTTATTACCCATATATTATATCCGCCTTATACATCAACCAATTTACTGGGTCGTATAAGTGTATATATATATTTAACGGTATTATCCACAACAACCTACGAGAAGCTTCCACTCTCATAGGTATTTACCAGTTTAATTTACAAGCGGTTGGCTATCCATTTGTGTGTCCATCCCTTAATTTGCTGATTTTTTTTGAACGTCGCCTCCCGCTCATTTTCTGACGCCTTGATTGGTTGAATTCAGAAATCTTTTGCAAGCACAACGAACCAAAAAACGTTTGTGCACAAGAAAAAGTTCGGTACACGACTGATTTTTTTGCCAGGTACACGCTACACAAGCACCCCCATTCAAAAACAGAAACTCTCATTATTATGGCTTTGTGTTCACAAGCATTCAACTCTTCGACTAAACGTGGTTGCAACTATAAAAACCCTTCTTCAAAGAAATTATGTTTCCGTCCTTCAGTCAGTGACGCTCTTGCACCACGTAAGAAGTCGGTCTCCATTTACTCCTCCTCTGAAGATGATAACGATTCTAACGACGAACAATCTTGCTACGATGCAAACCAAATTCGTGCCAAGAGAAGAGCATCTTCGAGAATTTCTTTCTCGTTGAACTCAACCTTGACCAAGGCAGTTTCGCAGTATAGCGATGACGACGAAGAAATTGAAACTTTGCAAGGGCAGCGCCGTGATTCCATTGCTGCTGCTGTTGCTGCAGCCGCTGCCGCAGCTAATTCCAACTGGCACTCCTCCACCGCCTCAGTACACTCGAATGGAGGTTCTGTCCACTCTGATGACACTTCAAATGCATTTGAGAACTTGGACTGCAAGTTGTCTTGTAGTCCAGTGAGTCTTCATTCCAGACAGAAAAGTTACTTGAGTATTTCAGACAGTTCTAAGTGTGGATCAAGAAGCACTGTGTCATCAGTTGATAAGACGGCAAGATCGCGTTGTTTTGAATATCTTGTTGGTGCTATTGATGAAGCATGGGCCAGATACTGTGATGCCGCAACAAATATCGAGGATGAGGTTTATGGGTACAACACTCCAGCTTCAGTTGCGACTGATGATGATGATTATTACTTTGGAAACACGACTGATATCACTGATTATGAGTCGGATTTCGAACATAAGCAAACCAAACAAAAACTGGGTATGTTCCGTCCTAGATTGTCGTCTTCTGCTTCGATGAGTTCTCTCTCAAGCAATGAAGACCCATCTTCCTGCCATTTGCTGGCATTGAAGGACCGTTTGACCAAAGCCAAGTACTACTTGCAGGACTTGGTTGAGTCAGATGATATGAACGATGTTGGAGCCTTTTGGCAACGTTGGGATATGATTAAGTATGCCACAATTGAGTTGGTAGAAGACGACGACGATGATGAAGTTGTGGAGACGACGATTGACGAGTTGGAATCAGGTCGTTTATTTGTACATTAACGGGTTAATCTACAAGCGACTTTAGCTTATGATGATTGCTATTTTATTTCCGGTTGAATATTTGGGATTTTATAAATTGATTTAGAAGAAGCATGTGTATAGTTTTAGGTGTATATTAGCAGAAAATGAAAGGAAGATTCAAGAACTGGTTTCAGTAGTAGTCGTGGTGGAATGAGACCCTTGAGGTTGCTTTTTTTTTGACAGGTTGGTGTTTATAATGTAAAAAATGTGCGAAAACACTGAAATTATTCAACACATATGAAGTTTCCCATTGTTTTAGCTACATTGATTGGAGCTGCCTTAGCCAAGACCGACGAATTGCTTATCGGTAAGTAAGAACTCAATGAAATGAAGTAAAATATCCAGAGCTAACACCAGGCGTTCTTAACGAAGTTCCAGCAGCAGACTGTACCATCCAGTCTCAACCTGGAGACACGATCTCGGTCCATTACGAAGGTACCTTGGAAGATGGAACTGTTTTCGATTCGTCTTTTAAGAGAGATAGTCCAATTACCTTTACTTTAGGTGCTGGTAATGTGATTGCCGGCTGGGATCAAGGTTTGACTAGAATGTGTATTGGAGAAAAGAGAAAGTTGACCATTCCTCCACACTTGGGCTATGGTGATCATGGTATTGGTCCTATCCCAGGAGGAGCAACATTGAGTAAGTTATTGATATAAAAGAAACGGAACCATCCTCGAATAAAAATGATAAAAGATAAGGAGAGGATCTCTGATTTTTTTTAGCTTAGATTTACTAACCTTTAGTTTTTGTTACTGAAATGGTCAATATCGAAAGACCTGGAAGTCCCAAGAAAGACGAGTTATAATTTATAAGTTACATTGCTAAGGAGGTCAGGGGAGGTTTGCTAAAATGGCCCCATATGTTTCGGACATCATCTGCACGTCTAAAGTGCGAATCGCACTATAAAAGGACGATCGGTTCCCCAGATTTTTAGTTAGTTTTGATAAATCTCTACTACTCGAAAAATGTCTCGCTTCTCCAAGCCTCTTCAAGAGTTTATCGCTTCCGTGGCTGACTTCAAGGTCGTGTATAATACAGGCACAAATCGCTTGACAGTGCCAACCACTAAGCGGATATATGTACTAGATTCGTCCTTCAATCCTCCCCATTTGGGCCATTATGCCTTGATGAAGGAATCATTCAAACACAAGTATCCAGGCGAAGATGAAAAAAATAGAGTCATTCTCCTCTTGATTTCCATCAATAACGCCGACAAACGTCCCGCCCTGGTCTCGGACATTGAACACAGAATCAATATGATGTACTACATGGCAAATGATCTCGCCAAAACGTTTCCTCAAGCCGAAAACGTTAGCATTGGCCTCACCAAACACGCTCGGTTTGCCGATAAATCCTTCAGTATCCTCCATCATGTCCAGGAAGTTAATCCAAGCATAAAACTCACGATCTTGGTGGGGTTCGATACTTTGGTTCGGATCTTTAATCCAAAGTACTACTTGCCAGACAAGTTGTCGGCTTCCCTTGACGACTTCATGAAATCAACTGATCTTTTCTGTTTGACTAGGAACGATGCCGAATTGTCACATTCAGGCCAATCTCAATACGTTGAAGATATCAGTAACGGTAAGCACGAGCATATTCCACAGCATTGGTCAGATAACATTGTCATGCTGCACAACCAAGAAGATATTGGATTAATCAGTTCTTCCAATGTCCGTGCTTCAATTCACGATACTGCTCAATGGGAGAACCTTGTTCTTCCTGAAATTAGAGATTATATATTGAAAGAGAAATTGTATAAATAGACAATTGGCATTTTGCTCTGGCAAACTAAATGAAATAAAATATTAATGCAAGTAACACAGTCCAAGAAGCGGCAAGACTGTTTCCATCGTTGGTTTGTGGATCTACCTTGAAGACAGCATCATCATCTGTTGGCGTAGTTGCAACAAACTTCTGATTGTTTCCATTGGAACACTCAATCTGTCCACCACGTGTAACACTTCTAATTTCACTATTGGTCCAAGAATTACAGTCAAAAGCAACCAAACTATTGACACTAGCACTTCCCTTAACCAACTTCAACTTCTTGAAGCTCACCTCCTTAATATTTCCTTCGAGTTCAAGTGCTCCTCCAACAACAGTTAGTTGCGGAAGAAAATCAACCTTTTCAATCCTGGAATTGTTAACAATCACTAAACCACCACCGATATCATTGGTGCTAGGAAATTCAACTTCTTCTACCCGGTCATTCTTTAACATGATAAATGTGCCACCAATACTTTTGAGTTTGGGGAATTTCAAAGCGGAAAAGTAGTTATTGATCAAACTAACCGACGAACTAACTTCTTCCAACAGTCCAAGATCAATATCTTGAACCTCATGAATACTCATTTTTTGAGCTGACTTTAATTGGGGTAAACTAACAGAGACTTCAGGAGCATTTCCAGCAATATGTAACCGGCCACTGATCTTTTGAACATTGGAGCTAAACCGGTCAAGAAAACGATTATTATTGATATCTAAAGTATCCAATTTGTCAGTAACAAAATCCGAAAAGCCCGTTAACGAGGTATCTGAAATAGTAAGACTTTCAATGTTTTTGATTTCGTCTTGAAATTGGACGTTGCTCAAGATGGGTAAGACTTTCCAGTGGAGTTGCCGAACAGAACAAAAGTTGGGAAACGATATAAACGACAATGACGTTAAATCTTCAAGACTAAACTTGTTCGTTATGGAAGCAAGTAATGGTCCTTCCATGCGAATAAGGTCAGGGGAATTTTTCACCACCAAATCCCCAATAATTGTTTCGAGATTGTCAAACAGGAGAATTGGCTGTTTGTACCCGGAAACAGTAATATCTCCTTCAAAGACGGTACACTCTCGAATAAGTTCAAGATCGGCTGGTGCTCTAATATCCAAGGTGTTGGTCTTACAGGGGTTTGAAGTGGGTGTATCATTTACCTCAGAAGCTGGTTCTGTTTCAGCGTCAAGTTCCTCTTGGTCGATAACAGAATGAATAAGAAATTCGCTGCCAATAAGATCTGGAGTTAGTAGTTAGCAATGGATTTTCAGTTGCTTATAACTTACTACTACTTGAGAAAGCTACAGCAGTAGCTGCTGCCAATGATATGAGAACTGGAATTTGCAATTGCATGGTTGTTATAAAAAGTAAATTGGTTAGTTTACAAATACATTTTTTTCGCAGCAATTTATATTTTGCACCCAAAGTATATAAAATATCAAGTTTATCTGTTAGAACGTTCAGATCCAGATTCAATAGAAACACGTTCAACGTATTCTTCCTCAACCTTTAAATACTTTTTGGTAACAAATACTATTTGTTCTGGAAACATCGCGTGTGAGCTTGTTGATTTCAGAGTGATCAGGACACAACTCAGCACCTCTTCTTCCAATCAAGTACCATGGCAAGTTGAACACCTCTTCCATACTTTCAAGAGATCTACCAGAGATTTTTGGAATAAAGAACCAGGACCAGAACAATGCCATCAAACAAACTCCAACGAAAAAGTAAAAGGCACCGAACTTATGTAAAGCAAGCACCATCTTGGGCATGGCCTTTGAGTTACCGTACTGGTTGGCAAAATGTAACAACATAATAAGTGATTGTCCAAAGGATCTCAATCCCAAAGGAAAAATCTCAGAACCCAACAAGTACTGAACCGAGTTAAAACCCATGGTCCAACCAACCCCAGAAAGATAAATAGTAGCCATGGCAGCCCTCGAAGCAGCCCTTTCAGATGGAGTTAAAACGTATCCTTTAACGGTAGCATGTGGAACGATTCGCAAGAAAATAGCAAAGAACAAAACAAAGAGCATTTGAATAGTAATACCCGCATATAATGCCTTGCTACGACCCAAGAAGTCGATTATGAAGAAGGCCGAGAAATATGCTGAACAAAACTTTACCAAACCCAAAATAACTGTCATTTTCATAACTTCAACTCCTTTGATGCCAGCATAAGAGAATAAATCAGTGGCATAGATAGTAATACCGTTTGCCCCTGACCATTAACCCAAGATCTGAGACAACGCACCTATCATGAAAAATCTGTATCTAATAGATTTGACAAAAAGAATGTCTTTGAATTTTTGCCAGATGCTGTAACCCAAGTTGGCTTTCTTTTCACTGAGGACCTGTTCATTGTCATCATTAATTTCACCAACGATGTATGGATGGTCAGGAGGTAACTGTCTCAATTTACACAAGTTCTTTAATGCTTGGTCTTGTTTGTTAACTTTCAATAACCATCTTGGACTTTCAACTGTAAAGAAAGATTCAATCAACACGAATCCAGCCAAAACAATCTTCATGGAAGTTAGAGTCATCCATTGAGTGTTGGAGCTTCCAGCGATATGTTTGGCTGAACCATAGTTTGCAGCATAGCTGGTGAAGATACCAAAGTACACTGCTCCTGAGAAAAGACAACCAAACCACGGTAAGCTGGAGGAGAAACGTCGGACATAAATGTTGGACCAATAGTGGTTGCATGACCTATAGCCAAACCTTCGATCAATCTACCAACATACAACTGACCCACTGTTCTTGAAGCGATTTGAATAATAGCACCTATAATCCAGATAACACAAACTTCTTGTAAAGCCCTGACTCTTCCTAATTAATCAACGGTGTACATGGTCAACATGGATCCACCAGCCGAGCCAAGCTGAACCATGGCGGCGATATTGGACTTTAAGTCCGCAGCTTCAGAAGCTGACTTTTTTGGATCATTCAAACCAAATAAATCACGGAAAGATTTTTGATAAATGGCACCAGCAATACACCCTTCATCATAACCTCTAGCAGCACCCAAAATACCAAAAATAAAAACGGTAAAGTAAAGTGTCCAGTTGTAGATTTCTTTAGGCGAATGGTCATCAACCACTCTCCATCTATATTTCTATTTAGGAATTGGTGTTGCACTAACAGTGACGTGTTTTCAGGCTTTTCAGAAATTGTAATGATTGTACTGTGGTAAGCAGAGAGAATAGAATAGAGATACTTGTAGGATATATATATTTATAAATTCACTCTTCATTGTACCGGGTCAATTCTGGAGAGTGGTCTCGAAAAATTAGGTACGTGTCCCACAAATAGATGAAAAGCACCCCACGTCCTGTAACATCTCCATATTACTAGGATTGATAGAGGGGATTTTCTTATTATGATAGAAAGTCGGTGTCTTGTTGAGAAAAATAATGGCGATCCTCAAACTGCCTGCTATATTCGTCTGCGTTCTACAGCCACTTGTTAATCAGTAGGCTGCAAAAAGATACTGTTAAACTTATTGCTTCCACCTTAAACCGAACCATGGTATTAAGGAGAACCTTGTTCGATTAGGCTCGATGTTTTCCCTTGTCAATATTGACGTTCCCGGAGAGCTAAGAAAAATGTAAAGGGTCGGGATTTTTTGCAGCAACTGCCTTGGAAAAAATACATACAAAAAAAGCTTGACTAGGATGCCCCACAGGAGAGCCCAGAAATAGTGTAGAATGAACGATTCGGAGCAAATACCGACAATTATCCGTTACAAATACAACCATCTTATTGGCCACGCCAAGCCGAGATTTAGTTAAGTGGAAGTATTTTGATCGGGCTGGACCAAATGACAGAAGAAATGTGGAGAACTAAACGTACGGCTAAGGGTAGGGGAACCCTAGTTGGAATAGAGAATCAACTGTAACAAATATTTATTGTCAAAGATACATAGTTTCTCCGGGGGGAATTGTCTACTGGTTGTCCTGTTCATATACAAACCCGTTCTGGGCTCTGACGGTATCCAAGACCTTCATGATGGCAATACTTTCATTCCAACTCATCACGGTAGACTGAGTCTCGCCCTTGGCAATACGTTCACCAACCTCAACTGCCTGGTACCAGAACCCTTCACCACCATTAAGTTGGTCCAAGAACTCCTTTGTTTCTACCTCACCAGAATTGTACTCAATAGTATACTTGCCTGGAGATGGCGTGTCGAGGATCCCATCAATGAGAATGCGACCCTTAGTGCCTTCAACAATAACGATTCTTTGGTCGTTTGGAGTGTGGATCGATGCCGTGGCAATGGCCTGTTGCTTATACTTATTATCCTTGAATAACATCGTGGCAACAAAGTCGACTTCATCTTCTTCCTTTCCAGTCACACTATTCATCAACAAATCCGAAGCAATTCTCCATTGAGCTGGATCGGATTCTGGGTGCAAAAACAACCGGGCGTAGGTTGCTGGATAAATCCCAATATCCAATAACGCACCTCCACCGAGCTTCTTGTTGACAGCTCTATTTTCTGGCGAAATTGGTCCTGCTTCAAACGCATTGAACGAAAAGTTGGCTCTCACACGCTTGACATCGCCAATAACCTTGTCTTGATGAACACGTTGCTGCAACTCAACGAACGCAGGGAAGAAACGCGACCACATCGCTTCCATAAAGAACACTCCGTGTTTCTTGGCGACGTCTACAATACGCACCAACTCAGCAGCGTTGATGGTCACTGGTTTTTCACACAAGATATGTTTCTTACCCTCCTCAATCGCTTTAATCACAATTGGAGCATGTAAATTGTGGGGCAACCCAATGTAGAGCACATCGATCGCAGGATCAGCAATGATCTCGTCATAAGTATACGCCTTCGTGCCATGTTTGGCAATTTCGGCTCCGACATGGTCAGCAATAAACTTCTGGGCCTTATCTTTACTGGAAGCCCCAACACCAGCAACAACATGGTCCAACTTACTGGGGCCTGCAGGACTGTTGTGGAGAACAAGAATATCTTTAAGAAAACGTTTTGAAATGCCTCCGGCACCAATGATACCCCACCGAATCTGTTTCATTTAACTTCCTCCTTTTTTTGATGTATATTTGAGTGAAGATTGCCTCTATTTATAGATAAAATTTACCGTCTGGTCTCGAGGAAGGTTGTCCCTGAGGTTACATTGCGGGGGAAATGTAACGTCGCATTTCATGTAACCAAGTCACATGACAAACCTTAAAACTTTAACCGGAACTCATCAAATCCGAGGGCACAGTCAATCCAGTAAATTATTTACACATTAATAACCAGCAACACACTAATAACTCCCACCACTCAAAAAAACCCAATCAATCATTAGTTTCCAAAGCCGTTCATCTAAAAATCAATCAAATTCATACGCCCTAATTTAGTATGGCTGTCGTAAAAAGTCTTGTTGTGGCCACGCTCTTGACGGTGGGCGGCTACATGCTCTTCAACAACGCTGGTGAGCGTTTCAATGTGGGTGATTTCTTGGAAACGTCTTCTCCTTACCTTTGGGCCAACTTGGGTATTGTATCGTGTATTGGGTTTTCGGTGGTGGGTGCTGCATGGGGTATATTTGTGACGGGGTCATCGATTCTTGGTGCTGGTGTTAAGACGCCACGGATTACCACCAAGAACTTGATTTCGATTATCTTTTGCGAAGTCGTGGCGATCTACGGATTGATCATGGCCATTGTGTTTTCGTCGAAATTGACATCAGTATCGCTGATTGACGTGTTATACACCAAGGAAAACTTGTACACGGGCTACTCGTTGTTTTGGGCTGGTTTGACGGTGGGTCTTTCCAACTTGATCTGCGGTGTTGCTGTGGGTATCACTGGTTCTACGGCCGCCATCTCAGACGCCGCCGACTCGTCGCTTTTCGTCAAGATCTTGGTCATCGAAATCTTTGGCTCCGTCTTGGGATTGTTTGGCTTGATTGTTGGCTTGTTGATGGCCGGTAAGGCCCAGGAATTCAAGTAAAATTTTATGTCTTCATTTCATTCTATTTCTTCTACATAATTTCAATAGACTTTATCTGCTTCAACTTGTGCTTCTGCTTCAACTAGCATCAACTTCTATATAATCAGGGTTCTTTCTGAGAATAACAATTCCTTCCAAAGAACTCGATAAACTTATCCATTCTTCATTCTCCAACTCAGCCCGTTCACCATAGTTCAACAACACGGGAGTCGACTGCGTCACCCATCCAGTGATCGTCTTGGGCTTACCGGCTTGTCCAACAACATCCACAGCTTGTCCAACCCGGACATTGACCTTGACAGGATTCAATTCTTCATCCACCGTTATCAACATTCTGGGCTTGATCGCAGGAGTCAAGTAGTACAACAACTGGTGGGTGGTTTCACTAGTCGAGTCGTTCAAAATGAACGCCTTGGGATCCAACAAGGCAACGGAAATCGTCAACAACGAAGCAAGCGAGACCTTGGACAAAATGGTTCTTTCAATATTGAATGGAGTAAGCGTAAGCGTACCTTTACCCAAATGCAAAATCCCCTGGGCAATTCTCACTATGAACAACGAGTCGGGCGACTTGATATAATAAGATGCCAACTGTCTCAACAATTGGGCCAATCTTGCATTGTTAGTACCAGCACCAACCAATCCCATCGAATAAATCGCATTCTGGGCCACTTCCAAGTCTGGATCGTGCGAGAAACGCGATAACGTATCAAACACCTTCATCTGCGGATTAGAAGTTGACACCAAACCCATGGCCAACGGAACAGCTCTTCTAATAAGCGAGTTTCCGTAATGCATCAAGTGCGAGAAGTGACGCAACGACATATCCTGACCAATATCTTCACCCATAGCAATTAAAGCCAATCCCAACACAGCAATACCTTGGTATAACTCGTCAGTCTCGTTTTCTTTCTCGTCTTCATCTTCTTCAGCTTCTTCCTTTTTCTTTTCCTTCTTATCTTCAGCTTCAGCATCCTCCATTTCCACATCTTCTTCCTTCACCTCGGTCTTGACCTCCTTATATTGTTCGTCATCATCGGCGCTGGCAGCAGCAGCAGCGGCGGCGGCGCCCTTGGCTAGTTCTTCTTCGCTCTGTTCCAATTTCTTTTCTTCAGCAGCTCCGTCTTTGGGCTTGGCAGTACACATCTGCAACAACGACTGGATCTGTAACACATTACCGGTACCAGCATAAGCACATATGTTGACCAATACCTTCAAGGTCTTGCTGATTGGATGTTCAATGGCATCAATGGTCTCAAGCACATCCTCCACCTGCTCGGTCTTGCCCATATACAACAAGCCCAAACCCAACGACATGAACTTGATGAACTTGTTGGTCAACTGGGCAAAATCTCTTTCCAACAACGTTTGCAAGATGGTGGAGGTGATGTCTCCGTGACAAGTACCCACAAAGACGTGTCCCAAGGCCAAAGCAGCCAAGCACGACACTTCCAACGGCAAGTCAACGTCAGAAACAAGAGGCAACAACAAGTTCAACACTTCTTCATTGGAAGAGCCAGCAAATGCAATCCCCAACCCATTGATGGCAGACGTTTGAAAGATCTTCTTTGGGTCATTGACATAATCTTGCAACAATGCCAACGCAGCATCGACATCGTCATGGACGTTGGAAGAAACAATCCCCGTACCCAACAAAGCACCTGCTTTAACTTCGTCTTCAGAGAAATACGTGTACTTGTCCAAGTTCTGTAACCCTTCGTTGATGTTCCATTGGTGAATGGATCCCAAAGATGCGGTAGCTGAGATCATGCCATGGCCCTTGGTCTTGTAGATCCACGACTTGTTGTCTTCTTCGGTTTGGATCAACTTATCCGAGCCAAAACCCAAGTTGAGGAACGAGTTGACGAACGCCGCAGCCAAGTTCTGTTTGGCCGAGTCGATTGAGCTGGAAACACCCAAGCCGTACTTGGAGTTTTCCAAGTGTGACTTGTAGATGTCTTCCGGGACCTTGGGGTCCAACAAGTTCAATTCCTTGGTGAGGTATTGGAAGTATTCGTTGAGCTTGGTGTTGGAGATGGCGTCCTGGACGTCCTGGTCGTCGCCCGGGTATTTGAAGCTGTTGTATTGTTGGGACAAGATAAAGCCCAACTGTTTGTGAACCAAGGTGTCCGTGGTTGACTTGAAGACCTGTTCTATCAAGCTGGTGTCGTCCAACTTAATGGCGAGCGTCAACGCTCTGGTCAACTGGTTGTGGTTCAAGTAGATGGTGTATGCGATGTGTAAGAACGACAAGTCGTCTGGAGGAGCCAACAAGGGCACACAGCTCACCATGTACAAACAGACTCTCGCATAGGTGTTTTCGTCAACAAACTGAGGCAACTTGTCGATGGACTCGATTTCCAACAACAAGTCGACGGCATCGGCTTCTGCGTTGTGTTCCAAGAAGAAAGGTACGATCTTGAGCGATAACTCGATCAACCTATCGACCAGGCCGTCTTCAGTGCCCAAGGCTTCAGGGTACGCTTCGCCGATCTCAAGGGCCAAGTGGCGCATGTATTCGTGGCCCCAGTCAGCAATCGGTTCATCAAACGATTCCAATCTGTAGCGCAACGATTCACGTTTGCCGTCGTCGGAATGGGTCATAGAAAGTACCGAGAGGATGTCGGCAAAACGGACCTTGTTGGTGCTGTGGTCCCAATTTGCGTAGATGCCCGTCAACGTAGCGTAGTGAGGCCTTAAGAACTTCAATGGTTTTGGAACGGCGGTCATGGACGTGGTTGATTCCTTGATGAATGTTTTCAACTGGACCAAGTAGTCGTCGTGTTTGGACAGCGCGGGCGATTCGCCCAAACGTTCGACCAACAACTCCAATTCATCCTTCAAGTGTTGATCATCTTCCGAGAGCTCTTCCTCTTTGACGACTGGTTTCTTTGAAACCGTTTCTGGTTCTTTTGTGTCTTCTTTAGTAGGAGCCATGGTTGTGTAGAAATCGATGGCAAAATGTTGTTGATTATGTGAGATCGGTTGGTGAGGGACACGACCTGGGTGAAGTAAAAGAAGAGAAAGAGTAAAAGAGTCAAAGAAGAGAAGAGAGAAAGAAGAGAGGAGAGAAGAGAAGGAAACTGTCCAATGAGAGAGTGTTTCAGAGAAGATGGCAAAAGTATTAAAAGTGTTAGAAGTGTGAGTGAGTATCAGAAGTGTAAGAGAGTATCAGAAGTGTAAGAGTAGAAGTAGAAGTAGAGGTGAGAGTGAGAAGTGAGAGTGAGAAGTGTAGAGATAGTAGTGTCATGATTGGTCAACCAGAATATCTTTCTCTTTCTCTTGTTTCTCTTTCTCTTGTTCCTCTTTCTCTTGTTTCTCTTTCTGTTCAGTTTTCTTGTCTGTTTCTTCTGTCTTTTCTTTTGTCGCGAATATCTGACACCGTTCCATGACATTTGTGTCGCGTTATTTACCACTTACACCCTGTTCACCACACCCACTCGTTCGATACGTTGCCTGTTCGTGAGCATTAGCGCCGGGTCCACCGCTTCCTGTTTACTACACGCACTTGCATCCCTCCATCCCCACTCTCCAGCCCCAACAATAGCGCCCTTCTTTCCTCTTCCATCCGCTGCTGCATTTCTGGTTCTGGGTTCCGATGGAACGTATCTTCTTCCAGTCAGACATCATTGATGTTGTCACCAGCCTCCCCATCTACGTATTCGATACGCTGCATCTTCCGTCTACTGATACCATCAACTATGACGAATTCATACCGACGCTCACCACACTCTTGCCCACGCATCCGTACGTCCTAATCATGTTCAGCTGTGGTCTCAACAAGATCTCATGGATCTGGGGCCTCAAGTTCCTTAAGGCATTTCTTGCCGACTCCTTCAATCTCCAGAACCTCAACAAAATCATCACTGTTCACGACAGTTGGTTCGTCAAATCCATCACGCAACTTCTCACCAACTTCACCCTCAAGAACCAACTCGCTCTGTTGAACAAATTGATCGATACCTTCTCCATCTCGCCTCAACAACCGCTCCAAACATCAAATATCATCATCCACTGCAACTCGTTGTCGATGCTCGCAAACTTTGTCGATATCACTCGCTTGAAAATCTCCCTCAACATATACAAATACAACTTGGACATCGAACGCGACCTCCACTTACCCATGCGCTTCACTCCACTCATCAACCCTTGCACCCACATCGACCCGGCCGCAGACCGCGTGTTTTACTTTCATTTCTACCAGATTTTTCACATTCTCGACTTGTACGGATCGAATGTCGAGCTCGTGTTCCACAAACCGGGGAACAAGACCAGCACCGATATCTTGTACCAGTGCATCAACCGTAACCAGCTCGTCTGGATCAACGACTGGGATATCTACTGTATCAGCACCGTCTTTAAACGCATCTTGATGGAATTGCCGCGTGCACTCGTACCGGTAAGCTGCATTGTATTGCCCATGACCGATGAATGGCAGTACACGAGCGCTGTGTTCAATCGCGTGGTTCACTCCCACGACAACGCAGAAGGCTATGCCCAGGTCTTGTATCAGCTCTGCGACTTGTGCTACCGGTTCTGCGACTCTTCGAGCAAAACAAGACACACCACAGCCACCATTTCACGGTGCTTGAGCCATTGCTTGAGCCACGAGTTCTTTTCGGCCCAGAACAAGGATAAGATGGCCATTGTATCGCGTTTTGTCAAGAACGTGTTGGACTGCTGGCCCAAACTTCAGGCGCAGTACCACTATGCCCTGATTGGTGAGTGTGCCCAGCAACAAACGGTACTTCCGTACGACCTCGACTACGACATCACGATTGAAAAGGACCGGATCGTGTTGTTTGACACAGAAACGTTCCAGAAAGAGGTTTCGCCGCCTCCAATGCCAAAACGGCCCAACAAGGAGCCCATACCCATCAAAGTGCCCGTATCCACCAAGGAGCCCATATCCTCCAAAGAGCAACCACAAGCAACCAGCAGACTCTTGGCACAGGTGCCCACGCCCGTTCTGCTCCAGCATACACGCACGCCGTCGCTTTCGCCGCTGGTGGAGCCCACACGCAAACCCGTGATCCGGGGCCGCAAGGTCGGCGAGTTGGCCAAGCTCTACGAGGACAGAACGCAAGCTCTCGAGCTACTTCGGGGCATGTAAACAGTTTAGGCTAATATACAATATACAAAAAAAGACAAAATCAATTACTCTCCCACCAAACGACTGTCGATGTTATCCATCGAGAGCTCGGGCGAGTCGCCGTGGTGGTGGTGCTGCCGCGTAGCATGAGCTACCGCTGCAATCGCCGCAGCTGCCGTGCTGTCGTTATCCTGCAATCCATGTTCCTGCAAGTGCTGGTGGTAATGGTACTGCTGGTCGTCCAACTGTTGCTGGTGGGCAGCAGCAGCTTCGGCAGCAGCCGCGTTGAAGTGGCGCTGGAACTCTTCCTTGAGTGCTTGGGGAGCAGCACGCTGCTGCTGCAACTCGTACAACTGGGCTTCGTCCTGAGGTGCATCGGCGTTCATAAACGCATTGGTGGCGGCCTGAGCAGCAGCCACCGCTTCTTCGCTATCGTTCTGGTCCTGGGCCACACTGCCACCAGTACGTTTCTTGTACAGCAAGAGACGGGCTCCGGAGGGAGCTCCGAACCGCGACGTTTGTTTCTTGAGCTTGCGTTTATAGCCACGGATCTCGTTGTAGATATCTTCACGCTTGATGAGTACGTCTGGGTACTGTTCCTTGATCTTCTGTTCGATGTGTGACGGTTTGGTGCCGACCTTGTACAAGTCCAAGATCAAGAGATTGAGCTCGTCGCTCCGTTTTCTCAACATCGGATGGTTCGAAAGCGGATCCAATTGTGGATGGTTATGTTCGTTACATGTGGTACGTAGCGTCCATACTCCAGTGCTTTTCTTGTACGACGATGTCATTGAGAACGGACACTTGAGTTTCTTTGTCTTTGAATTGTTATTGGCTCTCTGTTGTTGCTGTTGCTGAGGATCCATGAGGTACGAGCTATCGATCTCAACCTCATCATCAACCTTCTTATGCTTCTTGTGACGGTACCGTCCGCCCAACTCACACGTATAATAAATCGCTTTCTTATTGGAATGAGCAATGACCACACCAAAACCATTGTCACGAGCAAACTCCTGAATGAAATCGTTCAAGTCGTCACGCAGATGGAACACCTGTTCAGGATACGGCCGTGTGATCAAGTTACCTTCGGCGGTGATGGTGTTTTCTGTCACTGGATAAATCTTCAGCTTCGAATCAACAATCGGTTCAGGGATCTGGATATTATATTCCAGTTCGTCCACATCGTCATTATAATGATGATGAAGCTGTTGGAGCTGAAGCTGTTGCTGTTCTTCTTGTTGTTGATGTTGCTGTTGTTGTTGCTGCTGCTGTTGCTGCTGCTGCTGTTCTTGTTGTTGTTGTTGTTGCAGCTTCTTCTTCTTTTCAAGTGCAGCGGCGTCATGGGCAAGCTGCTCTAACTTAACACGGTCCATCTCGTGATGGACAGCAACACCTTCTTGTTTCACCACACTCAACAACTGGTCGTCGATGTTGGACGTGTATCCATCTTCTTCATTAGAGGTCATAGTTGCAAAAAGGTCGTGTCCCGTAGGTCGTGTTATTGCAATGTTATGATGATAAAAGTGAATTACAGGTTAAAAAAAAATGTCGGATTGTCTGATTTTTTTTGTCTGATTTTTTTTACATGTTACTTTAATGCTTCTTCGGCCCAGAGTGGAAGGATGAACGACGCCGCATGGATTCGGGCCGAGTAATACTTAAACATCCGACCCTCTTTTTCTCTGGAAAACGTCCGTACGGGCAGTTTCAAGTCTGCACCACCATTGGTGGCTACTAGAAGCCCCAATTGTCCTCCTGTATAACTAGGCATGTAGCACTGACAGTACGCCACGCTCGAAAACACTCGCTGCGCTTTCTCCTTCAACTCCTGGAGATACGCAAGATTGAGCCAGATATTCTCGCTGCTCTGCATAATCACAATCCCGTCCTGGTTCAAGTTGGCAAGAAGAAGCTCGAAATAGTTGATCTGGAAAAACTCCTCGGCTGGTCCTTCTGGATCACTCGAATCGGTGATGATAACATCGAATCTCTCCCGGTTTTCCTTCAAAAACTCAAACCCATCGCCAATCACCAAATTCACTTTTTCGTGCTGGTAATACTTGGACATCTGCGGCAAGTAACGCACCGCAAGCTGAATCACCATATCGTCGATCTCCACCATCGTCACCGTCTCAACACTACCGTCCTCTACATGCTTTACCAACTCGCGCACCACCCCACAATCACCACCCCCAATCACCAACACGCGTCGCGGCGAGTCGTGCGCCATCACTGGCACATGCGTGATAAGTTCCTGGTACGCAAACTCGTCTCGCTCTGTACACTGTACAATCCCATTGAGCACCAACACGTTGCCGTACGTCGCCGACTTAAACACCAAGATATCTTGGTACGCCGTTTGCGTATGGTGCAAGATCTCGACGATCTCTAACCCAAACGCCTGGCCAGGAAACGAGTCTTGCGACACTTCCATGAACCAGTACAGGTCGCCTTTCTTGATAATCGAATCGTGCTTAAAAGTAGCGAGATCAAACGACATTTGTACCTACTGGTTACTTGCGATGAGCACTCCACTAATCAGCATCGCGGCAGCACCTGACCTGATTGGTTGGTGCACGACTTTCGAATAACGAGGGTGCGGCCGCCGCCGCCGCCGCAAGGCTTGGGGAAGTGGGGGCGCAGGTTGCAGTTGCAGTTGCGAAATACTTCCTTGCGTACGCATGCAGCAAAAGGCTTATGCATGGACTCGTAAAGCATTTTCGTACATGCTCCCCCCTCCTCTTCCCTTCATACGTTGCTCGGGACATGGTATTGTTGAATTTTGGTCAGTTGCTGAGTAGTGCTCATACTGATAATTTTTCACAGAAAATTCACAGCTCCCAGCACTTCTAGCAACTCTAAGAGATGTACGTGTTTCCTGCAGTCAACTCCAACTACCGGACTCGCAAACGTACATTTAAGTGCTGCAGGAAATGCAGGGCGAAACGCATGAAGTGCGTCATCTTGTCGCCCGACTACGAGCACACTGGCTGCGATACCTGTAAAAAGAGCGGTGTGGTGTGCGACTTCATTGTCAGCCGACCCGTCAAGAAACCATGGATGTCCCATACGATTCGTGAGAATAAGCCTGTGCAGCAGCAGCAGCAGCAACAGCAGTCCAACTTTGCTCCATTTACACCACCGGGCGCACCAATCATCACCAGCAATTCTTTTCATCTGCCAAATATGATCCAGACCCCCCAGCAGCCACCTCCACAGCCATACATGGTCCAGCCAGTCCAGGAACCATCACTGTCAATGATCTTGAACGATGAGCAGATGAAGGAAATCACGCCCTTTTATTTGAAAGAACGGTTTGATTTCAACATTTCATGGGCACGGCCCAAATTCAACTATACAAGTATTCCCATGCGGGCCGAAATGAACCAGAACGAACATAGCAGGATCTATGAACAGGGATTATCGTCTCATGGGTTTGGAAACACGCTCTGGAGCCTCAAGAACCCGTACAATTATCAGTATTTGCTTGCAATCGATGCATTCAAGCTTTCATCACCGGGAATCGGAGTCCGGATCGATCGACAGGGTCTTGTTGAGTTGCTCGAGATCTATTTCTATAAAGTCAACTCGATCTTTCCTATTATTGACGAGACCGAGTTCTGGGCTCATCTCGCAGAAGATCCGGTGGGGATTTCCAGTAGAATCCCGTCGATTGTGTTGTATGCGATGATATTGGTGATTCTGCGCGATGAGCTTGCTGAGGTGGTGTATGGTCGACTCTTTGAGTTGTCTGGCACTCAATTGATCGACAAAATTGTTCAACATATGACGAGCTTGGAAAGCAAGATACGACAGATCTTGTTGGTACTACCGGAACTTGGAGACGACGATAAGTTGCTGCGACTCAAGTGTCAGATGTTGCTCCATCTCCACTTTAACTTCAATCAGTTTGGAAACGAACAGAGCTCGCATGACTTGACCGACTGTATCAACTACGGTCTCTCGTTATTTATACACATGAACGTCAACCATGAAAAGTTGATCCTGGAAGGATTGGTACACAAGTCCAAGTATCTCAAGGACTTATGGTGGACGTTGTTTGTGTTTGACCGGTTCAATGGAGCCATCAATTCAAAGGCCATGTTCATAAAGGAAATCGACTTCAATATCGAGCGACCGAACCATAACACAAACCTCATGAAATTGGTAGATCTTGCCACCGAGCTCCAGAACTTGATGGAAGCGTTCTTTCAACCCAAGACCACCACCAGTTTCATGCTGCCTGAAGAGTTTGTGCTGCGAGAATTTGCCCTTTGCAACAATGAAACGGTGCTTGCGTCGGTGTTTGGATACAAGGAGATTGTTCAAACGAAACTACACTTACCACGCGTATCTCAAGAAGACTATGTGCACCAGACCATCTTTTTTATCAGCCGGTTGATCAAGAACTTGATTGTGTTGGTGATCGCGGCGTTCCGAGCCAAGAAACAACAGACAGACCACTTGATCAATGAGATTTCGCTTCAGGCAACAGAGAACGTGATGCAGTTGTACCAGCGTGCTCTACGCCAAATGAACCACCAGCTATTGCTCAACACGCCGGTCATGTCGAGCTCTTTCTCGGTATGCTGCAACATCACGATGAAGTACCGTTTAATGTTGGAACAAAACACTCTATTGATCGACCCTGATGTCCGTGACCGTGTCAGTATGCTCTGGGTTCGCTACAGCGACGAGATCACTCAGCTCAGCACCAAATGGTGGTTTCTTAAACAAGGAATTGCCAGTGTGCGAAGGATCTGGGATAATATACATAATGAAGAAGAGGAAGAGGAAGATGAAGAAGAAGGTGATCGTCGCAACCAGATGGAACTAAGCCGTAAGAAATTGAACATCAGCTCGTTGTTATCGGAAGATGCGGGCTCAGTTCCTCTGGTTTTGAGCATTTCGTCTCCGATGCTTTTTGAGACGATGGGAAGCAATAAAGATCTGGAAAAACACAAGAGATCTGGACTACATACAGAGAACCACCATATTACAGATGTGTACGAGACAGAAGAGTTGCTTAAGGCTCTTTCCAGTGAGTTAGTGGTGCCGCTGCTCCACGATCTTTTGATGCATGGTGCTCATAATTTCTGATGCATGGTGGTATGAGCACCGGGTGATACATAGACTTATTTGCATATAAAATAAATGAAAAGAATCAGTAAAAAAGAAAAATCTCGATATAGAAAAGCAGTCGTCAGTCACGCGTGACACCTTTTTCGGAGGTGAGCGGATAATTTTAAAGTTCAACGGTTATACTAAAAAAACTACAAGGGAACAAGCAGGCAGGTGCCTGACACCAGGGTCACACACATTTTATTTGTTTCCAAGAAAAGAAAAGAAAAGAAAAAAAAAAGAAAAAAAAAGCAATATTCTGCAGGATCGCATCTCTTGCCCCTTTTATTGGTTCTGTTCTCCAGACTGTTTCGGACTTTAGTACGTATATAGAGCGGTCGTGCGGTGGCCAACAAAAAGCCCACTCAAGAATTTGACCACACAAAAAAAACGTAAGCATCCCACTTTACAACCACGGTTATCTGACTATCACCACAACTGCATAAAGCGTGGAAAAGCAACCAAACACCCACACAACTACAAGCACAAGTACAAACACACACATCAAAAGAATGGGCAATAAGGAAAAGTCGTCCACGACCTCGCCATCCATTCCAGTTTCTGACCGGGCCCAGGGAATCAGAACGGTGGTGGACTTGGCGATCTTCACACTTGTGTTACAGGCACTTCATATCATGTACGACTACTTTGTATCACTCATTGTTGGCTCGGAGTTGTTGACGTTGCCGCTGGACTCCGAATGGAAACCCAGTCCCAAAAAGGAGAAACTCTTTCCTTCGATAAGCCAAACGTCGATCGAACTTGGTCCCAGACTCGAAACACCAAGATCACCCAAAACACCCACCCCACAGCCATGTTCAACGGGTCTCACTACAAGATTGCTTCCGTTCAAGAATGACAAGGGCGAGATCGAATGGGCTTTTACTGACGAAATAACCTCCGGCAACGAATTAGATGTATTTAAGATTGACAGCAAGTTGCCTCAACAAGTCAAAAACGAAGATGACGACGGAATAAACTTATCTCCAACCATCTCCAATTCCTCCTCCAACAACGAATCTATCTTATCGGCGAAAAAGCAAAAGAAGAAGGAAGATATCGAGTCCCCCATCAACAGCCATTTATCTCCGTTTACTCCACAAGACGTTCTGGACAAGAAACTCCGCTCACCATCGCTCTTGTCTGAAGACATGGCCGGCGAAGGCGAGGATGAACGCTACAACTGTCCCCATTGCGATGCCGTGTTCAAGATTCGGGGATACCTTACACGTCACTTGAAGAAACACGCCGAAAAGAAGGCATACCAGTGTCCATTTCACAAGTACAGTATCTACATTGACGAAAACAACCTAACGCACAAATGCCACTCCACCGGCGGGTTTTCCAGACGAGATACGTACAAGACACACTTGAAATCAAGACATTTCAAGTATCCAATGGGTACCAAGACCAAGGACAGAACAAACTCGCCCGGTATGTGTTCCATGTGTGGCGAGCACTTCCCCAATGCCGAGATATGGTGTGAGATGCACGTTGAAGGTGCTGAGTGTCGCTACTTGCCTCCTGGTTTCAAAGGTAAGTCGCGTATCAAGAATAGACTCAAGAAGAGATTGACCAAAGAACAATTGAAGCATATCGAAGAGAATGCGCTGACGTTATCGAAATACAACTTGGCGTTGGGTAAAGACTCACCGTCGATTATCGAAAGCCCGACTCCTGGATTGGGAACTCCCAGCCACTATAATCCAAGCACACAAGAATACGCGTCGCCGTCATCGGTAGGATCCGGCAGCAGTGCTCCACAACGGATGACAAGGTCGCCGTTACAATATTCAACCTCCACCATGCTCAACTCGACCACATTACCACCATCAGCAGGCGCAGCACTGGTTCAGTATGAGAAAGATTACGACGACGATTATTGTTTGGATACAGACCAGTTGAGTTTCAATTATGCAGAGCCAGCGCGGTATTACCAGAAATCGTACTACGTTGACCAGAAAAACACGGCGTACAACCAGGCAGTGTTTAATTGATTAACTGGAACGATTATGTCTTTTATTATTATTATTAATTTTTTTGATTTGATTTTGGTGGAATTTTTAGGGGGGATAGAGTAAGTATATTGGCTTATGAATACAAAATGTACAATTGGATTGTTTAACCAAAGATATCGTCGATATCTGACCGTTTCTTTTTTGGTTTCTTTTTCTTTTTCGTTTTCTTGTTGCCAAAGATTTCGTCGATGGAAGCGAGTGTAGGAGCAGTGACGACAGGAACAGTGGTGATGATTTCGCCAAGATCGTCATCTGGTTGTGATTGAGTTTGAGTTTTTAGAGGTGGTTTTGTATTGATTTGTGGAGTTGTTTCAATGAGCAATGAGTTTATTTTGCTCAAGTTACCAAGCAAAGCAAAGCCCAAGTTGATGAATTGACCCAATGCAAGAATACCGTTGAATTCGTAGTATGCGCGAGGAATGATGCGATGGAGCAAGTAGCGAGCCAAATCGGCACGGGCTTGAAGCAGCAGCAGCAGCAGCAGCAACACAACAAATTTGCGAAAATGGCGATGGAGTAAATCCAACAGTTTCCACCAGACCTGCTGGTGGTGTTGGTTACGGCTTCGATAGTAGAGAAGATGGAGGATATGGTACTCTGTTTCTAGGGAAGACATGTAATTTTGATGCGATGAGATTTTCAATCTTGAAAAAAATTATAAATTCCATCAACAGAATGTCGTTGCTTGCAAACGCCAGAGCATTGTTGCAATCGTCACAGGCCGAAGAAGCACTCAAACTTCTTCTGGATGAAGCAGACGCACACCACGACGATGTTCAATTTCTTCAACTTTACGGCGAGACACTTTTGGAAACCAATGATGTTGAACAGGCGTACGATGTGCTTGTACGGGCGTGTCAGAAGGACCAGGCTGCGGCTGAAGGTAGCGAGAAGTTCTTTTACTTGGGCCAGTTGATTGGAGGCCACGATGGACTTCAGTCGTTGGATATTGGGCTTGCCAGACTCCAGCAGCAAGTAGAGTTGGTTGATGCTAATAAAGATAACGATCCTCAGCTCGCCGAGTTGGCCAAAGTATACCAGACACCACAGCTGTTGCGCAAGTACCTTGTTAAGAAACTTAACCAAGGGCTCTTTGCCAAGATTGAGATCTGGATGACCGACTTGTGTATGGAACCCGAGGCCGAAGCCGAGTGCAACAACTTGATCGAACACTCGTTATCGTTGGATCCTGCCAATCCCGAGGCATTGTCGCTTCTCTCGTCGATCCGGATATCGCAGCAGAGAACCGATGAGGCCACCACGGCACTCTTGGAGTCATGGAAACTTTTCCAGGCCAAAAAGACGCAGCTTGAAGAATCAGCCAACGATTTACAGAATGGTGCAGTTGAAGACGATGAACGCGATTCGTTCGAGGTCGGATTGGAATATGTCGAGTTGATCCAGCCGTTGCTTACACTTGCTCGTTACGCCATTGAGCTCGAGCTCTACAACGAAGCCGTGGGTATCTCGTCCAACGTCCAGGATATCAACGAAAATATCTTGGAACCATACTACTACGAGGCATTGGCCCATTTATTCGTAGCCAAACGTATTGTGGCCGGCGAAAATCCAGCTCATGATTACCGAGACGTTGAAATCGCTGAACTCAAGGCCGCTAGCGATCCCAAGGTCATGGAACTGGTGGCTGAAGCACGTAGTGCCTTGACCATGGCATACAAGGTGATCAACAGTGATGTGGTTGAAGCAGATGCAGAATTGATCGAACAGGTCCAGGCCTTAGTCCAGGAAACAGGCGGACCCGTGATGAGCGAGTTGTTACCGGAACGTGTCGATGAAGAAGGCTGGGAAGACGAAATCGAAGACGAATAAGAAGGTGTCTATTTTGGGGGAGGGGGTTTGTATCTATAGATTCACATTTTTTTGCTAGTGTTCTACACTATGTTCATTAAAAAGTCATAAAAGCTTAATTCAACAAATTGATCACATTAGGCACATCCTTGAAGAAATCGTTGTTGAAAATATCCATCAGAACCGACTCAAAGTACTGGTGATACTCGGTGTCGTCTAAAATCGAGTTGGGATAAGAAACTCCATCGGACGACGATGGTGTTTTGAGTGACGACATCGCATTGGTGCTGGTGTTAGTATTAGTGTTTGTACCAAACGTCCCCAATTCGACACCCAGGGCCTGTCGTGACTGTGAAAGCAACATGTTCTTGATGGACGGGATCGATTCTTCGCGCAGGAGCGGTGTTCCTTGCTGCAGAGATCCGCTTCCTGGAGTCATCCAATCGCTGTTGTTTCCCACTAACGGATGCAGTGGCTTGCGTTTCTGTTTCTTGGATCCTCTCCGTCGTTTGGCAGAAGGAGGCCGTCCTGCTAGTTTATCGATAAAGTCCAGTGTAAGACGACAGATTTCGTCAAAGAGCCACCAGGTCAGACTGAACTTCTTTAACTCACTGACATAGTCCTCAAGTTGGAACAACGGCTGTACCTTATCGTCACGGTACTCAAACAGTGCGGGATTGAAGTAGAACCGAGTCCGTTCCTTAAGCGACACCGCCATCGCAAGCAGCACACACCATGGAATCAACGGGATATTCATCACGTAGTCTTGTTTCATTTCTCTTATATACCACAAGATATTCTCGGCTGATCTGAGCGACGTAGCTTCCGGAACATGTTTGGGTATCATCTGGTTATCGTAATTGGCCTTTTGAACCCCAAGAACTACTGCATTGTTGACCATCCGCGAAAAGAAGTGAACGGTGTTGCAAACATATTCGTTTGTTGAGTACATCGACGACTCGTAGACCCGTCGCTTGCTGGCCCGTTCCTTATCGCAGAGATTGAACTCGATTCGTGTAAACTCGTCGAAATCAAACAGATGGTAACGAATCGCAGACTCGGCGGTGAGGATCCCCAAGCTTTTATTGTGGAACGGCTGGTAGATCAGAATAAACATGTTTTCCAATGACCTAGCCAATTGGACTAGTTTCAATAAGGTGATGTTGTGGTACGGCAAGTCGACATTGAAATCTTCTTGTTTGATAAAGATTGCCCGTTGGTTGACCAAGCCATTGAAGCGGTCAAAGATGTAGCAGATCCACCAGAGAGTCGTGGTATATTCGGCCTTTTCAGGCTGGGTATCTCCAAACCGTTTCATGTGGATCCCCAAAGTATTGGACAAGTTGATAGCGGCCGAAATATCTAGCGAACTATTTTCGTTGCCCAACTTATCGAAACTAAAGTTGAGCGAGAGCAAGAGCAGTACCACGAGCCGTGAAAACTTATCGTCATCGCCCAACTGAGGGAGCACTAGCATGATTTGCCGTACTTTGTACTCGAGCTCGGTGATGAACTTGATCAATTCTTCATCAAATTCCTGTTGTGAGAGTTCTGACGGTTCGCCGTTGGGTTTGCCCTTGGAAAACACCCGTTTCAAGATCGGATGTGCCATGCGGTCGCGCAGAATGGCAATGACAATGCAATAGACCAAGATATTCTGGGCCTTGCTGTTGTGATAATCGTCCCAGAAACCCTTTTCGTGCACAATAGGGAAGATGGAGTTTATCTTGTAGAAATAGAGCTCGATCAACTGTTTGACGTCGAACGGATCAAAGGGATACTGAGGACTTGAGAGCGTAAATGCATAGATGGATACAAGGAACTGGTACACTGTCAAGTTGCGGATTTCCCACTGCTTTTCAGTACCTGCCTTGCCGAAATGGCGGATTTTGTACGCTGAATCGTTGTTGTTTTCTGTCTTTTGCTTGATGTAGACTCCTGATTCGTGCCAGATACTTTTATCTTCTCCTGCGTTGGCAATGATGGCTTTGGGATGGCCGTGGAAAAGGAGCTGGTACGACGAGTCCAGGTCTTGGCCCAGAATATTGAAGTTGTACTTGGATTTAAGGTATTGCGGGGTGATGCGAGGGTTAGACGTAACAAAGAGCGCCTGCTCGTCGTCCAGAAAATCTGACTGGTCTGTAGGTAATGGTTCTACCGATGGAACTGATCCAGGTATGGATATTGATACTGGAACTGATCCAGGTATTGATACTGGAGCCAGTGGTGGAGCCAGTGGTGGAGCCAGTGGTGGAGGAGGAGGAGGTGGTGGCTGGATTGGAGTCGGAGGTTGTAGTGGTGATGGTTCTGACTCTTCATCGCGTGTCTTCTTGAGGCTGCACTCGACGTTGTGGCGACGGCAGGTGCCGCATCCTTCACGTTCGTAGTCCACCGACGTGATATCACACTTGATGCGTTTGATGCGACAGTAATGGCAGCACTTGAAGGTGCGCTTGCGCGTCTTGTAGTTGGAATCGAACGCAGGAAACACAAACATCGAATGTGACTCGGCAACAAGAATCTCTTCGGTGTAACTGTGATTGGGATGTGTCAACGCAAGATGTCGCAAAACGGTTGGTTAAAAACTCGGTGGAGGGTGGGGAAAAGCCCGGTGTGGGGGACGAGTGCCTCCTACGGCAATGTTCCCGGCCAACCAGACGGTCCGCACCCCACCTTGATGCACCAGGTTTATTTTATTTTTTTCTTTTTATAATCGATTATTTTTAGTCTTTGCGAAGGTTGGTTTCTCCACAGGGCTCGGACTGGGGGAGGAGGGTAACACTTCGGGTTACGACAGCAACGGAGATAAGGCACAGTTCCTATTGGTCCAAAATACGGTCTAAAATCGGCTGCCCCACGTCGTTGACCTTTTTTATTATCCACCGCGCACAGCCGTAGACTTTACTTGTCTTATTCCAAGGTACTTCATTATTTATTTATTTTTTTTCCTTTTTGTTCATTTATTTTTTTTCTTTTTGTTATCTCCTCGATGACCACCAACCACCGACCAACACTAGAAGCCAAGACAGGAAAGGCTGCTGTTATCGCCGGTTCGATAACACACTCACGTGCTTTGCCACTGCAGACACATCTCAAATACAGAAACGATACACGAATTGATACGGCCGTTGCGTTACGCGCAGTCGCCGAACTAAAACAAGAACAAGAACAAGAACAAGAACAAGAACAAGAACAAGAACAAGAACAAGAACAAGAAAAAGAACAAGAAAAAGAATCAGAATCAGAATCAGACTCTGAAGACGAACAGTCCTTATTGGCCGAGCTTAATCGGTTACGAAATGATAAGTTAAACTCTAACCTTGGTGCAGGAGACCCCTCTGCGTCCGAGTATGGGTCTGGGTCTGGGTCTGAGTCCGACTCTGATTCGTCCCAACTTCTTGCCGAACTCAACAAACTCAAACGTGAACGCCACGAACTTAAAACTAAAAAAGCTCTCACCAACAACCCCATCGTGATCCCACCAAACTCGGCTGGTGCTCCCAAACGAAGCTGGCGCTCGTCGGCTTTCAATGAAAATAAAAAAAAACGAACAGATAACGAGTCACAACCATCATCAGAGTCGTTCACCACCGATACTCTCAAGTCCGAGACCCACAAACACTTCTTATCCAAATACATTAGATAGATTTTTTTTTTCATACAAACACTAGTAAAAACATTAGGTCAAGTCGTCAGCATGCACGAGACGGGCATCCAACTGAGCAATATCTTCCTTGAGACTGGCCTCCTCCACCGTCTTCACCAACTCTTTGGTACACTTGGCAATATCAAACGAGATCCCCGCCAATCTCTGCTTGAAGTTCTTATCTGCAAAGTCGCTGTCGCTCTTGTCACTGTTCGGCTTGCAAAGTATATTCATCCGATGGTTACAATCCTCCAAACTCCGCACCACCCAACTTCCATGCTCCTTCAACTGCGCATTCCGTGTCTGGTTCATCGAAGTATTGGTGGCCTCCGTCATCTGCGATATCACCTCGGTGATGGCCTGAGATTTCTCTCTCAAGTCCCCACGCGTAGCATTGGGCTTCTTGATCGCAGACAACAACGACTGGATCGTCGATATCACTTGCACCGTCTGGTGCTCAAGATAAAGCAACACTTGTGTAATCGTATTGTCAGGATCATCAATATCAAACAAATCAACATTGAACGTAGCTGCAGCCATCGATTTCCGGTACTCCTGTCTCTGTCTCGCTTCAGACTCTTCTTCAGTCTCCGATTCTTCTCCTGATTCTTCATCCGACTCCTCTCCAGACTCCTCTTCTGACTCAGACTCAGCCTTGGGCTCAACATAGTTCACCCGCTTCGGTATCTGCGGACTACTACGAGCATCAACTGCTTTGGCGTGCGATTTGGCAACTTCAAGGGAATGATCAGCTTGTGTTGACTCTTCTTGGACAAATGTACTCGAAGTATCAGACTCTTCGGGTTCCACTCCAAGCTTCTGCTTGATCGTCTGGAAAAGACCGCCGCCACTACTCTTTAACGGCAATTCTTCAGGCTCCGGCTCTCCCAGAGGAGTCGTTTCAGCAGTAGAAGTCAACACTTTTTCAGTACTGGTATCCACCTTATCCGTCTCTGAAACAGTGTCGTCGTTGTTCAACCGATCACGAATACTTGAAAACAATCCCTTACCCTTACCTGTCTCAGATACAGTAGCAGCTGCGGCTGATGCTGTAATACCAGCACCGGTAACAGCCACACCGGAAACAGAATGGCCATTAACTTCTCTGTCTTCTGCAACTGCTGCGAATGGTTCGGACAACTTCTTGGAATTATGCACAACACTATTATTGGCAGTCTCACTATCCAGTTCAAGTTCGGTGCCAATAGAGCTGGTTTTGCTATGGTTCAGCTTGGGAGAACCTTCGTCAGAAGCCGTAGGACTCTCAAAGCGACGCACACGGTCAAAAATACTCTTTTTGCTCAGTGCCGTAGCTTTTGGAGGTGATTGTATTGAAGCCAAGTTATCAGTAGACTCATTAAACTTACTAGCGAGATTTGCTATTCCCTTACCCCTTGGCGAGAGCTTGACACCATTCTGTATTGGTGACGTATTTTCCAATGGCGATCGCTCGAATTTAGAGGCCAATGTTCCAATCTTGCCATTAGGTGACGCTTTCGGTGTAACCTTCTCCGTCGAACGCAACGATGATTTTTCATCAAAAATATCAGAATCGACTGACTTGTATGAGTTGGTCGAGTCTTGTCTCTGATGAGTAGACAGTGACTTTTCATAACTCTTAGATGCAGATTGCAATGGTTGAATTGTTTCCATCTCGCTTTCTTCCTCACTACCACCATCTATATCTTCATTGGTTGTGTCGCCTCCTTCTTTGTTATGGGGAATTATTTGTACTTCCTCCTCCGTGTTGTCACCAAAATGAACTCTATTGCTCGTTGGCGGTACATCTCTTTGTTTCAATGACGATGAAGTCGAAGCAGAAGTAGCTGCTGGTTCGGAAACGATATTCTTCTTTCCAAATGGTGAAAAGTTCCGCAAGAATCCCTGAGCACGGCTTTCAGGTTTTGTCTCAACAGAAGATGAAACATCTCTAGCATTAACTCCAGTAGATACAGGTCCCGTGGAAGAAGTTGAATCAAGGGACTTTACTTGCTGTTCCAGATTAAGTGGCTTGGTTGGATCAGCATCAATACTTTGGTTCTCCACGAATGGATTGACATTTGTCTGATTTTCACGCAATTTGTTGGCCATTCTCAACGGTCTCACTCCAAATTCTTCTTTAACAGCAGGAGTTAGTACTATCGTCGAAGACAGAACATTTCTAGAGCTAACTGAGTTATCATTCAATTTCGACACAGACACCAAATCGCACAAGGTGAAACTTATTTCACCAATAGCACGTTCAACAACAATTTTGGGAAGAATTGATGAGTATACTGCAAAGTATCTCGTGGCTGTAAGTGCATAGCTAACGGCTTCCCTCAAACAGAGGGAGTGCTCGTTACTGTTTAATAGCAGATGATCTCCCTGTGAAGCAATTTCGTTGGAGAAAATGGAGATCTTGGAAATCTTTTCAAATAGCATATCAGAATCCAACGATTCAGAGTTCAAATCATTGATAAAAGTTTCAATTAATGCTTGGAGATCAGCAACTAACTTGATTGATATCAAACCTTCAGGGGCGATAAAAGATTTCAAATTCTTGCCGTCTAAAGCAGACTTGCTTATGCTACTGGCAATGGTATTGGAACGAGCCTCCTCATACTTTGTTTGCCATTTGGAAATTTCCTTCTTCAATTCGTTCTGGTTAGGACCCTTCTTTGAAGGATCGATCGAGTCCAACTTGTCAAGGAAAGATTCCAAGTCATTCTTGATGCTAGAGTGACCTCCTGGAACTGACATAGAAGGACCAGAGCCAAGGACTGAGGTATTGATGTCACGAGAAGAAGTGCCGGTTTTGAGCGATTGATTCTCAAGTTTCAAAGCAGCATTAGCAGCTTTGAGTGATTCGAAATTTTCCAGACTTGAATTTGGCTTGTTCTGTTGCCAACCCAACTTTTCTTCACTCAACTGTTCAATTTCCTGACTGAGAGTTTTATTCTGAGCGTTAGTATATTCGTAGTCGTCCTGGAGAAGCTTGTACTTTTCGAGTAACAGATTGTGTTCTTGTTCGAGACTTGTCATGGAGAGTTTCAAGTCTTCGATGATCAGATCCTTTTTGGAGTTTTCATGTTCCAAATTATTACTTGTGCCGTACGATGCTTTTGAGATAGGTTCTGTTGTTTCGTCTTCTTCATCGCTAGACCATGCAAGATTGTTTGCCTTTGTGGGGACAACTGTTTTGGACTGGATCCCAATCGTTTGTTGGGGTATTGAGTCCTTGGATGTGTTAATTTCCTTTTCATGATACGAGGCTGGGGAGATGTCTGGATGAGGGAAGTTGTTGCCCAGAGGAGATTGGTTTGTGATGGACCCGGTGAGGTTAGTGGCGGAGGAGGTGTGTCTGCTTTCGATGGTGGAGTTGTCTGGGATAGAAGAAGAACCTGCTTGTTCGATGTGTAGGTTTCTTCTTTCGATTTCGAACGAGATATCAGACACCAAGTCCTTGAATCTGGTCTGTGGTAAAGATGACAACTTTTGTCTTGCTTGGTTTCTCTTGGGGTGAAACGAGGATTTAGGGAGCAAGTAGTCGGGTTCGCCTCGTGATTCGTCGATTCTTCTTCTTAACTCATCGTAGACATCAGTACTGAGTTCTTTGAACTGGGCACCTGAAAGTTTCAAGAGCTTCTCTCTTGCTCTCACGGCACGATTGGAGTTTGATTTACTGCGGGCTCCCACATCGTCTGAGATGTCGAGGAACTGCTTCAAAACCTTGTAGTGGTGGACCAAATCACTCATGGTGGGCTCTCTGAACAATATGGACTCGCTGGATCAAAGCTATATCTCTTATAAAAAGCAAAATCAACTGTGTTGTTATGGGGTGTAGCTGTCCAGGCAAAAGCATTTTGTTTTTTTTGGTGCATTGTCGAACGCGTCTTTGTGTCATGTTTACCTGTGCAGGGACGGGGATATGCTTGAAGCCAGAGACTAAAATTTATACGCAATAACTACCGAACCACCAAAAGATACAAATGCAGTAAACCACCAAACCTTCAAAGTCTTAGATGCTTCTATATCTTTGCTTTCTTTCTACTATTTTTATTTATTTGTTTCTTGAGAATTTCGCAACTAAACATTGCCTAGAAAAATCTGGCTAATGAGGAGAACTAAAAGTTTAATGCTACTTGAGTTGTAGTGATCGATACTTTTATTCAAGTGGATAATTCGTCAAGATCAAGATCACGATGATGTCTCCAAAAGACTATGTACATAATGCTAAAACTCTCTGCTTCTCGCTAACTTCTCTCCACGATAGCAGCACTGATTTCTTCAAGCGAAGGAGAAGCCTCCAACAATTTCTCTCTAACAAACTGTTCTCCCACGCTCTTGCCATGTGTAAACGTTACAGCACCAATCAACGCATACATCATCTGCGCACTCACCTTCAACTCTCCACTGGACTCAAACCCTAAGCCGTGGTTATATGACTTCCAGAACATGGTTGTGTTCAACTTACTGTTTTTGGCAAAAATCCCCAACGACATCCGGCCAGCCAACTCCTTGGCTATCGGAGTCCCCAACACATCCAAGTTCTTGCCGTTGACCAGCAATTCGTTACTGGTTTCTTGCTCCACCACATGCTTGGCAAAGAAAAGATTGGTGATCTTCGAGCCCATAGCACCAAGTTTCTCGTTGTATGGCTTTATTCCGTTTCCAAACGACTTATGCGTCAATACCTGAAGCGCAAGCTCGTCACTTATCGCATACTTGTCCTCCAAAAACGCTTTAATGTGCTTTAAGTTCTCGGGACTCGCTTCGTACTTGGTACCGGTATGCGTACTGAATGCTTCTTCGGGATCTCTTTTAAGTCCGGCCACTCTCGGGCCTTTGTGCAAGTATATGTTCCTAGACGCCTGACGCTGCACGCCAACCCTCAATCCAGTTAATTGTCGTATCATGTTGGCCATCGTCCTATGTTAGTGGTGGTGCGCTAATGGTAGTCTCTCCAAAAATTTTTCATGCACTTTGGTGGAAAATTTGTAGATTGCCTATTCTGGAAACATGCTTACACGTTCAGTGCGAATCCTTTCAGTCAATGATTAAATGCGATGAGGTTTGAGAAACAAATCCAAAGAAGTAACTTACCATGGATATCTTTCGTATTTTATCACGAGGTGCCAACCTTAAAAAGTCCAAGGATGTACACACCGACTATGCATTGCCCATACCACAAATATCGAAACATAAAGAAGAAACGTTGAAGTTCCAGGTTGAAAAAGAGACGGATTTCTTCCATACCAAATCCCACAAGCATGAACCAAAAGCGATGGAGGAAGTTGATGAAGCTGAAGAAGAAGTAGAGGTTCCACTTAGAGTATCAAATGAAGAAGATGCTGCTGTGTTACGGAGAGCCAACCATACCAAAGTGACGGGGGAAGACGCACCGTTGCCAATCGGTTCGTTTCATGATTTGGTGAGTCGGTTCCAGCTCGATAAAAAGGTATTATCGAATCTTATCGAGGCCGAGTTTATTGAACCAACGGCTGTTCAGTGTGAGTCAATCCCCATCACGCTCAAGAATCGTGACTTAATTGCGTGTGCTCCCACGGGGTCCGGTAAAACATTAGCATTTCTTATTCCATTGGTGCAGCAGATACTAAACAAAGCAGTGGCCAAGAACCACGGGATTCGAGGCTTGGTGATCTCACCAACCAACGAGTTGGCGGTGCAGATTTTCCAGCAATTGGAGGTGTTGACACGAGGAAAGAAGTTGAACTGTGCGATTTTATCGAAACAGTTGGCTAGCAAGTTGAGTAACAATATCATCAAGTCGAGCAAGTACGACATTATTGTTTCAACTCCATTGAGATTGATCGATCTTGTCAAGAATGGTCTGGTAAATCTTGACAAGGTTGAGCAGTTGGTCATTGATGAAGCAGACAAGTTGTTTGACCAAGGGTTTGTTGAACAGACCGATGATATCCTTTCGCATTGTAAGTATCCTCATCTTCGGAAATCGATGTTTTCTGCTACCATTCCTTCTGGAGTTGAGGAAATGGCCCATTCGATCATGAAGGACCCAATCAGAGTGATCATTGGCCATAAAGAAGCTGCTTCCAACACCATCGACCAGAAATTGGTATTTACCGGGAACGAAGAAGGTAAGCTTCTTGCTATTCGTCAGATGATGCAACAGGGCGAGTTCAAGCCACCTATAATTATCTTTTTGCAGCTGATTACGCGTGCCAAAGCGTTGTTCCATGAATTGCTTTATGATCGACTCAATGTCGATGTGATCCATGCAGAAAGAACCCCGAAACAGCGAGACGATGTGATTAAAAGGTTCAAGAATGGAGATATCTGGGTACTTATCACGACGGATGTGCTTGCCAGAGGGGTTGATTTCAAGGGTGTTAATCTTGTCATCAACTATGATGTTCCTCAGAGTGCCCAGGCATATGTGCATAGAATCGGAAGAACAGGAAGAGGAGGTAAAGATGGACGTGCTGTCACGTTCTTTACCAAAGAAGATAACATGGCCATCAAACCTATTCTAAATGTGATGAAACAATCCGGATGTACGCTGGGATACAGCGAATGGATGGAAGAGATGAGTAAGTTATCGAAGAAAGAAAAGAAATCGATCAAAAAGAACGAGATCCAACGGAAAAAGATCTCGACTGTGCCTGGAGTGGTCAAGAAGAAGAGAAGAAACCGGGAAGAGATGATTGAAGCCTCAAAGAAAAGAAAGGCACTTCTCCAACAAGAACAAGAAGAAGAAAAAGAATAGAAACCTTTTATCTAATAAACATTTAATAAATATGCAAATTGTACATAAAACCTTAATGGTGGCCATCGGAATGGACGGTTGGGTAGCCAAAGATGCTTCTTCTGCCGATTATTTCACCCACGGAGAAGAAAGCCAACAATTGGGTTCCGTAGACAGCAGCCTTGACTCCGACTTCCTTGGTAGGCTTGAATTGGGCAGCCTTGACCAACAATTGTTTCTGTTGTTCTGGAGATTGGATAAACTTGACAGCATTGTTGTACACCGTCTGAAATTGTTGGCTGGAAGGAGGAGCCAACCCTTCGCTCTTGTACACAATCTTACTGATTTCAGCAGTCACTTTGCCCCAGTAAACTGCACAGTTGGCGAGTTGTGTAGATTTGGTAACTAATCCGTTCACAGCAGTGGTGGCTTTGTTGACAATAGCAGACATCGTTGAGTTATTGTTTGGTTAATATAAGACGAAGCTCGGGTTCACATTTTTTTTTTCATTTTTCGCTGTTTGGTTTTAGCGGTGGGCCAATAATGAGTGGTAGATTGTAGACTTCCTAATCAGGCAGTCTTATCAGATATGTACGCCGAACCGGTCCGGCAACACGACGGGAGCCACCAAGCTCCAGCCGTATAACACGTAACAGACCCATGACGAAATGATCTTGACCCAGCTCATAAAGTATGTGCGTCCCACAGGCACAAAGTCGCCCAAGTCGTCTTGCTGAACGTTGATGGTCAAGAGAGTAGCGACGTATTGCGTGGCAAGGAAGAAGATAAGATGGAACAATGCATAGTTGTACTTGACCTTGACGTGTTCTTCGTCTCCACCATCGTCCACTGTGCCTTCGTCATACAAATCAAGCTGTGTCAAGGCACTTTCTGGCAACGAACCTTCATCCACTGCTTGTTTGATGGCCTGGTAGCGCATCTCGTTGCGGACCTGAGGCTGAGCGCGTACAGGTTCGTCCACCACATCAGAACTGAAGGCAGAGTTGGCTGCGGCTCTTGTAGTGGTATATGCCACGGCAATAAATGTGAAAAACGCTCCTAAAATGACACTGGCCGTTCTAGTACCCCGTGAACGAATAAGAGGATTGCAGAACTTATCGTCCGGTTCCGAGGCCACTGCACTCATCACCAAGTACGTACAGTAGAACACAACCATCGACGACTGGGCCAAACCTGCGTGGGGATTGAATTCTTGGATGGTTTGATTGATGGACATGATGGAGATGGCCAAGGCAAAAATAAGGTTGAATGTAATGGCTGTTTTGTTCATGTTACAGTTGGGACCAGCAAAGAACCAGTACATGATGCCCATCAACACAAAGCTGCCGATATACATCGATAATGTGCCTCCAATTAAGAGTTTCTTCCAGAACCCTGCGTCGCCCTCACCGGTCAACTCTTCCATTTCGATCTTTTCCAAGCATGTTTCAGCCCATGCGTGAGCAAAGTCGACCAAGAGAATGAGTCCGATGCCCAAGAAGATCGTCAGGAACACCACGGCGATGTTGTTACCGTAAAACACAAAGAAACCATCGGGAATCATCAAGAAGTTGACCACAATCAACAACAACCACGCAAAGATCTTGGACCGCCAGCAGCCGTTCTGGATCACTGCCCGTGGGTTGCTGGTGGACTTGACGTTGACAAGAAGCGCTGCAAGTATCAAATGGAGTAATCCAAGGGCAAAATTGATTCGATGAACCGAGGTGAAACTAATACATTCACTACCGTCAGGCCCACAGCGGTTGTTGATAAAGCCAAACGTCGCTCGTTCGAGCTTGTGGATGATAAACGGCAGCAACGCGATCCACGATAACAACGAGTTGACGAGGAGAAGGAAGGCGTAGGTGATTCTCGTCATGATCGACAGCTGGAACGTACCGCCAATCGACGTACAGAACGCAGAACACGCAGCAGCCCCAAAACACAGGGCCATCGACGAAAGCGGAATGAGTGGTAACGATATAGCTGCCCCCATTCTAAGGATTGGTGATTATGTATCGCTATTTTCCGCACCAGAAAAATGTGTCGCTATTTTTTCGTAATCTCTCACTAATTTTTGTAATCTCTCACTAATTTTCTTCAACTCTCACTATTTTCTCAACCTCTCACTATTTTCGCTACTCATCACCATGTCATTTAGAAAAAGAGGCGATGTTATAGGCATTCCTGGGCGTGAAACCGTTCCTGGAAGACCAGTGGTTCCTGGCCGTGGTCCTCCAGTTCCTTCAGCCGTGCCAAAACCCGCCCCTCTGCGTGTCTCCAAACAAGAAACCACAGCTAAAAATCCCGGAGTTCGGCCATCGCTCCTCACATCGCAGCCCACCATCTCGACTGGAGGTGCTGATCTCGATAAATTGTTGCTCCATCAGGGTCTTCCACTTGGTTCGCTGCTTCTAGTGGAAGAATCAGGTACCACCGACTTTGCATCGGTGCTTCTTCGTGCATTTGTATCGCAGGGCATCGTCCACAACCGCATCAACAACGACGAACACCATTCACACGTTGTGGTGGTGGGTACAGCACCTCAGTGGACCACAGACCTACCAGGATTGTACCGTGGTACGTCCAAGGAACAGAAACGGACCAAAATCAAGGAAAACGAATCGAAAATCAGTGTATCGAACTTGGCCAGCAATGCTCCTGCCAGAAACGACGATTTGAAGATCGCCTGGCGCTATGGTCTCCGTAAGAACAACGAACAGGAACTGGTAGACGTTCCTACATCGTACGAACAGTACTCTCACCAATTTGACTTGACGCAGAAACTTGTACCGGGCCCCTCTCCGCAAGAGGTCTCGTATGTGCCCATGTCACCGCAACCACAAGACATCATTCAGCAAATATCAGCAATCGTACGGTCTCATATCCATCAAAACGCGGCGAAAGTCATACGGATCGTGATCCCTGGTCTTCTCAACCCGCTGCTTTACCTGCCGGTGCTGGCGACACCGCAATTCATGGTGCCGTTTGTGCACTCACTTCGGGCACTCTTGAAACGATACAGTTCCAATGTTGCTTTGATTGCATCGCTTCTGCTTGATTTGTACCCTCGTGACTCGAATCTTACATCTACACTTGAGCTCTTGTTTGATTCAGCCATCCATCTCCAGCCATTCAACCAGGAAATGAGCCAGTTGATCGAGAAAACGTACAAGAACGAGCCAGCCAAGATCCAACAGGGTCTTGTTAATGTAATCAAGCTCCCGGTATTGTCTGAACGAGGCTTGATGATGGTGCATGCTGGTGAATATGCGTTCAAGAACGGACGCAAGAGGTTTGAGATTGAAGAATGGGGAATTCCCGTTGAAGATGATGGTAAGGACGAACAAACAACCAAGAATATAGATTTCTAATACATAAAACGACTATTTATCAAGAAGACGAAGGATCTTTTGCTGGTTGGCCTCGATTTGAGCCAACCGGGCATCGAGCAGTTCTATAGCACGAAGAATCGCTTCCATCTCTGTGGTAGAAGGTTGCGAATGAACACGTTTATTTTCCGTTTTGGGCTCTTCTTCCTGGCTGCGTTTGCGTGTATGTTCAAGCTGTGAGATTGCAAGTCTTCTCTCCGGCGACCCGCTTCTTCTCACCGGCGAAAGCCCGCCGGTGGGCACAAGTTTCGGGACCCTTGACATATAAAATGGAATAATGAAAATATCACGTGAGAAGATTTTTCACAGGTATCAAGAGACATGGCAGTTCAGTTCGTGTCGGTGATTTCACGCGACGACAAGCCGGTGTATATCCAGCTGTTCGATACGGGCGATGTTGCGACAGCACTGGATGCCAACAAGTTTTTAAAGTACAACTTCTTGTCGCATATGGCGCTCGATATCTTTGCTCTGCCCACGCTGTTGAGTATCCGCGAACAACAGGACGACGACGGCGGTGTGGTGCTCTTATTTATCCAGGACGGTGTCACTGTGTATGGCTACGAGACCAGAAATGGCCACAAGTTTGTGGTGGGGCTCGATGGGCCTGGTGTGCAGCTTGCTCAGCTCTTTAGTGATATCCATAAATGTTACTTGAGACTGGTGTTCAATCCTTTCAAGGACGACGGCGAGTTGCTGGCGACGTTCGATACAAACGTCAAGAAGATCGTACAGCTGTGGAATATTAATACATAACATCTAATCTACTTTAACACGACATTGGCACCTCTTAACTGTAAGTAGTCCTGGTCGATCCCTTGCGGCATGTTACGGATGACTTCCTGGTAGATCTCGACATTGTGGAACCGTAACCCGTTGGATGGGTTCTTATACTTGCCATGTAACCCTGTGATGTCACAGTAGTGTTTCTGGGGCACGAGACTCGGTGGTGCTGCAATCAGCGTATATGTTGGAGTGTCGAAGGCGATGGAGCTTTTGGTGGCCACATACTTTTGCTCTTCACTAATCACTTGTCGTGTGGGCTTGTAGCGTCTGGGAGCCAGAGGACGGTGGTTATTCTTGAAGGAATGTGTTTTGGTGGTGATTTCTGAAAGGGCCTGGAGATCGCTCATAGTAACCTGGGTTTTTTTCAGATTCATTTTTCACTCAACTATGTATTGGAAGAATTGCACCAGTTGATGGTGACGGTTGAGGTGGTGTATGGTCTGATGATACACATCAAAGCAACGACTATAGTTGGTTTCTACAATTATCAACTACACCATCAATATAAACATCTTTCTCTTACATCTTTTTCACATTCTCACATTCTCACATTCTTTCTTTCTTTCTTTCTTTCTTGCTTTCCTCACTTCTTTCTCTTTCATCACTTTCTTCTCTTCTTTCTCTTACAACTTTCTTCACTTCTCTCTTCACTGCTTTCTTATGGTTTTTCATCTTTTCTCACTTCTTTTATCTCGTTTCTTTCTGTTCTTTTCTTTCTTTCTTAACCTCTTGTGACTCTCAAAGTCCGGGGTAAAATTTTTTCCACCACTTTCTTCATTAATGTTTGCCAGGGTCCGAGTGTCCCGTCTTGTACCAAGTGTAAGACGGCTCCATACTCCGCTCGAGGAGTATAATGCCAAAGTCGCATCCAAACGACTCCAGGACGATCCTTTCCAGCGCAAAATCATCACCAGTCTCTCGCTACTCCACAGCAAGCTCGCTGAGTATACACCTCCCACTGTTGTTACCCCGTCTGTGGATTCCTTGAAACCCAAAGAAGGAATCAGTAAAGTATTTGCATCGTTTTTTGGCTCCAAAACCCGCAAGGAACATCAACAGCTTTCTACGGACGAAAATGCCATCAAAGGGATATATCTCTATGGGGACGTTGGATGCGGCAAAACGATGTTGATGGACTTGTTCTACTCGACCGTGCCTCCCAACTTGCCCAAGAGACGGATCCATTTCCATCAGTTCATGCAGCAGATCCATAAACGGTCCCACCAATTGAAGATGGAACATAATCACATGGACTTGGACGTTATTCCGCTTCTTGCAGCCGAAATCGCCCAGCAGCTGACCGTATTGTGTTTTGATGAGTTCCAGGTGACAGATGTGGCCGATGCCATGTTGTTGCGTCGGTTGTTGCACATGTTGTTGAGTCCCGAGTACGGCGTCGTGCTTTTTGCCACGTCCAACCGGGCTCCAGACGACTTGTACTTGAACGGGATCCAGCGTGTTTCGTTTATTCCATGTATTCAACAGATCAAGCGTCAGACCCGTGTAATATATCTCAATTCGCCTACAGATTACCGGAAAGTGCCCAAACCGGTGAGTTCTGTCTACTATTTCCCAAAACCTGGGGTCAAGTACCATTCGAAAGCCAATGCTGCCAAGTGCAAGCAACATGTGGAACAATGGTACGAGTACTTCAACGCCCCCAACCCTGACAAACAAGTGCTTCAAGATCATGCGTTGAATGTATGGGGTCGAAAGTTGAATGTTCCTATTTGTTCACCACCGGCCGTGGCACAGTTTCTGTTTGAAGAGCTCTGTGGCAAGCCATTGGCTGCGGGAGACTATCTCTCGTTGGCAGATACGTTCAAGTCGTTTATTGTCACCGATATCCCGTACTTGAGTATTGATGCTCGCGATAGTGTGCGGCGATTCATTATCTTTTTGGATGCGGTGTACGATGCACATGGCCGGTTGGCAGTGACGGCTGCAGCTGCGTTCAAGGACTTGTTTGTTGAGCCAGAAGATCTACAGAAAGATAATTATCAGTTGTACCGAAAACAACAAGAAAAGGGCGAAGAAGAGACGTTTGAAGATGACGATTTGGTCGTCACCCATGGATTCGATAAGAGCGTGGCCAAAAAGGCAGCGATGTTTGCCAATGATGAAGAAAAGTTTGCATTTGCCCGGGCATTATCACGATTATCCCAAATGAGCACAACTGATTGGATAGACCATTGACTATAGAAATATATTATTAATTGCAACAACAACAACAAAAAAGTTCTAGAAGCAGCATCATTTCCTAATAGAGGATTGCTGCGTCCCAATGCGATCATGCTATTTTTGGACGCAGCGTGGATTTTTTTTGTAAGGCACCACCACTTATTATATGCACAACAATAAACAATCACCAAAAATTCTCAGGTGCAACATAACATACAATACACGTTCGTTTGATCCCAACAAACAAAAAATTTTTATCAGCTCTGCTAACCTTAAGCTGGTACTTGTTCATCTCGTTGCATCGCTTCACGTTTTATCAATAACTCCACGCAATCTTATGTTCCTATTCTGAATTTATTCCTTTCATCTCTATCGTTTTTCCCTGTTTGCCCAAAGCCGCATCACGCATCCCGTAACCATCCGGTCCAACTCGCTTTCGTTTATGAGTTATCCTTCGAATTTATCTCAACACTCGTTGAACGATAACTACTATGATATCTCCATCAACCCCAAACACCTGCTGTCGCTCGGTTCCTTTGCTGCCCATTCCGCGAGCTCGCTTTCTCTTTCGCTCTCCCACAAGAAACTCTCGGCCGGGCCCAGACGTGTCGGCTCGTTATCTTCGCTTCCCACAACCACCGAGATCCCGTCAGTAAAGAGACCTGGCGACTACTTCATCAAGAAACTTACTCCCTCCGTCAACTTATCATCTGGCTCCCCTAAACTTCTGACGACGCCTCCGTCTAGAACACCCCCTTCAAAAACATACAGACCGGTTTCGGGCGATTCCATCGGCTCGTTCAGAACAACAAACTCAGACGAAGGCTCAACACACTCGTCCCAGTTCGATTCAACCTCCTCAAATGCCTTACAGGACTCACGTCTCAGCTCCCTCACAAGCACAGGCTCCAACTTTGACTCGAAAGATATCGAACAGGACACCCTCGACTTTCACAATGACTACACAAACTCTTCGATGTCTACAATAACTTCAAACTCCACCTACCACCAACACCACCGTATCGCCAGAAACGTCTCGTCTCCCATACTATCGTCACCACGCTCAACTACCGATTGCCTCTCGTCCTCCAACGTGGGATCTCCGAAAGTAGTACGATCTTCCTCATCATTCATACCAACCCAGAAAACAGTATATCATAAACCATCGGTGAATGGCTCGATGCCAGCTTTATCCCGTACCAAATCAAGATTCATCAACTCAAAGGAAACAAAGGAAAGACAACAGCTCCGCAAAAGGACCTTTGAAGAAAACTATAACGACGACGAAATCTTATCGAATGATTTGGAAAACTTGGCATTCAATGTTCCTGTCATTGGTAACCACTCAGAACTCTTCTTGCTGAAGCCTCGCAGTCGCCAACTCAAACCAAAGAATCTTGTCCTCAATATGGATAACATTCTTACTATGGAAACCAGTACCAAGTATAGTGTACTGAAACCTTTCCCCTTGCCAGGAAAGTTAGCATCTCAAATTGATTTGTCAAGAAGACCTACCCATGGCGAAACCACTGAAGATAGCATAGAAGAAGAAGATCACGGGTATACCGACGATAACAGTAATGGCAGTATTAGTCTTGCGAACGAAGACTTGGAAGTCACCCAAAACATCACGAACTTTTATACTCAACGTTCGATTTCGTTGTCAAAGTCGTTGAAAACTACCAGAGAGCATGATGTCATGTACAAAATACCAAATTATATCAAGTCACAGTCATCATTAGATGATTTGAATCTCTTCTCGCCCGAGAAGCTTACGGTGATTGATCAGACACGGCCAATCAATCTTCCTCCCAAGAACGATGGAGATAAATCAAAACATAATAGAGAATTCCAGAAATTCCTTGTGAGCTACGAGAATAACACCAAGAATAACCACGAAGCAAGAAAGAAGTCGGCTCAATATTACATTCAAAACCAAAAGCAATGGATGAAAATCACCTTTGGAATGGCAGATAATGACGAGAAGCACTTTAACAAGAAGTTTAGTGCCGACAAGTCCCAGATCCGCAAGTTGGCATGGGACTCAAACATCCCAATGGGATTACGTTTCCAGTTCTTTATGCAAGTGTTGTCCTACAACCACAATAGCCAGGATAGTGCAGAGACGATCAATAATTCCTTTACCTTGTTTGATTCAAAGTACAAGAAGCTTTCACAATCTATTCGTACTACTAAGGATGCTGAGTTCAGTCTTGTGATTGATAGAGTATTGAAACGGCCCTTATTTGAATGCATTTTGAAGGAGGTACAAGAAAACTCCCCCAACTTTAGTTATCTCAAACTCGAAGAGAACTACCGCTATTTGCTTTACATCAAGTCGCTCTCCGAGTACGGCTTGCATAAACACGATGAAATCTTTTTGATTCCTATGCTATTGATTTTTTTCCAAACTAATCAGAGTTTACAAGAAATTTACTGCTTATTGGAAATGATGAACCAACAATTATTCGATAGCCAGTTCTTTTCAGAACTCAACAATTCATTAAGTAAATGGAATGACTTGCGTCAAAGCTACTACGTTTCCAATTACCTTTACAAGTATTTGACCAAGTTTGACGAGTTATCTGAATTCTCCAACTTGACTTCAAGCTCATTTTTTGAAATCTTGCTTCAGTTTAACGATAAGCTTCCGTTGAGTTTATCTGCTCCAACCACGCCTATCGTGTCGCAATCGGGGTTCACTTTCAACCAACCATACCCTTCTTCCATGACCAGCATGTCATCTGACAAAGCATCTTCTGAGTTATCAAACGATGAAATTACGCCGAGATCAAGCCACAGCGACGACAACCAAGGTGACATCAACTCGTCGGCGTTGCAGTTGGTGGTTCGTATTTTCCTGTTGATGATCATTTACTCGAACTCACCCAAGTCTAAGAATAAAAACAACTTGAAGGTGATCCAAACGTTTTTGCTTAATGTGTTCAAGTACTACCACATGTCTTGGATCACGCACCAGGAGTTGGTGAAGAACAACCGATCCATCAAATTAAATTATACTGCCGATCAGATGGTCAACTTATCATCTTTTGTTGACAGATGGAAGGAGTTATTCAATGCTTTCTGATGTCTCTTTTTTACTTCGTTTTGTATATTATTTCCATGTATTCTAGTCCATATCCAAGTCTATTTCGTCAGGGTTGTGTGATGTAGTTACAGGGTCCGTCGTGGCAGTAACAGCACCAGTGGACTTAATAAAACCCATTGGATTGAGTGAATCTACAACCTCTTTCTCTTGTTGGTGCTCCGTCTGGACTTCTCTCTTGAAGCGTAGCATTTCCTTAAATGTTGCTTCAGAACCATTGTCGACCTCAAACATCTCCCATTTGGCCCATACGGAAATCATTAGCGGTGTAGTTGGCGATGAAAGACGACAAATATACTGGAAAAGACCTCTTGTACGATCGAGTTGTTTCTGTGTTGTTTCAAAGTCAATAAACCGCAGAACAACGGCAACGAGATTGGACAAGGAAAGTGTATCGTCCTTGATAACTGACTCGTACGTTTCTCGAAGGTATTGCACATCTTTTAAGTCAGAAACTTGAACCAATAGAACCAAAATAAGATCAAACTTATCACGGACAATTATATCACGGGTTTCCTTTGATAATTGATCCTTGAGAGAGTCAGCTAATTTAGTAATTCCCCTTTTGAGGATCTTGATTGAGTTCATGACAAAACCATTTTCTTGTTCAAAAGATGAGTACAATAAAATGACAGATTTGCTCAAATGAGCAGGACATTCGTATTCACCGTAAAGACATTGTTCAAATAAGTCACGGCCACGTTCAAGACTCGGTTTCTGTTGAAGTAATTTCGTCAAGTAAACGTTCCAGATCTCAAACCGTATTCTAGCATCTTTGAATGCCTTTAAACCAACTTCGTATGCATTGAATGACTTTTCGTAGTAGTTCCATGCCTGGAGAAACACAGCATAGTTCAAGATCATTTGCAGGGTAGCTATTTTGTAGGAAACAAGCTTTTCGTATGCCTCAATGACGTTATTTATTGCATCAGTATCTTCTTTAGTCTCAACAAATGATTCCATCAAGTCGAGATAATATGACCATAGTTTGGTGGACTTGCAGATTCGTTTATGAACATCCACCTTAGAATCCTGGTACGAAACCTGGGAATCGTTAAAGAGTACTTTTTCCACAAGTTCGACTGCTTGAGTATCAGCATCGTCTGTGTTCTGTTGCAATGCCATTTCACTCCATGCAATATAAATAGTGGCAAGCTCGTCTGGGTGAGAGTACTGTGATACCACTGCCTTTTCAAAGATCTTTTTAGCTGTTCGATAGTCATTTCGTGATGCATAGATATTGGCATAGTCAATCCAGATCTTGGAGAGTTTGTTGGTATCGTTGCTAGAAAGCGAGTGTACTTTTAGAGGATTGATTCGTGATAAAGCGAGGGCATATGTCTGGAGAACACGGCTCAAGTCGTCGCCATGGAGTTCTATTCTTTTGAACCACTCGTCGATATTGTTCACGTCTTGACGGATCATCATATCGTTGAGCAAAAAAGCTCTGTTTGCAATCAACTTTTCAAAAAAGTTCATCCGAAGCTCGAACTCGACGTTAAGCAGAGAGTTTTCCGGGTCCTGTTCAAGCTCTTCAGCAAAGTGGATCATTCTGTCGTCCTCAAACTGGGTATAAGCATCGTAGATAGCCACAAAGTCCTTGACAGTGACGCAAGATTGGAGTCCACTATCGAAATAGAACCGAGTCTTTTCCCAGTTCTGTTTCAGAATGAAATATGTCGTTACTTTCAAGAAGAAGAAGCTTACTTGGTCGGGAAACTGTTTGAGTCCTCGTTTGATCAAAGTTTCAAAGAGATAATCGAAGCCATGGATGGATGAATGTTTTAGCAAAAGGTCGATATAATCGCACCAGTACTGGAACGGAGCCTGTTGTAAGTAGTTGGAGTATTTGGACGTGTTGATGATGGTGTTGAAGAGCAGCTGTGCCTTTAGGACCGCGTCGTTCTGGAGATATATTCCAAGAACAAGGTCGACTTTGGATGGATCGAACTGGAGATACTTTTCGTACACCACTACTTGTGTGAGGCCACCCACTGAGTCAGCAAAGTCGATATATTGAGGCCAGATTCTGGCGTGGTGTTTCGATTCGAGCTCGTACAATGCGTGGTTGAATGATCTTCGTATGTGTGTAACATTAGGTGACTGATTGGAGACGAGAAAGGACAAGTATTGTAGCCAGAGCTCTAGAGTTTTGTTGAGAAGCAATGCACGTTCAAACACACTGTTGATAAACAAGAACTTAGGCCGGTGGTGGTAATAATTAAGTGCCAGACTGTGTTTCAACAAGAGATCGATGTACGATGACCAGAGCGCTACGGAGCGTGGAAGTTGACGTACTGCTCGTTCAAGAACGGTAGCTTGATGGTAAAGATCTTGCTTCGAGAAAGCGTATTCCTTCCATTTGGATTCCAGTGGGTTCTGTGATAGTTCTGTTTCGTAGATGTAATCAAACATGGTGATGATTTAAGATGAGAATGAGAAGATTTAAGAACAGATAAAGTCATAAATAGAAAGAGAAAAAGTGAAAGAAAAGTGAAGATGATTAGAAGAGAAGATGATCAGAGATGGTAGATGAGTCGATTATGATGATGATGGTGATGATTAGAGATGATGATTATTGGTCGATGATTAGTGATGATTAGTGATGATTAGAGATGATAATCAGTGATGATGGTAATGATGTAGAAGATTAGATACATGAAACAGAGAAAAAATGAAAGTTTTATCAAAGGTTTATTTACTGAGATTGATACAATTGTTGCTTTCGAACTGTGATGACGTTGTTCGTGTTGTGTCTTGTAGTACTGTTATGCATGTGTTGGAGTTTTATTCGTCGCACTTTTTCAAATTAATCCAAACTTTCATTCCTTATCACAACATGTCGGGCGCAGGAAACAGAGAACAGGTCTTTCCTACGCGGATGACGCTTGGGCTCATGAAAGGGAAGTTGAAGGGCGCACAGCAGGGCCACTCACTTTTGAAGAGAAAGTCCGAGGCGTTGACCAAACGGTTCAGAGATATCACGCAGAGAATCGACGAGTCGAAGAGAAAGATGGGCCGCGTGATGCAGACAGCAGCGTTCTCATTGGCAGAGGTCCAGTACGCTACTGGAGACAACATTGCGTACCAGGTCCAGGAATCGGTCAACAAGGCCCGGTTCCAGGTTAAAGCCAAGCAGGAAAACGTTTCGGGGGTTTACTTGCCCACGTTCGAAAGCCATGTCAACGAAGATATCAATGACTTCAAGTTGACTGGTTTGGGTCGTGGAGGACAGCAGGTCCAGAAGGCCAAGGCGGTCTACACGCGTGTTGTGGAGACATTGGTCGAATTGGCGTCGTTGCAGACGGCATTCATTATCTTGGACGAGGTCATCAAGGTCACCAATAGAAGAGTCAATGCCATCGAACACGTCATCATCCCCAAAACAGAAAACACCATCTCCTACATCAACTCTGAATTGGACGAGTTGGACAGAGAAGAGTTTTACCGCTTGAAAAAGGTCCAGGAAAAGAAACAGGAAGCTGCGGCCGCGGCCGAGTTGGAAGAGAAAGCTGCAAGAGAAGCAGAACTTGCTGCTAAGGAAGCGGAACATGCGGCCATCGCTGCAGCCAAAGCTGAAGCCGCCACGGCTGGTCTATCCGAAGAAACTGTCTCTGATGCTCCTATCGACCCCGCTTCGACTCCTTCCGAATCAAAAATCCAACACCAAGTCGAGAACTTGGCTGAAGATACTGACATTCTTAAGGAAACTGAAGATGATGTTATTTTCTGATTGTTCAATTCTACAATAAACATTAAAGTTATCATATGAATGTAGCCTGGCCATCTTAATTTAGCAATTGGTGTCTATAGTCACTTTCGAATGATTCAACTGCTCTCCAGAACCACTGAATTTCTGGTGACTCGGGTGTACAATTGATGTATCTCGTATTCTTTTTCCACTCCACGACATCAATTACTGCTTCTCCACAAATCAAACGTTCTAATTTCTCCACGTCAACAATCCTAATTAAATCCAACGGTATCATTTCATAAAACCCAGACAAGAAACTTTGTATCTGATCTTTACATGATTTCTCCAACACATACTCCACCATTTTATCAACGCACTGAACCTTGTCTTCATCGGATAATCGAATATTACTACCTTCAGGAATCATATTAATTTCAGTTTCATTTTCCCCAGATCACAGAGAAGTTCTGGTCGAAATCGTTGGGGATTTCATTGTCCAAAATCCATTTCAAACTTCGATAGAATTCCTCATCATATGATACCAAATCACCATTGAACCTGCTTTTCCCAACAATGCGTCCAACAAACTCTAGATGATGAATGTCTGCTTCAGCTTTGGGATGAAAATACAATCCGCCTGGTGAAATAAACAATGAAGTGGACAGATCGAATATTTGCTTAATCAAGACCAGGTACCACTCATTAATGACTCGTGATCTGAAATATTCTCCCTCAAATACAACATCCAATTCGGAGTCTCAGAATAATTTACTAGGTAATGTGGACAATTGTTCATACGAGTCCACAAATGTTCGATTACGGGCAACCTCGAACCTCGACATCCTTGATAGTTGATTTTTTTTTATTTTTGAAAGGCAATAATCAAAGTACTTCTTCTTGGTATCAAATTCCAACTGTCCAACCACACCTGGATACACCCAAAACATCCCAGAAGTCAATTCAAAGATGAATATAAATAATTGATTCACACCTATTTTATCCCGTTCTCTTAATGAATAAACCTGATCTTGAATAATATCAGTCGAAATATTATCAGCACTTGTCAAATCTTTCCAGTTACCGGAAAGCAACATGAATGATTCAAACAACGGAAAGATTAAAGGGGCAATAAACAGGAGTTCAGGCCTACTCTTTGACAAATTTGAGTATTCACTTAATAAAGTCCATAAAGAAAACAAGGGCAGATCCTCAAAAAGCAACGGGGCATAGTCATACTCACACCTTTAAATTCTGAAATAATACCTGCTAATATCCATAAGAATTTTAGATGATTGGAATTCCTCGAAACAAAGTTCAGGAACAGTTTATTTCAAATGGAAGTCACTCCTCTGCTAGAAACCAGACCACGACACCTGAAAAAGTCGAATGCCTATCATGTTATAATTCGGAGTGTTCCAGAACTGGTTGGTATGTCTTTCACATCATTTAAATTCGTGCCTAGAATTTGTCGTCGAAATTTATTCAGTTTGGTCCAAGCCTGACATTCAGGCTATTGTGCTCAAGAAGACCTTCAAGATAAATATTTTTATTCTCATAATAATAGTCATTGGATTGCAGTTATTCATTCATACATCTATTTGAATTTCATACAGACTGAATAAATTTGCTGAACACTAATCGTCAAAAGTTGCAATTATATTATTATCACATCACATATCTTAAACCAATGTGATAACCATCGTTTTCTGTACACATACAGTAATTTGGAAAATATGTAGACTTGAAAACACAAGTAATTAAAATTCTCGATTTCTATTGATAGATGTCACTGAAGTGACAATTGTTCTAACTTACGTGAAATCTCACTTCTAAAAGCCGTAGAAACTACATGATTGAGAAAACAAATTTTATGTAATGATTGACTAAATTATTGTATATCTCTCAATATACTACCCGAGGGATATTTCAATTATACATTCAATGAACCATTTGAGCCAGTGCTAGTTTTATTTATTACTAGTAATGTCTGAAACTTATTTGGTGGAGCTTTGAGACTCTTGTATGATGAAGAGTTGGTTTTCCTTGAAGAGAATGGTGCCTATACTGAAATATATTGCTTTCTACGGGGAATATATTGAAAATAATAAAATATTCAATCAATGAGACTTTCAGCGGAGGGACATCTTCAAACAATTACATTGTACTACAAGTAGTAGTTGGGAGCGTTGACAATGTAGAGTATTAGCATACATAGTATATTTAAAAAATATTCCTGCAATCGGATATTAATTACAGAAGGGTGGTTGACAGTTGCTGGGTAAGGTGTAAGATGATATTAAAATATCTGAAACGGTGAATACCTAATGGCACAAATCTTCTGCTGAAGGAATCCCTAGCAATTGAGGGGACATCCATACTCTACACGATAGACACTAGTTGTAATAACCAATAACTCCAATATGTCTTTGACATAATCTATTAGTCGTCGAACTCCACGTAAATTGGCTTTAGTTTTAATATAATTAAGCTTCAGTGCGAATGTATTCTAATTACATTCGCTCGCTGTCACCTCGTTGGATTTATTCTCTATTTTTTTTTCCTGATAGCAAAATCTTTACTTCCTCATTGGAACCCAAGGTCTGAGGGGTGTCTTCTATTTAGTATTGGAACATATTTACTTGTTTCATTTTACGTAATGGTTATGTCAAAAGTCCTAAGTATAACGGCTCAGGAAACTATTTAATTACTGGTTTGGAATTTAGGGGTTTGTTGTCTTGACATATTTTTTTCGTGGGTGCGGACGTAGCGAAGGAACAAGCGAAGGAACAAGCGAAGAAAGAAGTAAATAAAATATTCCAATTAACTCCAACTATCAAACTCTGGGAACTACTGAAAGGATAACAGTAATATATAAACCGGACAAGAATTGGTACTTTCCTGAACTAATAGCCTTTAAGAATAATGAGCAATTCCCAGAAAAGTGTTTCTCTTGTTTCTTCTCTGGTTGAAGGATCTTCTGACACAACCTCTCCCAAGAAAAAGACTTCAATGATGAACCTTTCATAGATCCAGCTGATGTAGCCAGAGTTGTCAGAAAAATTGATAGAAATGTCTTCCCCATACTATGTATCTTCTTTTTTTGGCAGCATTGGGTCGTTCCAATATTGGACATGCGGGGCCTGCCTGCTGGATTATCCAAGGCATTGGACTTGTCACCCAGTCAATTTTCCAATGCATCATCCATGTTCTTTGTCACGTATGTTGTTTTTGAAGCACCTGGGATTATTCTTCTCAAGGTTTTGACACCGGCAAAAGTTTTATCGATTGGAGCAATTTGTTGGTCTGCTATTTGTATTGGTACCGCCTTTGTTAAGTCATATGGCTCACTTTTTACATGCAGAATATTACTTGGCGTCTTTGAATCGTGGTACTTACCTTGTTTGAGTGTCATTGTTTCTTCGATGATTTACAAGAAGGAAGAAGTTGCGGTGAGAATGGCAGTCTTGTGTAGTATGGCTGCCACTTCGGGCTGCTTTGGTGGTCTTATCGCGTACGGATTTCTCCATATTCATACTGGACCTTTGGAGGGATTCAGATTTATCTTTCTAATCGAAGGTATCATCACGATGGTATTGGTTCCCTTAATTTTTTGGTTACCCAGTGATATTACTAAAGCAAGATTTTTCAACGAAGAGGAAAGAGCTATTATGGTGATCAGGGAGAAACAGAGAGCTCAATTCATGGGGAGTGAAAAATTTGAGTGGAGAGAAGTCAGATTAGCATTTACTGACGTAAAGACTTACTTGAATACGGCCATTCAGTTTTGTCAGGATACAATTTTGTTTGGATTTTCAACTTTTCTTCCTACTATATTGAAAAATGAACTTCGTTTTGGAACCCTTGAGGCACAGTACTTAAGTATTCCTGTTTATGCTTTAAGTGCAATTTCAGTGTTATCGCTTTCTTATTGGAGTGACCGGAAGAGCATAAGATCAGTCTTTATTTTTTTCCTAATATTATTGGAATGGTTGGATACATTATCTTGTTGGCCAGTCATAACAATGCGTCCAAGTACTTTGCTTGTTACTTGATTAGTATTCCACTTTACCTTGGACCTGGGGTGAATATTAGTTGGACTAGTATAAACTCGGCACCATTGTACCGGAGAAACACTGTTATTGCTATTTTGCAAAAGCTTGGTAACATCTCGGGTGTAGTTTCTACTCAAGTGTACCGTAAGGCACCGTTTGTGCTTGGCCATGCCTTTTCGTTGGGATGTTTAGTCGTTTCAAACATCTGTATTGTTCTTAACATATGGAGAATCAAAAGGTTATCTAACGAGAAGGAAGCAATCTTGAATGAAAATATAGCAGATAACAGAAAGACGACTGGTGACTATGCTCTAGACTATAGTTATACTTACTAATTTTTAAAGTGAATAAAATATCTTTAATTTGGGGGGTTTCAGGGGTAAATGTCCTATAGATAAGTACTTTTATCTAAAGAAAATACAACCATTGCCACAAACTAGATACTGTCTCGCTACTTTCATTTATTAACATCATAACTATCTCTTCTTTGTAATAAATATTTATCTAGCATTAATTATATCGCCGTGTATCCACCATCAACCAATATATCTGTTCCCGTTGTAAATGTTGACGCATTTGATGCAAGGTACAAATATGCACCTACCAATTCCTGAGTGGCACCTTCTCTTCCTAAAGGAGTAAGTGAGCGCCATTTAGCCTTGACATCATCATCAACAAAATCCACAATATCAGTACCAATATATCCCGGCAGAATAGTATTAACACGAGCAAATGAAGCCCATTCCACTGCCAAAGATTTGCTTAGGTGCAACACAGCAGCCTTAGCAGCATTATATGGTGCCTGGAACTGTGGAACATTAACTATATGGCCCGACATCGACGCCGTCATTATCAAGGACCCCTTACGATTTTTTTCAAAAATCCTACCCACGGATTTGGCACAATAATAGACACCACTCAAGTCAAGATTAATGATTTGGTCCCATTTATCGTACCCCTCGGTCTTAATAGTGTGTCCATCGGTCCATGGAACGCCTGCGTTGGCGACAAACACATCTATGGTACCAAAATCAGACTCGATCTGGTCAATCACTTGTTCAACCTGTTCGGGAATACCAATATTGCACTTATAAGCCCGTACATTTACGCCATATGTCTTGGCCAAGTGGCGTACCTTATCTTCAACGGGAGTCGAATTGTACCAGAGAGCCACATCGGCACCTGCTTGAGCGAATGCTTCTGCCACGGCGTAGCCAATTCCCGATGAGGAACCCGTTACAGATGCAACTTTTCCCTTGAGTGAAAAGAGATCAAGCACATGCGATTTGGCTGGTGGTTGAACAGAAGCAGCAAACGTTGTAGTATAAGGAGGATTCGTCATTTTTGGTGTTTCTGATCCAGGCAAAGGAGGGGTTGACTCCTTATATAGGCTTGTATAATAAGGGTGCATAATTGCTACTAGGCTTTCGGAGTGATGACGTAAGTCCGTTATTAGGAAAAGTGTCATTTAAGAGGGGGCTATTTTTTTCAATTCGGTGCCACCTCTCCTTCCCGAATTTCAGAAACAATATTTATTTAGAGTGATTCTATTGTGTTTTAATGGTTACTAAGGCAGAGTAAAACGGTGATCAACGGTAGTTTGATATGGTGGTGGACTTATGAGGGCCTGGTAATTACAGTTTTAGTCGCATAGCCAAAACTGTAATTTAAGGGCTTAGGTTCAGCCCTGCTTTCCCTTAGACCGATTACATCAGCAAACGTTGATTTACGTCGTATGGAATCGATATGTTGTTTTTTCAAATATAATATAGTAGCACGGTGCTATTTAAATAAATATGTTTAGTAAACACGTTTGGCAGGAGGAACTGGCTTACAGTCGTTTTCGTCCAACGTGGTCTTGACCACGTCTCTGTAGTCCAATCTGACTGGAGCACCAAATTCGCTTTGGTAAGACAAGGTATGTTTCATCCATTCGACATCGTCACGATCTGGGTAGTCGTCTCTGGCATGGGCACCTCTCGATTCTTTTCTGGCAGCAGCAGAAACGGCAGTTTGAGTAGCACAAGTCAACAAGTTTTGTAATTCCAAGGTTTCAACAAGGTCAGAGTTCCAGATCATTGAACGGTCGGTGGTCTTGACGTGTTCAAACGTCTTGTCGACTTCGGCAATGTGTTCCACACATTCGTCCAAGGTTTCTTGCGTTCTAAAGACAGCACATCCCTTTTGCATGGTTCTTTGCATATCGTTTCTGATTTCAGCAGTCGACTTGGTACCGTTGGCAGTTCTCAACTTGTCCAAGTTAGCAATAGATTCGTGACCAATGTCCTTGGAAACTGGTCTCAATGGAGTACCGGGAGTAAGCGAGTCTCTGATGGTGTGCGAGACAGCACGGCCGAAAACAACAAGATCCAACAACGAGTTAGCACCAAGACGGTTGGCACCGTGCACCGAGGCACAAGCAGCTTCACCACAGGCCAACAAACCTGGAACAACCTCGTCCTTACCTTCAGCATTCTTCTTAACAACTTCACCGTTCCACTTGGTTGGAATACCACCCATATTGTAGTGAACAGTTGGCAAGATAGGAATAGGTTCCTTGGTAACATCGACACCGGCGAAAATTTGGGCGGTTTCAGAGATACCTGGCAATCTTTCCTTCAAGACAGAAGCAGGAATGTGAGACAATTGCAAGAACATGTGGTCCTTCAATGGACCGACACCTCTGCCTTCGTTGATCTCCATGGTGATGGCACGAGAAACAACATCTCTCGAGGCAAGATCCTTGGCAGAAGGAGCGTAACGTTCCATGAAACGTTCACCCTCAGAGTTGACAAGGAAACCACCTTCACCACGGGCACCTTCAGTAATCAAACAACCCGAGCCGTAGATACCAGAAGGATGGAACTGGACAAACTCCAAGTCTTCCAATGGCAAGCCAGCACGCGAGACCATGGCGTAACCGTCACCGGTACAGGTGTGGGCAGAAGTACATGAAAAGTAGGCTCTTCCGTATCCACCGGTGGCAATCACTGTCTTGTGGGCTCTGAATCTGTGCAAAGTACCGTCTTCCTGGTTGTAGGCCATGATACCCACACATTCGCCGTTGTCCATCAACAAGTCCATGGCAAAGAATTCAATGAAGAAATGGGTGTCGTGTCTCAACGACTGGCCGTACAACGAGTGCAACAATGCATGGCCCGTTCTGTCAGCAACCGCACATGTTCTGTAGGCCTGGCCACCCTTACCGTACTCCTTGGATTGACCACCAAAGGCTCTTTGATAAATTCTTCCTTCGTCGTTTCTAGAGAATGGAACACCGTAGTTTTCCAACTCGTAGATCGATGCTGGTGCTTCCTTGGTCATGTAGTGGATCGCATCCTGGTCACCCAACCAATCAGAACCCTTGACGGTGTCGTACATGTGCCAGTGCCAGTCATCCTTGTGCATATTTCCCAAAGCAGCATTGATCCCACCTTGGGCAGCCACGGTGTGCGATCTCGTTGGAAACAACTTCGAAACACACGCCGTCTTGAATCCAGCTTCAGCAAGCCCAAACGCAGCTCTCAAACCGGCACCACCTGCACCAACAACAACACAGTCGTATTCGTGGTCAATCACATGGTACTTTTCGCTCAAGTACTTGGCGGCGTTGACGTCGGTTCCTTTGATGGAACCGATGGTTTTGCGGCAGACCGAGGTCGTTGTGAACCGACGGACACCTGCTGGTATTGCTTTACGTAAAGAGAGCATGTTGTTGTAATAGCTAACAATTTATTGGTGGAAAAAAAGTTGATGAATTGAGGGCCGAAGTTCCGGGGACCACCACCAGACGAGTTCCGAGCATGAATCCGGAAGTGGGGCTGAAAATTCTTAGCGAAAAGGGCTTTAATGCAGACAAAAATAAGGTGATGCAAAAATATATATAAAATAATACTTGGGCTCTTTTTGGACCCATGCAGACACAAATATTTATCTACTCCAATAAGGAACTTGGGGCTGATGGTATGCAACTACTTGACTCTGGCGTTACGCGGCGACCTTGCCGGAACTCAATTCCGACCATTCGCACCAAAGGTCAACGAGGATTTTTTCCTGGGGTAACCGCCGGGTATATTAACCCTTAGAACCCCTGGCCAAAGCAACATAGCAGTTGCATTTATACAGAACTATCAGATTATTTTAGCTGTAGCTTGTCAGATCTTTTTGGCTTCAGGGTTGTCCTGGTTTGCAACCGTTTCCTGAGTCTGCGGTTGTAGTGGTCGGAAGACCATAGATGACTTCCTGCAGATACGTGAAAATTTTGGACGACATTTTTTCTTGCCCTGCTCGAGACATACTCCGCTGCTACCTGCAGACGTTTTACGCAAATAACTTAAATTTGGTTGCAAATGCATTAACTCTATAATATACACGTTTAAACAGAACAGTAACCACCGTCAACTCTGATATCGGTACCTGTGGCGTATGAGGAGGCTTCAGAAGCCAAGTACAAGTAAGCACCAGCCAATTCTCTTGGCAAACCCTGTCTGCCCTTTGGAATCAATGAGTACCACTTGTTCTTCATGTCTTCTTCAACAAAGTCAGACAACTCAGTGGCGATATAACCTGGAGAAACGGTGTTGACTCTGGCAAATGGAGCCCATTCAACAGCCAAAGACTTACCCAAGTGTAAGACAGCAGCCTTGGCAGCGTTGTAAGCAGCCTGCAATTGAGGCACATTGACAATGTGAGCAGACATCGAGGCGGTCATGATCAAAGAACCAAAACCTTGTTTGCGGAAAATCTTTCCGACGTGGTTAGAGCAGTAGTAGACACCGTGCAAGTCGACATCGACAACATTGTGCCAGTTGAAGTCGTCCTTTTGGTCAATCATGGGGCCAGCAGTCCAGGCGATACCAGCATTGGCAACAAAGATATCCAAAACGGTGAATTCTTGTTCAATGGCATCGATGACGCTGTAGACCTGTTCGCCCTTTCTAACATCACAGTTGTAGTAGGAGATCTGGGCCTTTGGGAACGAAGCCTTCAACTTGGCAAGGTTTTCTTCGTGTGGAGCATAGTCAATAACAGCCAACTTGGACAAGCCAGCTTGCAAGTATGCTTCACAGATGACGTAGCCGATACCTCTGGCGCCACCGGTGACAGCAGCGGACTTTCCGGCCAAGGAAAACAAGTCAAGGATGTTTGGGGCTAATTGTGGGTATGCAGCTGGGAGAGCACCGATTGCGGTGTTACAGATGGATTGTGGAGCAGTAGAATCAGTAGTCATATGGGATGGTTTATGATATTATGAGAAAACTGCAAGACGAAGTGGGCATCGGGGAACCTATTTATAATTTTTGCAGTCGTCTTCTTTGTCCCCGGATTCAAAAGAAATCTGCACAAAAAAAAAGAAACGGTACATACAATCAGTGGTTTTTTTCCGAAACATCTGCGCGTTGTAGTGTTCTCCCGAACGCAGGCTGACGTGGTCGTGAAAATGCTCGCAACTAGCATCATCTACTGTGTTTTGTCCGTGATGAGTGCTACTGCTTCGGGTACAAAGATGGCACGATGTTTATGGTTCAGTCATCTCCGTCTCTGTCCATCCAGTTTGCTTATCTGAAAGTTGTGCATAACTGCCCTAAACTATGTTTGTATCTCCAGGTGCAGTCCTACATACATTACTTTTGCTGTTCTTCCGAGAATTCAAATGGATCCGCCTTAATCGCCGGCATAACACTAGTTATCTGCAGGTGGTGGGCATCCCAAAGTGGGAGTGGGGCTCACTGAAGAAGGGTCATTACCACGATTCTTTTTTCTTTTTTCTATTGTGGTGATCTTTTTTTGAGCCAAACGGTATTGAACCAGAGCATGCTATCGTCCCGATCGGAAAAATGACTCTCAACACCCAAAACTCTCGATTTCTAATCGGATGGGTTTATTCCTGACTAGATTTAGATCTGTAAATCTCCATTCATAATCTGTAATTGCAAAAATTATCATTTTTCTTATAAATCATATGGAATTGATAAATTAATGTTGTAACCGAGGCAAGTTAAGTGTGGAGAACTAAACTTAAAAACATATAGTTATCCCCACAAAATCAAAATACGTTGTTTTTTTTGTGATTCCATTTTCGAGTTTCTTGTTTTCTCATCATGGCTGCCATTACTTTACATCTGTAAGTGTTGATCGTTAGCTTCATTCATATTTGATGATGTACCCTGCATTTTTTCTCTTTCTTTCCTTTGCTAACAATTAAAGCGTTACAGATACGCGTGCCCTCCGTATCCTTTGGTTACTTGAAGAACTAGGCATTGATTATGAGTTGATCCGTTACAATAAAACACGAAACATGACGGCTCCTCCGGAATTTAAGAAAATCCATCCTTTAGGCAAGAGTCCTACCATGGAAATCACTGAAGACGGCGAAACCACTGTGTTTGGCGAATCGGGCCATATAATCGAGTACTTGATCGATAATTACGGCCCCAAACTCATTCCCGAATCCAAGAAAGAAAGAAAAAAAGTTAATTATTACCTCCACTATGCTGAGGGCACGTTGCAGCCTTATCTCATTGATTTGCTTATTACAGGGATCTTTACTCATAAAACAAAGCTGGTGGGGATCTCAAAGTTGGAACGCCGGTACTTTGCTCCAAATATCAGACAAAACTTGGATTACTTGGAAAATGACCTTAAGAAACAACACAGCAACGGTCTGAAGTTTTTTGTCGGTGAAAAACTTACTGGAGCCGACATTATCTTTTTGTTTCCCATTCAATCACTTATTGAACATGGTGATGTCTTTGGTAATTCAGTTGGAATCGAAGCCTCTCAGTTTCCTCATATCGTACAATGGTACAATGATATGAAACAAATTCCTTCATTACAAAGAGCTTTTGCGCTTGAAAAGGGAAAGGCTAAATTATAAATCTAGGAAGTATCTTATATTATATATGTTAGAACAAATGGAAGAGAATACTTGTTAAAAATTCGTATTTCTTTCTGCATATAAGAAAGGGCGTGTGGTCTAGTGGTATGATTCTCGCTTTGGGTACGTTCAGAAATGAATTAATCAAGTATGCGAGAGGCCCTGGGTTCAATTCCCAGCTCGCCCCAATGACTTTTTTACCTTTCTTTTTTGTTATTAAAAAGTCCCAACTTTTTTAAACGATTTTTTGAGGTGTTTTTCTGTGCTTTCCTTCTTTACGCTTAATTATGTGGACATTTTGGAGACACCGAGAATCCTGCACACCGGCCCACACAAATAATCCTCAAAACGAAACTGACAACGACGCTTATCTCCACCACTAAGAATGGACCAGGAAGATCTTACTGCTTCGCATTGGGACGACGTGTTGTCCCCTGGAAGTAACTCTATTTTCCAGAGCTCGAAAATCCCTGCGTTAGGCAACGAGTTTCGTGATTTAAACATCCATGATCCATTCCAGCCCGACGGCAACAATGACGATAATGTAGACGATGATGACAATGATGACGATGATGATGCTGATGACGGTGACGATAAAGAACAACATGATGATCACAAGCAAGTTGATGTGGATCCCTTGAAACAAGCACAGATTGATCAAATAAACGAGTTGAAAAAGGAAGAACGCAACGAACACAAGCATCAGCTCCTATCAGAACTCACCAACAACGACGAAGAAGACCAAATATTGGCACCTACGGCCGTCGTGTCTCCTATTAAGGCATCTGAATCGTTGTTCAATATCAAGGACAGTCCAATTAAGGTCGAAAACACAGACACCGTTGCTTCGATGGCATCGCCAAAGAAACTGAACAAGTACCGCACCAATGGCCGTGCCCGTAAGTTTGGTACAAAGACAGTTATACAACACTTGAGCACAAAATCATCCAATCCATTAGGACCATTGGGAAATGACTCGCCCGACGATTCGAAGTCCACTAATAAACTCGACCAACCACAGAATAAATCATCGTTGGTAGAAGAAGCAAACGGTCCGTTGTACGAATTACCCAACAAGACCCAAGAGGATTCGTTGCGGGAGTTATCGGAGGCAGCACCAAAGCCTACGATTCCTGAGAAAAATGGCGGTCTGTCTGTCCATACTATAAACCACAATAACCAACTTGAGATATCTGTGGGAGATCCAATGAAAGTTGGTGATATTACCACAGCTCATGTTGTGTATACCATAAAGACCACCAATAAGAATCCCAACGCAACCCATTTCCCGGAAACAACGGAGAGTATTCAAGTCTCCAGACGGTACAAAGATTTCAGATGGATCTACCACCAATTACAAGACAATCATCCAGGTAAGATCATTCCACCACCACCAACTAAAAAGACATACATTGGACGATTCAATGAGAATTTTATCGAGAACAGACGGTTATCGTTGGAGAAAATGTTGGCAAAGATCAGTAGCATTCCTGCGCTTAGCAACGACCCCGACTTTGTCATGTTTCTTGTAAGTGAAGATTTTGGTACTGAATCCAAAGAAAGAGAACGTTTAAGTGGGTCTGGAGCATCGTTACAGAACAGTGAGTTCTTGGACAACGGCAGTGAAGAATCTGGCGATAGTGTAAGCACGGTGAATGTCGGAAGTACTGGAGTTTCTGGTGGGTTCATGAGTTCTCTCTTTTCAATTTCACACAAGGTGAACGAGCCAGATGTGTACTTTACGCAGAAGAAAGATTATATTGATGATTTGGAGCAAAATCTCAAGAGTTTCTACAAGGCGATCGAATTGATCGGAATCCAGCGATTGGATATGATTGGGGTTCTTGATGAGATCTCAGTTACGTTGGAAGAACTTGCTAAGTTGGAGATTCTGAAGGTAACCAGTGAGTTGTTCAGTGCCTTTAGTGATGTCCAGTTGCAATTGAAGGAAAACCTTGACCGGATCAACTTGCTGGACCATTTGACGTTGGGGTTTACTATCGAAGAGTACTTGCGGATCATTGGCTCGATCAAGAATGTATTTGATGCCAGAAACAAGGTGTATCAGCAGTACTATACATTCAGCCAGGACTTGCAGAAGAAACAGCTCAATCTTGACAAGTTGAATAAGAAGTACAAGGCCCAGGTGGATAAGATCAACATGTTGACGTTTGAGGTCGACAAGCTTAAACAAAAAACAAGTGCATACGAAAAGAAGTTCAACCAAATCAGCGAGACGATCAAACAAGAACTCGAGCTGTTTGAGTTTGCACGCATTGAGGATTTCCGTAACAGCGTTGAGATTTTCATAGAAAGCAGCATTGAGTCTCAGAAAGAAGCCATTGAGTTGTATGAGACGTTTTATGAAAGACAGAACCTTGCCAATGTATGAGTAATTCGCAACCAAATAAAAAATGAAAAAAAAAAACGATGAAAAAAAACGAATTATTTTTTAATGTAAAATATTGTGAGCCCGGGGTTATCCTTAAAAAAATCGTTGCGACTCATTATGATTCATCAAAAGTTTAAAGTATATAGAGGAGGGAATAGAAAGAAATCCACGTAGGTTTCCATTGAAAATGATAACGATGAATACACATGTACGGATCTATCCTACAAAGCTCCTGATCTTATCGATTGCGAGAGACAAGTACTGGCTATTCACCAGTGCTGTGCTCCAGCTTCTATATTCTGAGTCATCGAAGACATCGAGTGGCTACAGCACGGATAGCGACGGCGAGGAAGATGGGGCCGATTTTGGAATGGACGAATTGACAGCACGGCTCTCGAACTCATCTAAACTCAACTCAGAGTCCGTGGTTTCTGATGATGAAAGCCACGAAGACAATGACTACTTTTTTCATATTGCATTCACCCCGACGGAGTGTACCATTATCTGTTCAACACTGGTCATAACGATGTTTGAACAGCTGTTAAATGTGTGTCGAGAGATGGAGTTTCAGGACGTCAAGTTGTTGGACGATAACTTTCTTAGTCTCCAGGTCGATTCCGATGGTATCTTTGATAATAGCGTGCGGATCTTGGAGCTCACGAAACCACTTTCAGAGAACAATATCCCGCTCTTCTTCTTGCTGAGTCATTTCAACGACATTGTCTTGATTCCATACCATCTCAAGGAAAAGGCATTTTCTATCTTGACAAACCAAAAGTTTGATTTGGACCAACAACATACGGAGTTTCCTGTCCATATCGAACCCAGCGAAATGTCGAATGCGATGCTTGCAACCAAGACGTTTGAACTCTTCCGTAATGCCAGCATCAAACCCATCTTCAATGCGAACGTCAAGCTTCTTCTTACGGGCGCCCGGTCCGGTGAAGTAAACAGCACCATCCTTAAAACAGCCAAAGTATTGTCGTCTCTCCAGTCCATTCCACGCTATTTTGCAATCACCAGAACTTCCATCAACGAAGTATCGTTGTTGCTCCCGAAATCTTCCAGAACACGTCATGCAATGGGCTTCAGCTCACGTAACATTATCGGATCAACACAGGATGTTGTGATTCCCATCTCCATCGACTTTCACCAACTCCCTTTGGATTCGACTGGGATTGTTGCGGGTGTCGCCTCTAAATTACTACACGGAATCAAGCAGTTTTCAACTGAAACGTTGCTGGAAATGAACTACCTCTCGATGGCCCAGTCAGGCATCATCATGATCCCTCAGGAAAATAGCGACATCATGAAACAATTGCTTGATGAAGCAACATAAAATGTGTGTGTATATTCTTTTTTAGTATTTCTTTTCTAACTTAATGAAGCCAACGACCTTGTGATCAGTTTCTCTTACCCTTCTTCTTGGACTTGACACTGGTACTCCAGCCATCTTCGTCAACAGTAGACACCTTGTCGGCAGAGGAAATGATAGCAGACGACCACGAAACGTCGTCACTCTTGCCAACAAGCTGGTCAACCTTCTGTCTTCTCTTCAAAAACTCCTGGGCAAATCTTCTTCCGTCCATGGTGGCCGATGAACTGTAGATAGTTTCCGAAATCAACTGTAATGAGTCGCTGCTGTTGGTAGGAAGAGTGATGAAAATATCCAACAAGTCGTCTTTCGAAACTGACGGATACAAGTTTGTCATGGCCGATCTGGCCCAAATCAAAAACTCTTCCTTTAATGCGATGCTATTCACACCAGCACTGGTCGTTCTGGCAGCAGAAACCGCTCTCAATAACTGAGGTGAGGCCTTGGCGGAGCTGGTCATGTTAGTAATAGGTGTCTGGACCTTCTTGACAACTGGCTTCTTGTTGGTGATCATGGTCCATTCACCATCGTCTCTAGCAACTGTGCTGGCCAATGTGGATGCAAGTGAGTTACTCTTTGGAACACTGATAGAAGACGAAAGTGTAGCTGCCTTAGCAGCCTTTGCCTTGGCCATAGCAGCAGCCGTAGCTTCTTCCTTTTGGATTTCGGCCAACGTCTTTTGGGTAGTGACAGGCTTACTGCTGGTAACCCAACTGGACGTGGATGGAAGAGCAGGACGATCTGCCTTTTCTTCGGCCACTGCCCAGTTTCTAGCAGCTGCAGCTGCCTCTATCTTCATTTGTCTTTGCTTATCTTCCAACTTTTGAGCTTCAATGGCTTGGATCTCCTTCAATGTCAATGCTGGCTGAGCAACTTCTTGATGTGCAGCCCATGGAGCAAGTTGTGGTTGTGTCTTCTCGGCCAAAGTTTCCTCAGCTTCTTCTTCTGCCTCTTGTGCTTCAACTTCAGTTGGTTCCGCATGGGTATCTTCTGTAACTGGTTCAGCAAGCTGATCTGGCTCAGCAACTACTTCAACTGGTGCATCTGGATCTGCCTTTGGCACTGAAACAATTGGTTCTGATACTGGTTCGGATGCTAGTTCAGATACTGGTTCAGGTACAAGTTCAATGACCGGTACTGAGATCAAATTGTCTGGAACTGTTTCAACAATCGACTCAACTGGTGCTTTCTCAATAATAGGAACAACAACTGGTTCCAAATCGATGTTCTTAAATCTCTCATTCTCACCTTCATTCAAAATATCAACAACTGAAGTATGGATGTCATCTAAAACCTGGTCATTGTGTTGTTCTACGTGGTGGTGAGTATCACTGACCACCTCGTTGCCAAGGGTAGAAGCGGGCATAAATGGCGAGTTGACCCGCGATTGTGATTGTACACCGGTGATCCAAGGGGAAATTGGTGCTGGTTGAGAGATCTGAGAGCTGAGAACCGAGTTCACAGCTCTTGGAGTACCGGGAGCAGATGTACCTATCAAGCTGCTTGTGGTTTCCAAAGCGCCCCATCCACTGTTGGTTCTCGACAAGGATTTCTGGGGGTTTTGATTCTGGATTTGTTGTTGCAATAATGACGGCATCGTGTTGTGTATGCCGTATGAATTGCTAAATGCAAGGTTATGGTTTATGGGATCAATTCCAAACTGACTGGCCCCCAAGTTGCTGGCTGTCAGTGGAGCTAATGTCAGTGCTGTCCCAAACGGGTCTGGCGACATGAAGTCGCCAGCAAAGAGGTTGGATTGCAGGGCCAACGATGAGTTCAATCTCATGTTTGCCGCACCCAAGTTCACCTGGCTGTTTGACAAGAACGGGAACAGCTGCTGTTGCTGCTGGAGGTGTTGTTGTTGTGGTTGTACCAGCGGCTGGGGTTGCTGTTGAAGATGTTGCTGCGGCTGGTGTTGCTGGCTATGTTGCAACGGGGGCTGACCAAACAACAGAAACTTGCCACCATGAAGAGGTTGAGTTTCCTGGGTGATTGCAGGAAGCGGAACCTTGAACGGCTGGATAAAGTTCTGGACGCTGTCACAGAGTTCCTTCAATGGTTTGAACGTAAGTTCCTCCTTACGTCTGATACGTAGCTCAAGGTTCAAGTATCCTCCAGTGAGCCATTCTTGCATCAAGTCGCCGTTGAATGGGCCCTGTTCGTTTCCTAGCGGATCAATATAGAACCATTCAATCTGGCTCGGGGCAAGAAGCTGAAGTGCCAGTGATTTATCCTGAGGAGCAGAAAAGCCCGGAGGAGGACCCATACCAGAAGGTAAAGGAGCTACTGGTGCTGATGCAAGTGGTACTGTTGATGCTTCTGCTGCTGCTGCTAAAGTTTCTGCGGTTGTTTCAGCAGAAGGTTCTGTAGTCAGTGGTTCCGAGATCGACAAGTTATTCAATGATTGGGAGATCAGCGACGAGCCGTTGCTTGCAGCGGCGGAAGATTCAATTCCCAAACGAGGGGCGTGTTCTTGGAGTTCCAAGTGGTGGATGAGGGCCGGTTTGGATAACTTGTAGTTTTCGTTCTGGGCCACCAGAATATCAAAATGGGTGTTGAGGATCTCGTCCTTGTTGTTGTCCCAGACCTGGAACACTTCGTTCAAGCTGTATCTCTTGCCGTCCTTGTTGGCAGGAATGGTTGGGATATGGTGGCTATAGGACGCCGAGCTGGATTCATCGATGGTGGAGCCGTCTTCTGGCTGTTTGCGAGATCTAGGGTACATTTTTTGTTTTTTTGTTTGCAAGAAAAGAAAGAGTCTTTTGGGTGAAGTTGTTGATGTGATTTAAACGAGACGCTGGAGTTATGGACAATTGTCAGGGATTCAATTCCTATTGGTTGTAGCACAAGGAGCTGGCGGGTGTTTAGATATAAAGCACTTTTTGGTGGATGTAGGTAAAATTTTTTTTGTTCGACAGATGCGAGCCACCAACACAATCCACAAAGACCACAAACATTACAACAAATCTTGTAATAATCAGCATCTTTACTTTACATATGGAAACATCAACGGACTTCGTGTCTGTTGTTTGTTTGCTGTTTGTTTGTTTGTTGTTTAATGTTGCACCGGTGGAATTTGTCTACTTTTCTTTTTGCAGCCACCCTGCCGCTCGCCACAATTATCGATACTACACTGTTGAAATCTAATCGCGTCGTATTCAACAAAACTTAACTAAACACCTTCTTTTCCATCTCGGTATGGAAGTCCTGGACCTGGTTTCCGTTCTCGTAACCGCCCTTGTACACATCTTCCCAATCCACAGTCGTATCTTTGTTCAACAAAATATCTCTGTGCATGGTATCGGATCCTCCCAACACACTGGGCTTGAAATCGGTCGCCTGCACAAGCTCCAATTCCATTGTTCTCTTGATCGGCTCGCCCGCACCAAAAACACGTCTATAGATCTCCAATCTCGTGTCCTGCTGCGTCTGTTCCCAGTTGGATATTCTTCCTTCCAATGGATGACGGTTATTTATTTTGGAGGCCAAGTTCAACGGTCCTTCTTGTGTTCTAAGAATATCCTGAAGCCCAGGCGCATGTGGCGCAGCTTCGCCATGCGACGTCGAACTGATGGTGGCCGCCTGCTTGTTCTCAGGTACAATTCTCAACGACTACTGTGTTAGTAACAATTCGAGCAAAACAACATGATAAAAACTTACCATTTGTACGTGGTGTTTGATTGATAGTGGCAAACCAAATCTCGTTTTGTTCGGTTCCAAAAAAAATGTTTGTTGATTTTTGGTAAGTGCACTACCAACATAGGATAAGAAAGGTATTTAATAATCATAGTGGCCATGGTCCTCTACACTCTCATTCAAACGTAGTTCATGTACCTCGTTTTCCTTTAACCAGTAAGGAACCCACAGCCATGTTTCTGGCATTAAAGCACCGTTGAAACATAAAGTTCCAAACACCAATAACCCAAACCCAAAGAATTGAAGAAGATGGAACGATTCCCAGCCCATAACAATGGCCAAGATCCATACAATAAGCGTACGACACGTATCGACAGTAGACCTGGCGGTAGCTGAGATTCGATGTGTGATGGAAAGACCACAGTAGTTGAAGGCAGAGATAGAAACCATGATAAGTAATGAGGAGAGCAACACTTGTCTGGATCCAAAGGTTTGCGAAAGACTTTCCACGATATTAAACGGCGAGTTCTTGAACTCGGGTCCTGGCTGAAGCGTTCCCACGATAAAGTTAAGCACAATCATAGCAACACTAAGAATAACCACGCCATAAAAACCTTCACAATACACCATTTTCATCGGCACCATTGCTTGTTTAGCCAAGACATGTTCCTCATAAACAAACTGGATTGCTTGGAGCAATGCAGCAACAACAATAAGAGAAATACCAAACCAGACCAATGCCGTGGCCTCAGCACTTTCTGCACTCGACTCAGCACTCTGTGATCCACTCAAGCCGACAACTGCAACACCACAAGTGACAAACAACAATGCAATCCATTCCAACTTCGTCACTCGTTTCTTCAAGAAAATCACCGAAAACAACGCTACAAACAACACCACCGAGCCCCTTGTCATCTGGTATATCGATACGGGCGTATAAATCAACCCCACATTCAACAAGGTGGTGGCACACAAGTCACACACGGCACCAACAGCCAATCTCCAGGGGAAATGGAAAAGCTTATCATTACGGCTGTGTTCTGCATGTTCCCCAATGGCCGTATAACTTTCCTTGGCCCACCTCGACTTGAAAACGTACCAGTAAACCAAAATTATGGCCAATTCTCCAATGAACATCTGCATCGTCTGGATGGCTGGTTGGTTAAAGTTCTGGTGCTTTGATACATCCGGACTGTTGCAATGACGAACACATTGGTTATCCTGGAACTTGGTAAAAAGCGAGTTTGCAGCTCCGGCAATCAAAGTACCCGCCACCAATACCACAATGTTGGTCATTGCTAAATGTGTACGGCTCCGTTTCCACTCGTTGATTTAGAATTTTACCCCTTCTACTCACGCTTTTATGTGCAGGATGTCTGTCATTAAAGGCTTAATCCAGCTATGAAACGGTGTCCTAATGGCTGCTGGTGACAATAGCTATTAGATATGTTAATTAAGTATGTATTGTTACCACTTCTGATAACCTTTCTTTGATGTGGTTGGAAGGTGGAAGATAAGTTCCTGTGTACAATGTTATAAGTCACGTGTTTGAGCCGCATGATGGGCATCGTCAAGAATCTGGGGAATCCGACTATAACTACATGTAACAGAATTAATAATGGTTTAGAATCTGTCATATTTGAGTATGGGATACAATTATCTGTCCATTGTGGATTTATCAAAAAATAATTTGAAATATTTGATTTCTTAAGGTATTAAATCGAGATGTTAGCCATAATTTATCTAATTTATTACAATCTTTGACTTTTCTTATGAATTGTCGGAGTATTTTCATCCAAAAAAAACCCTTAATATACGCATCATACCTGTTTCAAACCACAAGACTCTTTACTGAATGGAATTAAGGTTATATTATTATATTATAAGGATTATTGGTGGGTGATTAGGGGAATATAGCAATATGCAAGTCTGACTAAGCACACTAACAAAATATCAAATTTCTGACATAATCGCGTGTTACCCGACCGTCACACCTCAAGTTCCATCGATAGATTTTTGAAAAATTTTCCTATAGAAATATCATCTATCTTTAGGTAAACTAATTAAACAGATAACTTAGATATAATGTCCTTCGCTCCAAGAGGTAGAGGTGGTGCCCGTGGTGGTGCCAGAGGTGGTTTCGGTGGTGCTCGCGGTGGCCGTGGCGGTGCCAGAGGTGGATTCGGCGGTGGTCGTGGTGGTGCCCGTGGTGGATTCGGCGGTGGTCGTGGTGGTGGTCGTGGTGGTGCCCGTGGCGGTGCTCGTGGCGGTGCTCGTGGAGGTCGTGGTGGTGCCAGAGGTGGTGCCAGAGGTGGTGCCAAGGTTGTTATTGAACCACACAGACACGCTGGTGTCTTCATTGCCAGAGGTAAGGAAGATTTATTGGTTACCAGAAACACTGCTCCAGGTGAATCAGTCTACGGTGAAAAGAGAATCTCTGTTGAAGAGCCAGCTAAGGAAGAAGGTGCTGCACCAACCAAGATTGAGTACCGTGTGTGGAATCCTTTCAGATCCAAGTTGGCCGCCGGTATTATGGGTGGTATTGATGAATTGGGTATTGCTCCTGGCAAGAAGGTTTTGTACTTGGGTGCTGCTTCGGGTACTTCTGTTTCGCACGTTGCTGATGTTGTTGGACCAGAAGGTTTAGTTTATGCTGTTGAATTCTCGCACAGACCAGGTAGAGAATTGATTGGTATGGCCAAGAAGAGACCTAATGTGATTCCTATCATTGACGATGCCCGTCATCCACAAAAGTACCGTATGTTGGTTGGTATGGTTGATGCTGTGTTTGCTGATGTTGCCCAGCCAGATCAAGCCCGTATCATTGCATTGAACTCGCACTTGTTCTTGAAGGACCAAGGTACTGTTGTCATTTCCATCAAGGCCAACTGTATTGACTCGACTGTCGATGCTGAAACTGTCTTTGCCAGAGAAGTCCAAAAGTTGAGAGAAGAAAGAATCAAGCCTTTGGAACAATTGACCTTGGAACCTTACGAAAGAGATCACTGTATTGTTGTTGGTCGTTACATCAGAAGTGGATTGAAGAAGTAGTCGCATGTATAATATTATAAAGGAATAGTACAATAAAATTAAGTTAAATCGAATCCTTTTTTGAATCTTTTTTTTTTGTGCTTTTTTTTGTGCTTTTTTCTGTTTCTTTTTATCAGTGCACTTACATCCCAAATAGGTATTCCCATTACTCCAAGTAGCGGCAACACAACTTATCCTTTAGTACTTTGACAAAACGCAAAAATCAACGCTGGAGAAACGATGAGTGGTGCACTGTCGGATATAGGGCGTATTAAAGAGTATCCACAAGAACGGGTACAGACAATCACCGCCACGCTGTCGCCTGCTGGTGGTGAAGAACATTCGGTCGTTGAAGTCGAGAGCGACGATGAAGTTGAGGTCATTGGATTCCAACATCTGGTGATTACTGTGGAAGACGAAGACGAGGTGGTGATCACAGGAGACACAACTCCACACCAAATACGACACCCCAATCACAATCATGACCAGGATGAGGTCCAGATCGTATATGAACGGCCCGTCGTTCATCAACGACCGCCGTCGGTTCCATCAGTGCCTTCTTTTGTGCGTTTCCAACACGCTATCCAACAACTCACGACACCGTTTGGGCGTATCGGCACCGTACGACGCTCACGACGCAACCGGTGGGAATTTGTGCCCATGGACCGCAACAGTTTCCACCACCACCATCACCAGCACCGTTCACAACCAGCCATACACAACGATTCCAGCCGTGATACCATTGAAAACTCGATCATGGATCAAATTGAACGTGATCAGGAACGTATCTTGGATAATCGCCTACAACAACAACAGATATTTATACGAAAACAACTTGCAGAAAAACAACTGGTGGCCCTTGCTGAAACAAAAGGGTACACAAGCAATCTTGGTAGCAACACATCGGTGTGCTGCGAGCTCTGTGGCGTGATATTGGGCGAAGGGATCCCGGACGATTTCAAACCAGATCCACGCTACAATGCCCATTTGGAGAAGTATGTCAAGGAGTACCGCGTCCAGGCGCCGTGGTTCTGCATCGATACATGTACTGATGCTGTCCGACTGCTTTCAACTCGTGTTTTCGCCGCCAAATGTGGCCATACGTACTGTGGACGGTGCGTGATGCATATCGCCAACCGGCCACGGCGAACCAAAACGACTCCGTCGGGACTCACCATTACAAACCCCCAGGTCTATGCACCGACAAAGTGTCCTGCTGAAGGGTGCTCTAAGAAGTTTACTGCCAAAGGGTTTGTTGAGATATACGTTTAGATAAATGGGATAGGAAATAAAGGATACGGAAGGGATAAACATAAAAAAAAGCAAAGTAGATCAACGATGTTAGAATCAAAGCACCGGGCATTTAATCGATTCTGGCTTCGCTCAATGTCAATGGCTTGATGTTGTTTGAAAACACACTGGATCCACTCTTGAACCGGTTGATTTTCTTCAACTTTTCTCTCACCACCATCACCGGGACGGACGATTTGGTAACCAAATAGTTCGACAACGAGCCCAACAACACGCCCTTTATGGCCGATTGTCCCTTGGAGCCCACCACAACCAACGTAGGCTGTAAGTTGTCGATGATTTCCAAGATCAAGTGGCGTGGGATTGGATGGTGGATGATTTCAATGACAATATGGATCTGGAGCTTGGTCAATTTCAACAAGTTGAGCACCTGTTGCTTGGCTTTGTTCAACATGTTGAGACGATAAGTTTCTCTTGTGGATTCGTTATTGGTGTTACCCTTGAGATGATGGTTCTGGTCGTTTTCTTCAATGACATAGATGATGAAAAGAACCAGTCCGTCCACGAGCACCGTCCCCAAACACCATTCGAGAGCAAAGATCGACTCCGGTGAGAAATCCATACACACAAGAAACATCTTTGGTTTCACCTTGGGGTTTATAAGCTGGAAGAAATTGCCTCTGGTGATGGTTTGGATCACCCGTGATTGTGCTTTGTTCGAATCGACCTCACCTTCCTTAATCGTCTCGTTAAGGGCCGAGGCAAACTCACTGTCCAACTTATCTTCGACCTCCGACGTGTACGGAACCAAAAAGTCCTTGTCTTCCTCAGCTTCAGGCAGAGTCTCCGCTGTCTGGTGCACAAAGTGTTCCTTGGTCTGGCTATTTTCCTGGTGAATAATCTTTTTGCGATATGCCTGGTAGTTCTCCAACTTCTGTTTACGATCAAGTGCATCCTGGTCCAGCTTGTTCAAGTCCAAGTTGTCGGTGCCGGTAAGCTTATGTTTGTCGGTAGCCAATTTGTTCAAGGCCTCGGCATCGATCAGCGTCCCAACGTTTTTGGCATTGGCAAAAGCCCGCTCATTAGCGGTCAATTCCTCAAGTTTCCTGATGGTGACATTATCGTTCAAGTTGGAGTTCTCCAAAATAGACGAAATCTCATTAATCTTTTCGTCGTGACACGCATAGTTGGGCAAGATGTTTCCGGTATCATCGTACTGGAACTTCTCGTTGGCATCATCGTCACTAATATGTTCTTCTTCTGAAACCTCGTTTTCCCACAATGCATCAGGATCATCTTCATGTTCATTAACGTTTTTAATCCGCTCGCTAGGATCATGGTTGGTGATAGACCATTTCAATTCCTTGTTGAAATCATCGTTGGATGTCGACGGCGAGCGCGACGTGTTGCCTGACCGTGATGGCGACACTGAACGACTACGACTCATCGATTTCTGGATTATTTGAAGCTTTCCAGCTTCCATTCGTGACTGGCGACTGCTCATAACTTAAAAGAATGTATGTGGCTTTGCTGTCTCTGTGTGGAGTCACCGCTTTTTTTTTTACGACGAGGTTTTTTTTTTTTTGATGGTCTATATGTAGGTTGTTGCACAATTTTTCGAATCTTTTCTTTATAGTTGCAAATTATATATTAAAGTTCCTCAACCCATTCGACCAAGAGATTGGCTCCGCTACGTAACTCTTCCACTTCTGCCACGTTCCTGGAATCGCGTTCCACTACTCGTTTAGGAAATGGTTGAACAAGCTCGAATTTGCATCCGTACCGCGAAAAGTACGATTCCACGTCTATCGGCATCACCATATTGGGAGAAAGCCCAACCTCGTCAATCAATTGGGACAACTTGGTCTCCAAATCCTGTTCACCGTGTTCCTCCACCAATTTGGCCCAGTACAACTTCAATTCAATGAACATGTACACGTCGTTGACGGTGATTGTAGACACGAATTTATCCACAAGACGTACGCCGCTAGGAAGTTTGATGGCTAGCCGGAGCTTGGATTCCGGTGCAGTTATTTGAGACGTGTAGTCTGACTGAAGCATCGTCAACAAAAAGTTAGTTTTATTGAGTCTTTCGTTCTTCTGGGTCTTTTTGATCTGATCTCGAAGAAGTGAGTCCTGGTACGCATCGTCCTGCTGCTGTTTGATGCGACGGGCCAACTCGACTTCCTGTTGGTCCAATTTATACGTGATTAGCTGGGGACTGTACCTGTCCAATGCCTTTGCCAAGTGAGAAAGCAATCTGTGGGAGATTAACTCAGTTTGTTCGGGGCGGGCATTGATATTGGAGCAATAAACCACCGACATCGAGTTGAGCATGCGTTGGGGGTTGGGCGATACGTTGCCGATCAACAGCACATACGGCAACCGTCTGGCTCCGTATGTCCGTCCGACCTCGTGTGCTTCAGGATCACGTTCGACATTGTTGATGTACACCACGGTATCCCGGTAAAGTCCAGTCTCCGTATGGAACAACTGGGCAAACTTGGGGTTCTGGAACAATGCCTCCACCAACTCGCGGCTGGCATCGTCGTCGTTGATGAGAATGACCAACAACCAGCTGTGTTCCGTTTTTGCTTGTTCATGGCAGTCATTGAACCCTGAAGTTACAATGGTAAACTCTTCCACATGCTTCTCCAGAACCACTGGATCGATTGTTCCGGTGTCTAGACGTGAGTAATCAAACTTCTTGGGAAAATTGGTCAGACTGGCTGTAACCAAATTCAAGCCTAGAATGTATCGGAGTGCCGAGAAAAGAAACTGGAACAACCGTTGTGGAAGGATCAACAACAAGATCCATAAAGTTGTCCGTTCCTTAACAGGTTCAGGGACCTGGTCAACGACCGAGCGATGGAGTCCTACCTCGAGGTGCCAGGCGTTGGTGATTCTGGGAGCTTTGGGGAGACGCGGAATAAACTCGTCCAAGAACATTTGTTGGTGTATATTCGTTATCTGACGAGTATCGATGGTCTCGGATCCAGATGTTGATGGTGGACTTGGAGTAGGAGCCGTATCGCCCAACGTATCAAACTGTGAGTCAAAGTAGACACTTATGGCATTATTGAGATTATTGTGGTGGATATCTAAAAGCTGGGCGATCTTGGAGTCGTTTTCCGACGTTTCAATGCCCACAATGAGCTTGAATTCGTCCAATTGGGTCGCCGACTCCATGGTTAAGGTGATTTTTAGTGGCGATCTAAGCACGTGAGTTTGGATTAAAACATTCACGTTCATTAAGTAATTTATTACATAATGAACGTGTGACTCTTCTTTTCTTTTCTTTTCTTTTATTATTATTATTGTTTCACTGGATGAAATTGCTTTCTTTTTTCGGGACCCCTCTTCTATCCCCGCCTCACCGAAAAAAATGTCAAATATTCTGGGCGGCTATTTAACCGTGACACACTAAAACGGCCCTTACATAAGCTTATATCCAATTACATTTACCGAAGGGGTCCGATGCATGTCAACCGAGGTTTCAACGGTAGGTGATGTTTCCAGCCCCACCGTCTAACTAGTGTCCATGTAGCATAAAGAATAAGACACAAGTAGCCTGTCAAAAAAGAATGGATGACCCATCTTACGGACCGGTGCACGCGGATTACATAAATGAGTCACGCTGGGCCCATACACAAGAGCACTCGCGCGCTTTGCCCATGGGCTGCATCTGCATCCTGGAGAAAGCCCTGGTTACGCGCATCTGCACCAATTTCAGGATGGTCCGGTTCTCCGCCAATTTTCTGCCGGTTATATACAAAACCAGGCTGCAATCCTGGATGGACCTATTTTTATATAAGTTTTTCCCAAGAACCCGCCAGTGTGTTGTTGAAAACTAAAAAAAAATAGGCCCCAATGTCTCGTTTTCTTAAATCTACCTTGGGGAAGTCGCTATTGGCCACCACCGGTGCTGTCGGTGCGACAGTGGTGTACCTCGACTTCATCAGGCCTCCAGTCCAGTCCAACTTGAAAAACTCCTACAAACCGTTGACCAAATCGACCGCCAAACCTCCACCTACCCGACAAGAATTGGTCAACAACTTGAAATCCACGCCCCAGTTCGATATGTTGATCATCGGCGGTGGTGCTACAGGCACAGGAACTGCAGTTGATGCCGCCACACGTGGCCTTAATGTCTGTCTCTTGGAAAAAACAGACTTTGCTGCCGGAACTTCATCCAAGTCCACCAAGATGGCCCACGGTGGGGTCCGTTACTTGGAAAAAGCTATCTTCCAGCTCTCAAAGGACCAGTTGGACTTGGTCATTGAAGCCTTGAATGAACGTGGTAACATGTTGAGAACTGCTCCTCACTTGTGCTCGGTTTTGCCCATCATGATCCCAGTCTACAAGTGGTGGCAGGTACCTTACTTCTTTGTTGGGTGCAAGATGTATGATTGGTTTGCTGGCCACCAGAACCTCCGTAGCTCCACCATCTTTGGCCGTGAAATGACTGCTGCAATGGCTCCAATGATGGACGACTCCAATTTGAAGGCTGCCTGTGTCTACCACGACGGTACCTTTAACGATGCTAGAATGAACGCTACATTGGCCATCACCGCCATCGAAGAAGGTGCTACTGTGCTCAACTATTTCAATGTCGAACAGCTTGTCAAGAACGAACAGGGCAAGATCACTGGTGTCAAGGCTAAGGACTTGGAAACCGGCGAAGTATTTGACATTAAGGCTACCTCTGTTGTCAATGCTACTGGTCCTTTTGCTGACAAGATTTTGGAAATGGATGAAGACCCTCAAGGTTTACCTCCAGCCACCCCTCAAGCTCCAAGAATGGTTGTTCCTTCCTCCGGTGTCCACGTTGTTTTGCCTGAATACTACTGTCCTAGAGACTTGGGTTTGCTTGACCCTTCGACCTCAGACGGCCGTGTGATGTTCTTTTTGCCATGGCAAGGTAAGGTGCTTGCTGGTACCACCGATACTCCTATCAAATCTGTTCCCGAAAACCCTGTCCCCTCTGAAGAAGAAATTCAAGATATCTTGAAGGAATTGCAAAAGTACATTCTTTTCCCAGTTCAAAGAGACGATGTTCTCTCAGCCTGGTCTGGTATCAGACCATTGGTTCGTGATCCATCCAAGTTGCCAAAGGGTAAGGATGCTGCTTCTGGTACTACACAAGGTCTTGTTCGTTCCCATTTGATTACCAAGTCTCCTTCCAACTTGATTACTATTTCTGGTGGTAAGTGGACAACTTACCGTGAGATGGCTGAAGAAACTGTGGACACTGTGCTTGAAACGTTTGATTTTGACAAGCCAATCCGTGAGTGTCAGACAAACAAGATTGTTTTGGTTGGAGGTACTGACTACTCCAAGAACTACTCTGCCAGATTGATCCACGAGTACAGAATCCCGTTGAAGTTGGCCAAGCACTTGTCACACAACTATGGATCGAGATCGTCGTTGATCTTGGACTTGTACCAGCAATCTGACTACAATAAGTTGCCCATCACCTTGGCTGCCAGCAAGAAGTTTGAGGCTAGCGATGCGTCTGCTTCTCTTGAGAACCAATTGCTGTACCAGTCCTTTGACGAGCCATTCACTATTGCTGAGTTGAAGTACTCGCTCAAGTACGAATACATCAGAACCCCAATTGATTTCCTTGCGAGAAGAACGAGATTGGCGTTCCTCAATGCCAGAGAAGCATCCAGTGCTATTGACGGTGTGGTTGAGATCATGAAGCAGGAATTCAACTGGAACAACGCTACGGCAGAAAAAATGAGACGTGATGCCGACGATTACATTGGCAAGATGGGTATTTCACCCAACAGATTTGATGTTGAAGAGTTTGTTGTTCAATAGATATATATAGAATGTAATAATTATAATAGCAAAAAAGCGATCATTGCTAAGAAACAAAAGCGACCAATGCTAAAAAAAAAAAACAAAGCGACGCATTTCAGGCCATAAAGAACACAATGTTACAACCGTCATTTTTAGTGCGCGCGTGTGCACAACTTTTATTTATTTAAATATAAATAGATTCACGAACCACATTGTCACCAAATTGCTGTTGAGATTCCCACCATGTCCACCGACTTTGGCAGCAGTACCATAGCGAGTCCGTTCAACCCACCACAGCTGTTGCCATCGCTGCATCCAGGCACGCTGTGGCAGGCCACACTGCTGCGACCGGAGTCTGAACCGGTGCGCTGGAACAAGCTTGTCGGCACCCTTCCTGTTCTCGTGGCACTTCCAATCATGCTCATGTCGTGTCGTCTTGCTGAGTATCCGAGCTACGTATTTGAGGCAGGAATGCTGGTGTTGTTGGCATCGCTCTTTTTATTGGTGTTGACAGCATTTGTCCACTACAAAATCATCCCGACAGAATCACACGACCTGGCGACCAAATCACCAAGTGTCACTGTCTGGTTACTTGTGGCCATCACGCTCATCTTTTCATCTACAAAATGGTTGCCTGCAAGCAGAATCGCTGTGCTCTTGTTGGGCTTCTTTTTGAGCCAGTACAATATCTACACCGTGCTTGTACTCGGCATCGATGTCTTGCTAGCACCTTCACCATTGGAAGTAATGGTGGGCTACATTGTGTTATTTGTCGCATTCAAGATATTGTTCAAACGCATGGTTCTCTCCTCCATCTCGTCGACATTGGCCTCCATCCACTTACCATTGGTAGCCGCATCCACCGTTTTGGGCTTCTTGGGTATCTGCACCAACGTATCAACACGTACCATCAGTCTTGTGGGCGTCAATATTGCCTCGCTGTTGGTGTTTCTTGTCTCGCTCCACCAGGCCGACCTCAAGAAATCTCGCATTCCCTTGGTACTCATGGCCCTACTAGCAACAGTATTGGAGTTTGTGGTGCTCTCCAAACCCCTTGGCCTAATTTCCCTTATCAACGTGTTGCTCCCCTTGATAATCCAGCCTGATCCAAGCTACGATATCAAGCTTGAACTCACAAATCGCCCACAGGGTGCGGGACCTTCGTCTATTCTCCGTGAAGTCTTGAGTCACTCCGATACACGAGCCATCTTCAACTTCCTCTTGCTCAACACCACATTCATGTTTATCCAGCTTCTTTACTCGTTCCGGTCGAAATCCTTGGGTCTACTCTCAGACTCGCTTCATATGGCTCTCGACTGTACGTCTTTGGCTCTTGGGCTCGTGGCTGGAACTCTTTCCAAAAACGAAATCGACCCTAACGGTAAGTTTCCGTTTGGTCTCAAGAACTTTGAGATCTTGGCTGGGTTCACGAACGGTACGTTGTTGGTGGGGATCAGTGGCTCGATTATATTTGAAGCCATGTCGCGTTTATGGAACCCGATTGTGTTACAGAAAACCAACGAGTTGATTATTGTTTCCATCTTTGGGTTATTGGTTAACTTGGTGGGGATTTTTGCCTTTAATCACGGCCACGATCATGGTCATAGCCATGGTCATAGCCATAGTCATGGCCATAGTCACAGTCACGAACATAGCCATAGCCATGGTCATAGCCATAGCCACGGAACAGAAGAGAAGCATGAAAGTGAAGATATGAACGATAATATGCGTGGGATATTTCTTCATATTCTTGCCGATACGTTGGGTTCTGTTGGTGTTGTTATCTCTACGATTCTTACCAAATTCTTTGGGTGGGATGGGTTTGATCCGGTGGCATCTATGATTATTGCGGTTTTGATCTTTTTATCTGCCGTGCCGCTTATTCGGTCATCGGCGTCGACGCTCTTGTTGCGTCTCAGTGGCGACCACGAGCATAAGGTTCGTCAAGTGTTGAAGGAGATCACGGCTGTCAAGGGAGTCAAGTCATTTACGACGCCACGGTTCTGGCCAACATCCAACGCACTCAATGGCTACATACACATACAAGTTTACCGTGGTGAGAACACTGGATATATCCGTACGAAATGTGAGCAACTTTTTGAACTGCTCCAGATCGATGTCATGCTTCAGATTGAAAACGATTACGATAACTGTTGGTGTCGCGGAAATTAACAGAGAAAAAAAAAAAGAACTAAAAGGCTTTGAAAAAAAGGAGACATTGGAGACATTTTTCAGGACAACTCTGCTCAAAAACGGTGGTTCTGTTTCCATTACACATCAACTGAATGTCTAGAGTCGGAGTCTTGGCACTAGGACCCGCTGGGGTTGGAAAGTCGACGTTCTGTAACGGTATCATATCACACATGCAATCGATCGGGCGTCGGGCGCATATAGTGAACTTGGATCCTGCTGCAGAGGCAACCGAGTACGAGTTTACGATTGATATACGAGACCTCATTTCGCTCCAGGACGTGATGGAGGAGATGGACTTGGGTCCTAACGGAGGGTTGATCTATTGTTTTGAGTTTTTGTTGAACAACTTGGACTGGTTGGACGAGGAGATTGGAGACTATAACGACGAGTACTTGATTTTCGACTGTCCGGGTCAGATCGAGTTGTATACGCATGTGCCAGTGTTACCGACGATTGTTAAGCATTTGCAGCAGCAGCTCAACTTCAACCTTTGTGCCACGTACTTGCTTGAGGCGCCGTTTATTGTTGATACGTCCAAGTTCTTTTCCGGGGCATTGAGTGCCATGTCGGCGATGATCTTGTTGGAGCTCCCGCACATCAACATTTTGTCCAAGATCGACTTGATCAAGGATGAGTATAGTCGGAAACAGTTGAAGAAGTTCTTGAATCCCGACCCGTTGTTGTTGAGCAAGGAGGACGAGTCGTACAACCCCAAGTTCAGCAAGTTGAACAAGTTGATTGCCAACTTGGTGGATGATTTCGGCATGGTCCAGTTCTTGCCATTGGACAGCCGCAAGGAAAGCGACTCAGTGGCCACAATCTTAAGTTATATAGACGACGTAACGCAGTGGAGTGAGAGTCAGGAGCCAAAGGAGCCCAAGGACGAAGAGTATGAAGATGACGAATGACTACAGTAAATAGCGATAAATAAATTTTCGACCGATTATTGATATTTGAAGTGAATTTTTCAAACAATCAAATAAAAAAAAAAAATCACCAACATGGTTCAAATCAACGAAGTCAAAGAAACAGCTGCGAGAGAAAATCGGACAGCGGCTCATACACATATCAAAGGGTTGGGTCTTGACGAGCATGGAGTTGCCAAACGGATTGAAGGCGGGTTTGTGGGCCAGGCAGATGCACGTGAGGCGTGTGGTATTATAGTTGACCTCATCAAGCTGAAGAAGATGTCAGGCAAAGCGATTTTGTTGGCTGGTGCTCCAGGAACAGGAAAGACGGCGTTGGCGTTGGCTATCTCGCAGGAATTGGGTCCCAAGGTTCCTTTCTGTCCGATTGTTGGGCTGGAATTGTTTCTGGCTGAGGTCAAGAAAACATCGGCGTTGATGGAGAACTTTAGACGGGCGATTGGGCTCAGAATAAAGGAAACGAAGGAAGTATATGAAGGTGAAGTGATTGAACTTACACCTGAAGAGGCCGAAAATCCGTTGGGAGGTTACGGAAAGACAATCAGTCATGTTATTGTGGGTTTAAAGACGGCGAAGGGAACAAAGAACTTACGTCTCGATCCGTCAATCTACGAAAGTATCCAGAAAGAACGTGTTACGTTGGGTGATGTGATTTATATCGAGGCCAATACTGGTGCAGTAAAGAGAGTCGGAAGATCAGATGCGTATGCTACCGAGTTCGACTTGGAAGCCGAGGAATACGTTCCGTTACCCAAGGGAGAGGTCCACAAGAAGAAGGAAATTGTTCAGGACGTCACGTTACACGACTTGGACGTGGCCAACGCTCGTCCACAGGGTGGCCAGGACGTCTTGTCGATGATGGGCCAGTTGTTAAAGCCACGCAAAACAGAAATCACCGACAAGTTGCGGACAGAAGTTAACAAGGTCGTATCAAAGTACATTGACCAGGGCGTTGCTGAGTTGATTCCTGGTGTTCTCTTCATTGACGAAGTCAACATGTTGGACGTGGAGATTTTCACCTACTTGAACCGGGCCTTGGAGTCGAATATCGCACCCATCGTCGTATTGGCTTCCAACAGAGGCTTGACGACCATCAGAGGCTCTGACGACGATACCAAGGCTCCACACGGCTGTCCTCCAGATTTGGTTGACCGTTTATTGATTGTAAGAACTCTTCCTTACAACCAGGAAGAAATCAAAACAATCATCGCCAAGAGAGCCAGCTTGGAAGGTGTAGCTGTCCAACCAGATGCTTTGGAGAAGTTGGCTGTTCACGGTACTCGTGTATCGTTACGTTACGCTCTTCAGTTATTGACTCCAGCCGGTGTATTAAGTAAGACGGCCAACCGCAACGATATCACCGTCCAAGATATCGAAGAATGTGAACTCTTGTTCTTGGACTCCCGTCGCTCCATCAAGGTATTGGAAGGCAACTCCAACTTCCTCTAGTATGTGTGTGTGTCGTTGTGTCGTTGTTTTTTGTATTGTATATTCTAGATCAATAAAGAAAAGGAAAAGAATTACCGTCCCAACTCACTACATTCGTCCAAGAAGTCCTGGGCTGAAAGAATATCGGTGCTCCCGTAGATCACACGCTTGGAGTCACCTGCCCATTCCTGCAAGTTCTGGTACTCCAAGTAATTGCCTCCACCAACAACAAACACCAACGATTCCTCGTACGTCTGTCTTCTAGGTGGCTTGGACCGGCCACCGCGCGACTTGGGGTCCAAGAACAAGTAGTCGTCTGTCAACTGCACGGACGTTCCAGAAGCATTGACGGGATCCATGATTGCCTCAACCACGTTCGTGACCGGCAACTGCTTCTTCTCAGGAATGAAATTCTTGATTCTCGACGCAATCGAACTGAGACCTTCGGATATCTTACCTTCGGTCAAGCCATACAACTTCGACGACAATCCACTCAATAACGCCAGCGAGTTGGCACTGTTAGCAACACCAGAAAGATGGCCACCGCTGGTCGTATCATTGAGAGACGCAATATTGCTAAGCTTCGTCATCTCCTTGAACTTCAAGATATAGTTGAACGCATGCATGTCGAGCTCAGGATACTTTTCGGCAAACGTCGCCTTGATCTTGTTGATATATTCAGACAGCAAGTTACCCAACAATACCAAACACAAGAAAGTTCTTAACTTGTCCACAGAAGTATCACGCTCGCCTTTGCTGTGTAACAAGTCGAGAAACTCTTGTTGGACTTTTTGGTCAGTCGTATTCTGCTCAATTTCAAAAAACCTATCCAAGTTCTTGGCCTGGAGCTCGTTGATCAACGTGGCTAGAATGTCCATGTGCATATCCAACGTTGATTTTCTTGCTGTCAATTCGGGCAAGGCATCAACGGCTTGCTGGATATGCGAGGTATCGGTACCGGCATTGGGGTCGATGTCGTTAAGTGACGTTATTCCTGTCTTGTTGGTCAAGTCCTGAGCATCCTTTTTGTACAAGTTGAGCTCGATATCGGCGTTTTCCACTACGTCAGGGAACGGAAGCTGCGAGTATTTGTTCCAAAAGTAATCCTTGGGGTCGACATCGTAGGTTTTTATCGTGGGGGTGTTGGGTGATTCTGGTGTGTACTTGTGGATCTTTATGGTGTTTCTTTGAAGAGTAAACACGTCACTGACCATACACTGATAGATCCACGAATGGCTAAACATTGAGGCCAAGTCGATATTTCTATCGAGTAAAATTAATACTGGACGTTGTTGAATGGACAGATTGGTGTTGCGTGAGTTGCTGAGATGGTCACGAAGCTTGATGTCAAGCTGGGTAGCAACAAACTCGGCTGCTCCGCCCTGTTGGGCTCTGATGACGGGGATGTTGTTGAGGGTGATGATGGTCGCAAGCAAGCCGTCGGCAATCAGGTCTACCAATTTATGGATCGTGTCTTCGTTTGTGCTCAGCTTGTTGAATTGAGTGAAGATCTTGGGCAAATCCAACGAGAACAAGTTGGGTTCGGTAACAATAAAGTCGAGGTACTGGTCATACACTTGTTTGATCTTCTGGGACTTACCAGAAAGTGAGACTTTCTTAGCAAACTCTTCCAACAACTCACGGTTAATGGATGATGTGAAGTTGATGTAAAAGTTCTCGTACTTGTCGTTGTTCAAGTCGTCTATGATTAACACAATGTTTTCAATAGTAGGCTCGACAAAGTAAATGACAGGCACATCCGGTAATGAGGACCGCTTCGAGTCAATCAACGCATGTACCGTGATTCCGCACCTCAAGAGGTCATTGACCCGTACCACTGACGATAATACCAGACGAGACTTTCTGTCCAACACTAACACTTTCCAGATTATCTCCTCATTCTTCGATGCAAGAGTCAAGTCGGCTGCTCCTTCTTTATTGAGATGAAGCATACGCTCTAACGTCTCAATCTGTCTATGTCTTAAGCTCTGTGGTTCTGCCATTGTGGGAGCGTAGATGGAGGCTGACGTGGTAGACTAATTAGACGTTGAGGTGGTTGTGTTTGATTAAACATTTTAGGTGCGATTATAGACTTCCTATTCTGGAAATGTTCACTTGTAATCATCAGTACCGCTTAATTGGAGAAACCTCAAGAAGAAAAAAAAAATTCAAATAAAATAAATACAAAAAAAAAAATAATAAACGAAATCAATTTTTTTTTGTTACATTTTTTTTCTTTTTTGCAACGCTGTTCACTTTTTTTTAGTTCTCTTTCTTTTTTCGCAACCCGTCGTTCGGTTGCACAACTCTGACCACCGGGGTTGAAACAATATGACTGACACACAGATGGTAGTAGCCCTACAGAGGGCTGTGACTGTGTAATTAATTCAGAAGTATATTATTAATAATTTAAAACTATTGTAACCTGCAACAGCCTCGTACCTTGACCCTGCAAGGTGGGCCGATTTCTGCTGCTTGGCACTTTAAGCCAGACGGTACTCAACTACACCACGTAAAACCTTGATCTTTCCAAAGATCTCATGATCAATTACTCCTTCCTCGGTCTTGGCCTCACGCGATTTGTTCTTGCGTTCAGTGCCTGGACGGGGCCAGACGCAGCTAAGACGAAGTCGACTACATTCGTAACACTTTGGCTTGGTCTCGCAGCATCGCTTTTTCCGCTGGCGACAAGTCAAGCATCCCATGCGCGACCGTTTGGCACTGTTTCGAACAATCCCAGGACGTGCAGCTGGGGGTAGTCGCCGTGGAGTCCCGAACTGAGGGTCTTCGCTGAAAGGAATACGATCAGAAAATGCTTCGATGGGTGAAAGAGGCTTTCCTGCTTCTAAGCTGCTGCTTTGGACCTTGGGTTTGTTCCGGGTAGCCGGTCCAGGTATTGCTGGCTCACTAAGCAAATTCTCGTGTATCGGCATCGCATGCATATTCATCGTCTGACCAACATGTATTCCTCCAAGCATATTGTATTCACTTGCTGCTGGTGTCTGCTCATACGGTACTATGCTTGGCTGTCTAAATTCTCTAAGGAGATCAGAATGTTGTGTTGTGTCTGACTGCAAGCCCCGGTTATAACTGAATTCTTGAATTTGTGGTGTATGCGTTTGTATTGCTGGTAGTGGTGGTGATGGTGGCTGTTGTCGCTGCTGTTGCTGATGTTGCTGTTGATGGTGCTGTTGATGGTGTATAGTAGGATCGGTCAGCTGATAATATGATCCCTGTTGAGGATATACCAGTGATGCCGATCTCCGTGGTTGCACTCTGGTAGGCTCTTCTGGAAACGTTTCATGGTAAACTTCTTCGTTGAGTTGGTTCTGGTCGTATTCATCTTTGACGCGGTAATAAGTTCCGCTCTTGTCACCCCAGCCAGTACTATTCCAACCGCTCATTATGACTTGACAATAAACCTTAATGCCTAGTAGACTGATCTTAAACCCAAATTTGCACTGTAAAATACTAGGATAAGTATATCGCTAATTTCCTCCTATTAAATGAAGGCTATGTAGGCCATGCTATCCTCCAGTATAAGCCATATATCACACAGATTTATTTGTTGTTATATATTTCATCTAGAGCACTTGATGCAGTCTCCGAGGATATTTTAATTTTGCCCTGAAATATATTATTTCGACTACGCTACCTCATATTAAATAAAATTTTCTACCAGAAAAAAATCAGAAAAAAATAAAATTAGAAAAAAATATCTTTTATTACCGGGCTACCAATTTGTTCTGTTTAGCAGGAAATCTTTTCCGCACAACGCTCAACTGAGCGTTTATTTATTTTTGATGGAGCTACTTCTAGAAGAAGTTTAAAATGGTCTCAATTTGAGACCCTGGCATAAAAACAGCCCCGTTTTGAATCTATATCAATCAACAATCCCCAAACTTTCAGAGTGCGATCCTCCTCTGTCTAGGTTTGATCTTGAGACCCAACCTGCACTCCGTAGTTCCTAGTTAGGATAGAGGGGAACTTTACGACGATCTTTATTGAGACCCCTCCAGTAAAAGTTTCCTTTGTGCATAATCCTCAATTGGTTGATTCAATAAATATCCGGCGGTTATCTGTAAAACCCAAGCAAATTGCCCCAGCAGCATATAAAATATTGTTGACTCCCCTATACCAAATAACAACATTGCAGAATTGATTGGTACTAGAAGAGGGGGAAAGAAGGCGGCGAAAAGTGGGGACTATGGTCTAAAATTGAAAGAGGAGAAAGCCATCGCTCATGCTCATCACGCCTGTCTCAATTCTGAAGATCCTTCCCTGATGAAATATGTGTCTTGTTCTTGTCATTTCTTTTAGTTTTGTTAGATATATGCAGTAATTAACCTAAAAGTATAATACATTTAGGTAATTTACACAAAAATCAAACTTTTCTTGTCATTCCTTTGTCTCTTTGATGTAAAATTTTAATGTAAATCTATGTCAGCTACATCGTTACTAGACTCCATTTGATAAGACAAGGACATTCTCGTAAAAATTCGGCACATCCCCCATTGTAGTAAAACCGAGGTGGCTCAGAACTTTTCATCTACAAAAACAATGCTCGTAACAAAAACAATAACACCCTTCAATGTTTATTATTCTGAAACTAATTTACACTTTAAAAAGGTTAAGTAATAATTCAATCCGGCAATAATTTAATAAAATACTGCAGAAATTATCTGTTAGGGTTTTATGGCGTGACTTTTTATCCGGAATGAGGTGAATATAGGCGAGTCAGCACGGTAATATATTACTAACAAGAAAACGACGGACAAGCACCCGGCTTTTGGTGTCTCTACTTTTCTTTCAGATACAACTGATATTTATTCATGAAACCGCCGATCATCGGGGACACTATATACGAACCTTATTTTTGACTCAGCTTGCTGTTTACCACCCGCGCATCATTCTCTCTCCACTTTCCTGTCTTATTGTTCCATATATTTACCACGTATTGTTACGATTATTTTTGGTAACCCGCATTAGCTTTATTAGGCAAGCGAGGAAAATATTTCGGCAGGAGGACTCCCTTAAAGAATTCGAGCCGCAATTTCTAAAACACCAACCCTTAGATTTTTTAGTCCATTTATCTTTTGCTGTCACAGAATTACTGTCTGACTTTCTCTTCAGGTATATATCATGATTACACCATGCACTTCGTGTGATATTAAACAACTCCTCGCAATCCGTGTATATTTTCTTATTGTTTTTTTTATTACTTGTATGGTACTTGCATTGGATATTTTGGTAGTTTAGTTTCTACATGTTCGATATTCAGTGAATTAAGGTTATCCCATTGCCTATGACAGTATACTCAGAAATATTTTGCACACCTCTCTTAAATTAATATTGAAGAATATTGCGCGTTAGAAAATAAAAGGACTCTCCAGGAAAGGCTAGCATAGCATCAAACACAACTATTGGTCAGTGATTTAGGATTTTTGCCACTTCCAGGTATTCATTTTTGTTTTCTTGAGTTATCTACCCTATAGGTTTGCATACGATATTATATTTTGTGACGGTTGGCAGATTGTCATAGGAAATAAAATCAAATGGAATTTTCAATCCCAAATCAAGTCTAACAAACAAGAAAAAGTCGACCATTTTGTTCGATTAAAAATGGAGCTGAGCTTCACGAGTTTTGTAAAAGTAAACTGAATAAATCACTGTACTTTGTTAGGAATATGGGGAATTTTCTGTGAATCAGTAGTTGTGTAGACCAATTTTTCATTTTTAATAAAACTTTTTCTCACAACTATTGTTGATTAGGAGTCAAAATTAATCAAAAGGGTTCAATTCGTGTGTACATGTATGACTTCTTCTCATATTAATTCTAGCAACCACTTAATTGAGGAAATAATGGAATATTCAATTTCTTGTATCTCTAAGTGCTTCATCAAAATTGAATCTTTCCTAAATCTTCTTTTGGGTGTTTCTTTCAAGATTACCTTTGCCTAAACTTAAAGGGAAGATCAATTATGCAATGTGGTTCGAGTTATAGTGAATATCTACCCAGAATATCATTGCATACTTTGTTAGAATATCCGTCTTAGCATTTGTCACAAATTTTCAAAATTCCTTATGTATGACCGCTAAATTCTAGAATTCTCCTGTTTTTGAAATGATAATTTGGACTGGTTCTTTAAGCCATATTCAAGATGTCCTAAGTTTGATTCCTAATTCCATTGCAACAGAGAGAGTATATCTTTGAAGAATTTCTTCCAACATACCTGAGAATTTATTAATCTGTCGATCAATGATTATCCATAATTATCAAGTTCCTCTACTTACGTTTTAACATCTTTGTGTTTTGAAGTGTTACAGAATTTGTGGTATCCTTCTGGTTCCATATATAAAGTTGAAGTTCAGATAGACTCATGTGGGATATAATCTTCAAATCAGTTTCTCCTTTGGCCGGTTTGCCACTTTCCTGAACAATGAACAAGGTTTCTGATCTTACGGCGGACTCAGCAATGTTTAATGCTTTCCAGTCGTTTGAATACCAGAAATTTCACGTCTTCTGAAAACTCAGATACTGCTGGATTGTTTGAGCTCCACCTACATGCGGTTATGTTCTCTAGGGAAACCCCTCCTTGTACACATACACTGGTCAATTCTCGGTTCAAGCCATTCAATTAAAAAAAAATGAATGCAATTAGTGTCTGTATGTAAATTAACTCTGGCATCTCTAATTAGAAAGAAAACATGAAAATTTTACATCTGTATCAATTAGGGTGGTGAACAGATGTCAACAACAAATTGAACTATTATGACTCTTCTAAACGTTGGTGCAAAAGGTGTCTTCACTCTAAAGCCAAGAGTTCTCGTGACACACATTATCAGAAAAAAAGTCTGCGACATCAATTTAAGAGAGGTGTCAAATTTACTATCCCCTCGTCAAGATTGGGGTCTTCAGTTCTAGCCTTGGCAAGATAACGTCAGTGTAAGACAACCAATCTTAATTTGGGTGACTTTTTTACTGCGCCATATTCATTATTTTATTTTATGAGGTCTTCTTATCTCAAGTTGAAAATGAAGACCACTCTTTTGTATCATTCTCGGTTTTAGCATCGAAAATTTCAGCAGCATCTGGAGGCGGAACTATTTCAGGTCAAAGAAGAAAGTCACACCATCCTAAATTAATCTGTTCACCGCAAAAATTACTCATTTCAGGTTTTTTTAAGACTAACCGGTGAATATTCTGCTGTCAACTCAAGACAAAGACAAGACTAAAAAGAAATTCAATAGCGCCCCTCAAGATGGAGAGAATTGATTGGCAAGGTGTTGACGTTTTCGTTGATCTCGGATAACCCAATCCGCCTATCATTATCTGTTGGCTGATCTACGGCCCCATGTTTTTCTCCTTTTTTTGACTGTTGATCTTTGCCTTCAAATCTTCCTTACCTATACGTACCTGTACGGGTACGCCTATTTCCGGTATCCATTCCTAAAAATTTGTAATTTTTTAAACCGGTATTATTTCTGAAGTAAAAAAAGTTTAATTTATTTGATTATACAAGCATTATTTTATTGGTATTTTTTATTTTTTGCTTTTTTTGCTTTTATTGCATTTTTCGTGGAGGCTTAGGTTAAAAATGTGTATCTACCTAACGTAACTACTATTTCCGTTAAATTTCTGAATAGCAACTAACCCATCATAGATGGTGCTCCCATTGGAGGACCACCGGGACCGGGCGGACCTCCGTCTCCTTGCTTTAAAGAAGAACGACCTGCTTTTAATAACTCGTCACATAAAAGAAGGTTGGATGCAATGCCTGTAGCGGCGGAAATAGCGTTTCTAAATACCCTGTATGAATCCCAGATACCTTCCACAGTAGGATCCATAGGCTCACCTGACTTTAAATCAACACCAACGACGTGAGCCTCGGCGATCTCGTCTTGACAGTTGGATAAAGTTTCCAACGAGTCCAAACCAGCGTTGGTAGACAAGGTTTTGGGAATCACTAGCATTGCCTCGGCGAATGCCTTTATACCCAGTTTGTTTCTTCCCTTATAGAACGATTTTGACTCGGATGAGTTCAACAAGTGGTCATTGCAACTCAACCAGAAAGCACCGCCACCAGGTAAGATGGCTTGGTCTTTGATCACATTTGAAACAGATCTTAAACCATCTCTGATAGCATCCTTGGTCTGCTGTAATACGTGGTTGTTAGAGCCCTTAATTAATATAGTAGCAGACTTGGGGTCCTTGTTTTCTGTCACATATGTGAACTTATCTTCACCAATGGCATTCTCGTACACCAACCCAGAGAATCCCAAGACCTCGGGAGTCAAGTCATCAACCGAATTCTGGGCCTCACCTCCACATACCAACTGCAATCTCTCCATATTTCTTCTCTTAGCTCTTCTCAATGCTAAAATACCATTCTTGGCCAAAACGTCCAAGGACATAGGGTCGATCCCCTTCTGATTTATGATGACAAATCCTTTGTTCGAGTTGAGCTCACAGACCTCGTTCTTCAAGTCAATAATCTTTCTTAACTTCTCGTCCACAAACTTTCTTTCAGAAGCAACCAACTTTTCTCTCTGTTCGGCTGAAGAATAGAAGAATCCTGAGTTGACTTCGGTCTTTTCGTATTCGAGCGACACATTCAAAATCAACACAAACGCGTTTTCAACTCTTCTAGGCATATCTGGGTGTCTGGCACCATGGTCCAACACCAAACCCTTGATCAATTCGGTGTCTCTGGCATTGCCATGTTGCATAGTCATGATTTCAATCATATGCAAGTCCAAGTTTCTTTCATCAGCCTTCTTGACATTCAATACAGCATCAGTAACAATCGGAGTCAATACATCCGTTAGTTCACTAGTGACCTTGGTAGATAACGATGTTCTGGCGATCTGTAAAAGAAACTCACGGTCAAAGTTCTCTGGAGTGCGCTTAAAAATATCCAAGTAGTTCAAGGAAGCTTCTCTGGCTATTTCAAAGCCGTCCACTATCACACGAGGGTGTACTCCTTCACTGATAAATCTCTCTGCTTGCTTCAATAATTCACCAACTAACAAAATCACAGTGGTAGTTCCATCACCGGTGATTTCATCCTGTGCAGTGGCTGCACGAGCAATCATCACAGCCGTAGGATGCTGGATCTGCATCTCGGTCAACAAAACCTTTCCATCCTTAGTCAATTTCAAACTACCTGATCCATCGACCAACAACTTCAATGTTCCCTTAGGACCCAAGTTTGAGGCCAAAACTTGCTGCAATCCTTGGGCAGCACTGATATTAACCTGTAATGCCTGAGACCGTCTTAACGACTCCGCTTTCGGGTTGAGTAATTGGATCGAAGACGACATTCTTAAGCTACTCTACCTTCCAATCTAAAATCTTTCACGTTGCCGTTATTCTATTTTTTTTCAACGCGATTGCACTTACCCGGATATGATGTCTCACTTTTAAATTAATAAAAAGAACCATGTGGAGAGAATAGAAAGAACCATGGATAAAGTATAGGCAAGAACAACTACCAGGTAGTTATGCCATCACATTATACTCATCTAAAGTCTTAAAAAGAAGATGTTTCAAAAAAAAGATATGGACGAGTCCGGAGTCGAACCGGAGACCTTTCGCATGCTAAGCGAACGCGCTACCAACTACGCCACACGCCCTAAATTGTTAAATGGTCCCTAGCAGGATCGAACTGCTGATCTTGGCGTTATTAGCACCACGCCTTAACCAACTGGGCCAAGGGACC